>CM051037.1:10926052-11538552 GCA_027627225.1 Congeria kusceri | reverse complement strand
TCCGTTGCTTAAAGTGGCTCACTGCAAGATAGTTTAAATTTTAATTACGTCTGTCATCATTTTTAAAAGAACTCCATTTTACAACCTTTGACGGTCGCAAATGTATGAATGATTTGTTCAATGTCAATAGCTTTCTCCCTATTAATGTGCATCATTGCAAGGCTGGAAAGCCCTGTCCGTACATGGGTGACCGCATGTAAGTTTTCAGCCTCTTCATACAGCGGAACGACCGCTCGCACATTACACGTTTCGTTGTTTGATGTGCCTGTCTACTATTCAAATATATATATTTGTGTGTCCAACGTGCGAAATTCATAGCTGATTACATTCAAAAACACACATTTACTTGAAGAATTATATATCGATTATTTATTTACCGACGTGTAATGTCTTTTTCAAAGTGAATGTCATTAAATAACTCACACATGCTTATCGGTTGTATTTTTTAATGTACTATGCACTGTTTTCTTTCTACGTTGATACGGACGAACAGACGAACATGTATTTTACATCAAATATAGTGAAAGATACTCTTATGATTGCGTTGCGAACCAATGAGGCAAGTGATGCCGACACTGTGTCACTTGCGTTTCGCTGACATGCGGTGCCTGGAAAGTATTAAATTTATCGGAAATGGTTCCAACGATTTTGGTCACCCGTCTTCTTTATCACGTATTAAATATATGTCTTATAAATGTATAAAACGCAATGAAATTTGGTGTGATTGCTAATGAAACATGGAACAAAATGTTTGTCAATTTAGATCTTTGAAGCTAAACTAACTATTGAACAATTCTGTTTAAGCTCGAAAGTATTGATTTGACTTTAAGTTCAACTTTAAACTATATTAATTTAGTATAAATGTATTTAATGTGGTATTTCCTGTGCCAAATCTTTACTGCTGTTGACATCTGTATATATATAATCTGAAATAATTAGAAAACAAATAAATAATATAGCATCCCCGAACAAAGGTAAATATACCAACTGTCTATATTTTATCATTTTCACTGAACCTTGGCGCAGGTACTACGGTGTGGATTTATTTACTTAAGAATTGGTAGCGAGCTAGAACGGGTATGTTTTACATAGTACATTTTTATGCTCCCCGAAAAAATTCGGGGGAGCATATAGTCGCCGCTTCGTCCGTCCATCCGTTCGTCCGTCCCGTTTTTTTGTCCGGACTATCTCTCAGCAACTACTGGCCAGAATTCAATGACACTTCATGGGAAGCTTCATTATCAGGTGCACTGAACCAGGACGTTCCACTTCAGTGATCTTTCGCAGAGTTACTCTGAAGATTTCTGAAATGGGTATATAGTGCACAATCTTGTCCAGATTATTTCTCAGTAACTTATTGCCAGAATTCAATGGAACTTAATGGCAAGCTTCATTACCAAGAGAAGGTGTGCACTGCACCAGGATGTTCCGCTTCAATGATTTTTTAAATAGTTATGGGACTTTATGATTTATGAAATAAGCATTTAATGCACATTTCTTGTCCAGTCTATTTCTATGCAACTACTGGCCAGAATGAAACTTATAGGTAGCTTCATTATTAAAATGAGGTAAGTGCAGGGCAGGGCGTTCCGTTTCAGATGTTCTATGAAGTAATGGGACTTTGATTCCCATTACTTGGCAAAGCGCATTTGGGAGCATCCATCTGTTCACTGCTATCCTTGTTTGTATTTTACGAATATGAGCGAGCGAAAAAACACTAGCATATTGATCCAGTTTTGACCGTTTTGCGGTCCCAAGAAAGCTAAAATACTCACATACTGACTTTAATAATCCGTTTAAGTCTATATCTTATTGTGTCAAAGGGCACATTTCGTAAAGGAAAATGTTTTATATTTAGATTGTCTTTTAATCTATCTCTTAATAAGGAATTAAATCGTTCTACCCTTAACCCCCTTAGCATTCGTTTTTATTGCATTTTTAGGCCATTTGTTGTTTTTTTTTCACTTTTGAGAAAAAGTTGTAGGCCCGGGCCTACATGGCCTAAATGTAGCGACGCCACTTACGGCTTGTGTGCGAGGTGGGTACCTATTAATTTGTGCGTATACGGTGGTTAAAAATTGCTTACGATATGAAACAAAAATTAAAGCGAAAAAGGTGTACACTAAATGTCGAAAATTCACAGTATGTATTGAATTAACGTTGGTATTGATTGGTGAAATTTAATTTAAGACGCCCAAATTAGATCCAATCATGCTTATGATAGTTCAAAACCCCGCCTTTCGTACAATAACGTGGACTGGTGCTTGAATTGAAACCTATTTTCTACACCCCTTTTAGTCAATGTTTGTTACTGATTGGTAGATACCATGACGATGTTCACTGAGAAGGACTACATTTACCGCAAGATTAAACCAAATTGCGCAGTTGGTTTAGTGACATGACTCCAAGCAAGATGAAGGGAATCTTAGAACTTGCGGCAGTGTGCCTCTTAGCGGTTTATACAGGTTAGAATTCTTACTTCTTGCTTGCTTGTTTTAAATTTAAGTGTTGTGTTCTTTAAATAAATGTACTTTGGGTGGCTTCCGTATTTTGTTTTGTTACCTTCATCAACGAGGTTAGGCTTTTGGTGGCGTTCGTTGGTTTGTTAGTTTTTGTGTGCTAGAAACTTAACGTAAAATGTTATGGTGGATTTGAATTTAATTTTCCGTAGAGGTGTCACATGGGTTAAAGATTTTGAATCTGATGGTGATCCTTATCACCGTCTGAAACCGGAAATCCTGAAACAATATATATTTTTCAAAGATAGGAGCTTTATATTTGATTCATTTTGTTTTCCTTGTACACCAGTCTTGATAAAACGGTAAATTGACATTTGCATTATAAATATATGAGTGCTTTCATTTACAGTATAGCTGATATTTATCCGCCACTTAAAACTGACATTATAGTAGCCTCATTGTATGTTATGATATGATGCGGGATTACTTTAGTGCATTAGCGTTACTATGATATATTTGTGTATTAATAAAACCGTGCCAAAAATATTGGTTTCTACTTAACATATTAAACACTGCATATCTGTCCCAGCAAAGGTTTTATTTCGGGTTTAAGTCTCCAAAAACTCATTTGTCTCTATTTTGTGATTTTGCTGGGTGCAACTAGTTTATCTGTTAAATAGTGTGTTTTAGTTTTAAATTAAATTGAAATCGTATTTTATACACAGAAGTTGAACGTCTGTTAACAATAAAACTATTTTTGTCTCAGTTTTGGTAGTATTTGTGGTATCTATTTGTTGGAACTTTAATCAAACAGTTGTTCATATTAAAGCGTTAGCAAGGTTTTACGTATGAATGTATGTAGCATTCATGTTGAAATATGCACTTGTATATACATATATATTATTATGGACTGAGGCTTCGGTTTGATGTTGTACTAAACATGTAACACAACTAACAACTCTTTTTAAATGCATTGTGCTTTGTTGTTTTGGCAATTGTTCCTTCGCAGCAAATAACGAACCTTGTGCTTCTAAAGAGAGTTCTTTGCTGCTGATGCTGCTGGAATTTCACTTGGTTTATATTGAGATGTATCACTGTATGACAGTATTTAAAAAAACAATCGAAAAGTAATAACACCCAGATCTTGTATTCTGCGATATACGTGAACATTTAATTATATAACTAAATCTTTAACATTCATGCTGACATGGTTATGTTAGCATATTTGTATGGTGTAATTATGTTAACTTATCTAATCACTTTTTGTTTAGATTTCGCCAAGCTGCTTTCTATTCTTTTTCTGTACGACGCTGATTAAATGAATTAATTTTCAATGATAGATGCCCAAATTACTGCTTGGGGACCCGTAGCTGATTTTACGCTTACCGGTGCTAATGGAAAAATAGCCACAATGACAATCAAGGTAGCAGTTTCAGAAGGGATTGCTTCAGGGACCAAGATTGCAGCTGTCACTGCTACTCCTACTACTTTGAATGCAGCCGTCACTTACGCGTTCGCAACATCCGGCAACCCAGGTGACGTTGGGGTGTTCGATACGACAACTGCTGGTCAGATAAACCTTGTTGCTGGAAAATCTTTAAATTTCGAAACCACGCCTTCGATTGTGTTTATTGTCACGTAAGAAATTTACTTTTACTATTATTATTATTACTATTATTATTATTATTATTATTATTATTATTATTATTATTATTATTATTATTATTATTATTATTATCACCTTATTAGATTAAACGTGACTGACCAATATTGAAAATAAACAATTATCAGGTACACAAGGGCATTTGCTTATATGCGTCTATATTGTTACAGAGCGACTGAGGCCAGCAGAACAGCAGCAGATCAAATAGGCACAGCTACTGTCACAGTGACTATCAAAAACAAACTCGAGTTTTCGCAATCAAAATTCGGACTTTGCGCAAATGACGGATTGACTGGTGGTAAGTATGAAATCACTCCCTTTTAGCATTTTGCACAGAACCCTATGTAAATGGTTTATTTGTGTATTTATTTATTTATTTAGTAACTTGGTTAGCTTGTTAGATGTTGTTTTTTTTATAAATTAAATAAACAAGTGTATTCGCGCGATTCACGCTTCAATAAGAAATGTAACGTGATACCTGTAGAATAATTTTAAAAAATGTTCTACTATATGCACTGCACTTTCTTAGGTTCTGTAATCGGGACGTTCGCTGTAACTGATGCAGCTTCCGGGGAAACAGTGGCCTATGGAGGCGTTAGTAAGTGCCAAACATTTACAATGTTCGACACATTGCCGATCAATTACATTAACCAATAATTATTCATATAATTTCCATTAAACTAGGTTGTGTGGTTTTTGTTTTATTTATTTTATATTTCGTTTGATGGCCCTTTGTCAAAACACATTATTAGCGCCTGTTCCAGCCGCTGTTAAATAACAAAAACAACAGCAATGTCAGCAAAACAGTGTAGTAGAATTAAACACAGGAACATTTCACAACAAATAAGAATACAAAGTTGAAGTACATTGTATCAGTTTGTCTGACATGCCAACAGAAAAGTCTAACATAGTGGTAAGCAATTGTGTGCATAAACGGGTATCATCGACTGCTTTAGACGATAATTCACTTCGATTGCTTTGTTAACATGCGTGACGTTTTAACTATAATTTACATACACTAAACATGATACATTTCAGCTAATACCGACCTGGAATACGTTGCCACGACTGGCGTCCTGAAAGTGGCCTCTGGGAAGACGCTGAAACAGGCGACGACTGCCGACTACACACTGGCACTCACCGCAACTGGAACCGTCACTGGATCGGGTACCGCTTCGGAGGCTGGAGCTGCTGACGTATATCTTGCAGTCTGCACTCCATCGGGCGCTGCAAAGACCGCATTTATGGGAGCGATTGTGCTGTCCATTATCGCCACTGTGTTTATTTAAACGTATATTCCGTATTAACAGCGTAAATAAACTATATTTTGTATGCATCAGATAAAAAACTGTACCAAATCCAATTTATGTAGCAAACATTTGAAGAACAAAAATCGTTTATATTATGGGTACAAACAAGTTTCCGTTTCGAATAAAAAAGGCGTGTTAATATTTATACACCATATAATTTCAACATTGAATGATTTTGTTTAAAATTAAACTACATGAAAATAATGTTAATTGGTAATCAGTCAGTATTTATTTCCTGTGATATTTTTTAATATGCTTACTAACCAAGAATGTCCTGTATGAATATCCGAAAGGATGATGATAACGTGGACTCTCTGTTTGCAGTGTCTAGTTTGTATGTTTTCCACTAATAAAATGTTATTAAAGGTATTTGTTTTTATTTAAACAAAATGTATGGGGCTTTATACGCTTCCCTTGTCTTATGAGATCAATTATTGAACGTTTGCATCGTCCACGTACACAGAAACAACTAATAAAGTTTTCTTGTATCTTCTATATAAAATCCATAAATAGATTCTTTTAAATAGTGTTTGTTTCATATCATACAAAATATAGAGAGACACTCTTGTATAAGCCGGCAAATAAGTTATTGATATCACCCAGCTATTATTTATGTCCCAACAAGCTGTGACATTGCGTTTATTGTATTTACACACAAAACAATAATTGCCACAACATCAATACAAGTAATAAAATACATACCGGACTAAATAATTTGCATCAATGTATTCGGTATTCAACGGGATTAAAACATAAACGCAAAATCTTTGAGCTACGCTGTTTAAAGCAAATAATTTTGGATTATTAATTCCGGTAGTGCAGACTACTTGTAAATAACCATGTCTTTAGCAACTATTGATAAATGAAAAAACTCATATAAGCTTTTAATACATACTGCAGTCCATTAACAGTCTTGTGGCAACCGGCATTATCAAGGACACAGTGTCGTCCATACATATTTGGTCAAACTCGGTACTTATTGAATATATTAGTAAGGTGTAAAATTAATTACGCGGCACTCTTGTAATTTTGTTTGCAATTAAAGTAGGGATAATACATGTATTGCGATATCAATTCAACCGGGCATGTTTGGTGAAGAACATGTTTGTTACTTTTCACTAGAAGAGATTTCTTTTTAGATGCTTTCGTACCGTCGATAAAACGGGCAAAAGCAAATATTGAATACGGTCTACACAACACTACGGGTTTGGTCATGAATGCTCTATAACGCGAAAATAGTTTAGCAAAATAAAATAGTAACAACAAAAACGACTGTTGTCGATACGTTACTGAGGTTACAAATTGTGCAATGCAAATAAACACCAATTGTACAGACATTTTACACATATTACAAATGCTACTTACGACAACTTGGGAAATTTCTAGAACGATCATACATCTTAAAAGGTGCAGTTTAGACATGGTATATGACAAATCTGAAAGGGTTAATATATAAGCTAATTATATGGCTTATCCAGAGCTTTAGTCTGTAAAATGTTTTTAAGTTCAACATTATTCAAACATTCCGATTTTATTGTGCGTGTTCAAATAAGCCACTTTAGGTTACACACGTTTTGAACGAGGTGAACAGATAATACATAATTTTTAGGGTCACCTTAATTGAAATTGAAAAATCATAAAAGTCTCTCTCTCGTATCCAAACAGTTGTCGAATTATTATAATTGTGAATCGTTTAGTAAATCAATATTTGAAAAAGTAAATGAGTAGTAATTATCTACCAATAAGTCATTTATCCATTCAAATAACCATTTAATGAGATAAGTTACACACATTGATTATTTAACTTCACTTTGAATATTTTGGAATTAGATTATTGAAATTTCGTTTTATAAAATCATATATTTAGACCGGGTATATCAGGTCAGGTTCACATGTAGATCTACGATTTTCTCCCCTGTGTTTATCTTTCATTCAGATTTATACGTTATGGTCAAACAATTGTAAACTGATTTTAGAGTTGAACAATTGTAAATAATGCATTAATGACCCCAATATAAATCTATAGATGCATGTATGCGTGCACAAAGAAACATGAACATGTTTCTAGCTTTTGTCAGACGAATTTCTTTATTTTATTTCGTGTACAATAAAAATATTTTCAGTATCTTTTGTTTTACTGCAGTACTAATTAATGTTTCAAATACTAGTATTTTCGTTCTTTGAACATCACAACCGAGCACAAGCAAAATGAAATTAAATCACATCAAAAGAAATGTCCCGACCATAAGTAGGTCACCCTCTCGAAACCCTCGAACTTATGAGAATCTTATATACGATATATACATATCATTAGCGTCAGGGAAAATATACTAGTAACATATAAAGGAACTGTATTTATGTACATTACATATTGTTTGAATGCGCCTGCGCGATAATCGAAAATAACACCCACGAAATTAAGGTGATTGTTTTATCTTCTGAAATTCTACTGTAACTCACAAATCGCGTACATTATTGAATATAATGGGCAACCATTGGTCCATCTATAAAATAATAAATTCGATGTAATACTATATGCATATGGCATGCGATCTGATCGTTCAAAGTAATTTCGGTCGAGTCCAATGTTACCCGAGTTAATAGATCATGAAAACAAATATTTCAAGGACACTGCAGTCAAAGGGAGGTAATCGTTTCATACAGAGTTATTACACGCGGCAAGGTTACACGTAGGTATGATTATTCAATTGTGAAATGCAATGAGTCAGAAAACGTAATTATTTGAATTGTGCTGTTTATCCGTTTATAAAAATCTGTTTGGAGTTTACCCATAACTTCTGAATTTAGATGATATGCAAACAGCGATTTCACAACCATCCTTACACCTTGGTGTTGTTACAATAGTAAACTATAATTAATAAGATATCATGAAACAAATATCTATCACTGTCAACGAAATATGCAAATTTCCCCCCACACACCGCATATTTATATTTATGGTGATATTTGACTTTTTATTCTACCTAAATATGTGTTAGTTTATATATATACGTCACTACAGATCAATATGTCTGCTTTGAAACAACATTTCAAAAGCTGTGTCAAGCTTTTGCACTGATAAACGTTTATATGTTCATAACAGTTTCACGTTGACGTATAACCCAGTTACCCATTATCAGTACGGATCATATATTAGTCAGGATCAAAATACCAACCAAATTTGAAGAACAGAGACCTAAGCAGTGTCCATCTACTGACATGACAAGGGTTTCTTACCGGTGTTCACTTTGGCAGTAGCCTTTGACAGTGGAACCGTATATTCTGCTCGGGATCATATTATAATGATTAGCCTACGAACAACCTTACAAAAACTATGCTCAGTCTTTGTCCGGACAAGTATTTAATCGAAACTATACCCAAGGGACCAACGGAACGGCATGTTCTAAGTAACATAAACCCGCTTTTCAGGTTTCACAAATGAAGAAGATAACATAAATATGCTGGGATACGTGATACGTGTACGTGTTTTCAACAAAATCATAATCAGGTACAGTTGTGCAGCACCTACGAGTACGAGCAAAAGTTTATATTCATTGACTATTTACTTTTAAATTACTTTGTTAAAATATTAATATGATAACAAATATTGATAAAATGCCCACTTCAAACACTTAATACTGACGCATTTTATGCAAATTAGTCAATATTGTAAATTTATGACATTTGAGAGAAGAGTAAAGTAAGATAAACTAGCACAATCTAGCGATTGTTAAACAAATTTAAACAACCATCAATCAACACCCAGAGCCCAGGTTTAGACGTACTTGTATTGTGTGCCTGTTCAAGGATTTCTGTGTCATATAATGTGTAGTACATTTAAATCACAACAATCACATTTAAAGTAAACACTTTTTAAGTGTTGATGTTGAAATTCGGTGTTTTAAGCCTTGCAAGATAAACTTCTCTATATTCAACACTAACCTATTATTCACAAATGATCTAACAGGCATCGGTTGTAGTTATTCATATACAATATTCGGGAACGTCATGCTATTACAGGACCGTCAAAAGTAAATACACGAGATTAACCCGAGCACATGTAAAATTTGTTTAAATTTGCATGACCATGAACTACTCGAACCATACATGGATTTGTTTTAATCAAAATGTAGTGCTTCGCCAGAATTGACAGTTATTGTACTTACATTAGATTGCACTTCAATTTTCATTAATCTTTGATTCGCATGAATTGCTTTTGCGATGAAGTTCGTTAAACACATCTTAAAGATATCGAATTAAAATTGGTTAATCAGGACGAGATGCCATACAGATATCAATTCAGTTGTGAAGTTGGCATTATAATAACCAAAGCAGCAACAACAGTAGCAGCAGTATAGTGGTAATAGATTATGATGCCTTATTGTCTGATTGTCTCAAATTGTTTAAAGAACGTGACCGTTTCGTTGACAACTCTTGTGTAGTACACAATACGGCGGTATATCCGAGTTGCGTCCCTTTGAGTTTTGTACATGGATACTCAACCTAGTCAACATGTTAAAACAATTACCAATCAGTGATTGTTTTTTTGTGGTTGAAGTGATCTTTCAATGTCATCGTTTCACGAACATATGATAATGTTGACATACTGTTCGCAAAAACATTGTGGACTATTTATAACGCAGTTTTATAATACAAAATTACAATAATTTATTACATTAAAATGTATTTGCTACGTGCGTCCTGTGAATGTTCAATTTCGTTACTTTTTCTCCAAGAATTTGATAATAATAAATGTTCTTCTTTGATAATCGAAATATTTTGGAAAGCTTTTGTTGATCAACGAGAATATGTATGGGAACACATTCACTTTAGCCGACCACGGTAATATTAGTATTTGGCAGGTAACTAAGTAGCAGGCCGAAAAAAGTAAAACAAATAAGCCCAAATTCGTGTTTTTCATAAAAAATTACAAATTTGAAAATCATAACAGTTTACACACGATTATAAAAATTGGCCGCCATTTTGAAATTGACTTCAATTGGTCACAAGACTGAATTTGCCAGATCATGTGACATATAACTGCCGGAACCACATGAAGCGGTTCTAATGTAAATAAATGGCTGTCAATGTAACAGATCTTTTCCAGATAACAGCAACAACATAAACATGGATAAATTGTTTTTTTTCTATTGTTTATTGATGAACAATTAAGAACAATTATGCCCTTTTTAAATAGGTACATTTTCACTAAGACAAGACACTATAGTTGAAAAACATTGACCTGATCCCAACCTTTGTGTAAGAATATTTATGAGATGGATACGAAGTCAAAATTATGTTTTGAAGTATATTCGTGTATATTCGTAAAATCTGATGTTCGTAAAGTTATTTAAGATTGAAGTATACATTAGTACTGAATATAGTATTACCGGTAGTTATCGCTAGCTTTAAGCAAGGAGCGATGGTGTAGTGGTATGCATGTCTGCCTATCAACCAATCTTCTAGAGTTCGAATGTCGGGGTAAACAATTACATCAAAATGTTGTTTATTTTAAAGATATTTAGAATGCGGTGCACGAGAATATCATGGAATGGATGTTTGTTTTTGAAAATGAATACATCTAGATCTGCATATCTTTTTTCCAGCTTTGGCTTTCAAAGCAATAATGGCAGACACGAGAAAGTCAGAAGGGTTTAAAGCAAAAGAAATTATCTATAACACATCCATATTGTTTAGAAAGCATAATAGTACTTCTTTCCATTAAAATGCACTAGCATTAGCAAGAGTAGCATCGACATTATTATCTGCGATATCATGTTTACTATATGTATTATTGCTTCGTTGACAAAACTATTTATTAAGTACACGAAAAAAATGATGAAGAAAATAAATACATACAATTTTGAAGAAAATGTAGCACAGTCATAAAACATTTGTTTAGCCTGATTAAGTTTCGAACTAGAAACCCACTTGTAAACTTTACAACATACAACGCTAACTCTCTTCGACGTTACTTACAGTGTCAGTAGAACTAATCGATATACCCTCACTTAATTTAATACCTTAAATCAAAAACTACATCGGATCCATAGAGGGCCACGTGAACTTTTGTGTTTATGTTTACGGACTTAAATAATAAACAATTAATTAACCGGAAAATGTATTTAAATAATGGTCAGCAGGACCAGGTCAATGATTTTGCACTAAACCTTCAGTAAAAAAAAAATTGTATTGCAAATGTAGCAACAAAAATGTTCAAAAAAAATTGCAATACGACATAACTATTGGTTCCACAAAAGCAATTTATCATTGGCCAATATAGGGTTTTTTCCTTACATTTGGGTGTATCGCAGAACAGAGGTGTTCGGATTTTACTATCCATGAACTTTCATAAAAAGTAGTAGATTGGTTAAACTTCTGCATGGAAGTTTGCGACATCCTTATTCAAAAGTGTAGCACGAAGATAGAAGGTCCCGGAAGGATCATAGAGATCGACGAAAATAAATTCGGAAATGGACATACCATAGACAGAGAAAGTAAGGCATTTTTTGTTAATGTGTGGAGGACCGAACAGCTGATACACTTTTTAATATCATTAAGCATTTTGCCAGGGACAACTATAATTACTGACTGTTGGAAGGCATATTCCAGCCTGAAATCTTAAGGTTACCATCATCTGACTGTGAACCACTTTTCACAGTATTGTGTAAGAAAGAAGTACCTGAGTGGCCCTTTCAACAAATGTTTGGAGTTGATCAAATCTGATTACAAGCCAAAATTGGCTCCTACAATTGACAGTTACCGAGAAATAAAACAGTTAACCCTGTACTTCCAAAACGGACACGCATCATGCAGACTTTCAATATATTCAGACGGCAACGCGAATTCCAGTCTTGATGATTTCGTCTTGTAAAGTTGACACAGGTGAGTGAACTACGCGGGTGTTCTATTACTTAACGAACGGTTTAATTATGGGGGCTATCGCCCCCACAACCACGTTTCTCAAACACTCAAACGCCACGAGGATCAAACCTTTTCAAAGATTCCAAAAATGGTACGATAGAAACTCCATAACTTAAAATGAAATGTGCCCGGTAAGCGATAAAGCGAAAACAAAATGGTGGTCGATACAATTCTTGCATAACAACGATCATGCATGCACACAGACGCGTCTGTCAGGCAAACATCCGGGGCTGAAGGCTGTTGAATTTTTGTGGGAAGTTAAATCGAGAGAAACTCCATAATTTAAAATGAAATGTGCCCGGTAAGCGATAAAGCGAAAACAAAATGGTGATCGATACAATTCTTGCATAACAACGATCACGCATGCACACAGACGCGTCTGTCAGGCAAACATCCGGGTCTGAAGGCTGTAGAATGTTTGTGGGAAGTTAAATTCGTGCATCTTTTACAATTATGATATTGTGTCCTAGTGGGTATAGTACACATAATACGAAATGTAAAAATAAATATAGTCCCTGGCAGTGCTGGTTCGTTTGCATTTCAGTTCAGTTTAGCATATATTTTATTTCTTCTTATGGTGCCGACGATATAAAACAAAAACAAACAGATAGCACATGTTTTAGAAAGTGTGTATACTTGAAATGAACAGTCATACCATTGATTGAATTAAGATTGGCAATTACTCGTCAAAAAATGACGCCACAACGAAAATCCAATCATGTTTAAGATAGTTCAAACTCCGCTTTCCGAACAAGGCAGGGGTTTGAACTAAAACCCTAACCCACGCCCATTATATCCTATACTAGTTGCGGGTTGGTAGATACCGTTGCGATGTCGAAGCAGAATGGTAACACATACCGTACGTTCAAACCAAATTGCGCAGTTTGTGCAGTGACCCGACTTCAAGCAGGATGAAGGAAGTCTTTGGACTTGCTGTTGTTTGTTTCCTTGCGGCTTTTACTGGTCAGATCACCAAAGTACTTTATTTCTGTTTTTTTTACGTTTTGTGTTGTTTTATTTATAGAAAATAATAGATTACTACCTTGTCGTGTGTACTATAGAAATTGGGATAGCGAGGCGTGCCAAACCTGATATAGTACACAAGACCCTGCAGTTACCTGTGATTCTACTTATCATATATTGTATGATAACCTTTAGAAAACAGTTGTCAACTGCTTTCTAAAAGTTACACCAAAAGAGCTGATAAGTTTATATTAAACAATCTAAGAGCAGCGCTAATATTGCTGAACAGGCTTTTATAGAAGTTCAAGTACATGTCGTTATTGATTTATAAAAGATGACTGTATAATACCAAATCATTTACATTTCTGAACGTTTCATTAATTACTTTTACAACGAAGGCACATATAACGCATATGCTCGTTCATACATTATTAAGAAAACCTTAAAGATATGGATCGTATGCATTTTTATTTTGAGGAAATTTACTTAATTATGTTGAGGCGCCATTTAGATGGATTTATTGAAATTGCATGTTTAAGGTCCTGTGTGTTTAAAGTTTGTGATAAATCTATGTAACTAAACATAAATCATGCGTAGTGACTTATAAAGCAATTTTTAGAATTCATTGAAGTAATTGAAGGTGGATGATTTATTTTTCCACTAATTACGTCATTAAAGTAGCAAAGTGCGCGTTTATGTAAATATTTATCAAAAACGCTTTTTGTGATTCATTCCGAATACCAACAATAAAATATTCTCGTTCTTGGTATGAAGTTGTTTGGTCTTTTGATTTTTTTGAATTGCTGACGATTGAGATGACTCCAAATAAAATGGCACACATCCAAACACTGACTGATATATACGCTAGCTGCCTAATATAGCACAATTAAATGTATTGTATACGATTTGCTATTTAAAGAAACTATAACATACAGGCACGTAAACTGTTTTCTCTATTTGCTTTTCCAATTATGAAGATCATAAATACAGTTATCGTCAACTTTAGTACCTGGTATTGTATATTATTGTCCTGTAGACCTCGACAACTTCGTAATATTTTGTGGATTACATTTAATCACATTTGTACATTTTATTACGAGTTCAAACACGATTACATATTTGATTTACAAACATAAATACAAAATTAGAAGGAACTCCTTAAAACATTATTTCCCTTTCAGAGGCCTAGATAACTGCATGGACAGAGTTCACGGTCACAGCTGGCACAACAACTGCAAAAGTCACGATGAAGAAGACCGCTAAAGTAGCCGAGACAAGAACAGCTGGTGCAGCTATTGTGACATTGGTTGCAACTAAAACAGGCAGCGCCAATGCTGTACATTACGCGTTCACGACAGACGGCAGCCCGGGAGGTGTGGGGAATATTGCCACTCAAACCTTGGGAGCAATTACTCTAGCCGCAGGCAAATCCCTTGACTACGAAACAACAAAAGCAGTTGTTTTTGTCGTCACGTAAGTGATGCTAGTATTTGTTTTGTTAATTTACTACAATAACAAACTAAATGACATGTACATGTGAAAATTCATATACTGGGCATGTAAAGAATATTTATGTTAACAATATACTAAACCGTGTATTATTGCAGTGCTACGGAACAAAGTGCCCCAGCTGGTGCAGCTGTTGGAACGGCGACCGTAACCATTGAGATCAAAAACAAGCTTGAGTTTGGTCAAGGCCAATATGGGTACTGTGTTCCGGACGGAAGCGCGGTTGGTAAGTGAGTACTGTTGTAAATGAGTATAATTAAGTAAAACCTGCATAATAAAACTTTTCTAAAAACCGCCATTGTTATTACATTATAATTGTAGGCAATCGTTAATATTTCAAGTTGCAACTCTTCATGTAGGAATTGTTCATTCATCTAAATCTCTACGCAGGTACTACTGTGATTATTATTTCAGGTACACAAATTGGGACGTTCAAGGCATCGGACGCAGGTACTGCTGAAACCGTGACGCTAAGCTCTGATCTTGGTAAGAAATAGCTATCGTGTATAAAAGACAATCAATAAATCGTCTATATTGTAAATGACTACATGCAAGTATTTGCCATTTGTTCGTATACAATTTATGAGTGTACAACATAGAATTGTTAAATCTTATATAATTATTTATGTGAGTAGAATAGAAATTATCCAATATGTCCTCCATTCGAATTGACTTCACGTAACGAGTTGCCTTATTTGTTGAATATATAATTGATTAATATCTACACAACACTTTTTCTTAAATTTATAACAGAGAAATATAAGATCTGACACAAGTTGTCATTTTAAACAAAGTTCAGTAAACCAGTTCAGGAATTTTGTAAGTAAGCGTCCTGCGATTGGTCAGTTAAAGAATATGTAGCCAACGAAAACGCTTAAAATGTTATCTTACTAATGTATAAGATAAATATTCGTAATTACACGGAAAACAAGGTAAAGCATGTGATAAATAAACATACATCGCACTGTATCTATATAATACATAACATATCCAACATAATACGTGTGTGTAAATTATAGTTGCAGCCGATGACTTGAAATACGACTCGACGACGGGGGTGTTATCCGTAATCACCGGGAAGACGATTGCTCAGAAAACCACCGGGGGTTACAAGGTAACTCTTACCGCGACTGCTGAAGGCACTGTCAGTTCCGACAACGGCCAAAGCATCGTCTGGGTGGCGGTTGCAACTTGCATTGGCGCCCTGCAGGTCACGGCCGTGTTTGCAGTTGTAGGGCTTGCATTTGCATCAGCCTTGTTCTTTTAATGGTTGTGAATTGTTGACAGCATATAAATATAGAATTTATCTTGTCATAATGCTTTTGCTGACATAATTGTCGTATTATAAAACCACAGATGAATTGAAACGATGATGAAAACATAAACATTTCAGATTTAGTCGCATGTTGATATCGGAAACTGTTGTTTAAAAAAAAGTTTATTTTTGTTTGTATTTACCTTTTATTCGTTGTAACACCTTTCGTACGTCCTGTATGATTATCCGTAACGGTTATGATATCAAGGACGTTTCTTTTTTTGCATTAGTATTGCTGTGATATGTTTGTAAAACTATCAAAACGTAACACTGATATGATTGTTTTTTTATAATGCATTTAACACAAAACTGTTGCCACTGGAAAGTACATGTAAATATCAATAAACAATGCCACATTTTACACAGAAATGTATTGTACCCGACAGGTAAAGGCTTGCGTATACATGTCTACACTTTTTATACACAATTTGTGCGATGCCTTATAAAAGACAAAAGCAATATGTCGTCGTCTTTACAAACGGTGGATGGTAAAGACTTTATTTTTATAACATTATTGTCAGAAAGGCTGACATTGTCATTCCCGTTGAACAATGAGAACACTACACTAATTTTAAATGGTATGTTAACAATTTATCATACTTATTTAAAGGATCTAGTAGAAAGCATGGATGCTCCATGAGAGCTCGTACGCTTATTTTCCTTTAGGTCGATTACACTGTCGAGCCATTACATGGTGGAGACCTCCTAAACCCTCCCTGGTGGAGGCCCGTCTAACAAACTGCAAGGAGGACGCAACACATTTTACACCAATGCGGTCTCTCTATTGTAAAATAGTATTCCAGCAGGAACAGTACAGAAATTGTAAGAAAATATGTATACATATCCACTTGGAAAAAAGGACATTTAAGGGAACAGTGAGACCGAATGGAAGTTACTCACGACTTTAAAATCGCACACTTAGTATATCAAAAATGAATGCAATGTGCATTACATAAACATGTTCTGTTACTTTATGCACGACATAACTAATACAAAATGTATATTAACGTAAATGTATCAATTGTTTTGATAAACCAGATTCATGTGTTTACCAAAGCTTCGATGTAATTTCTCCGTAGACAAACTTTGGTATATGCCTATTAATACACAATTTAATTGCAAAGTTCAACGCAATTATTGCGAATATATTTTTATAATTATTGCGTTAAAATATGAACGTTCTTAATGAAATTTTGAACGAGTCATAATTTAAATATAATAATTATATTAATAATTAAACAAATCAAACGGCTAAACTTGCGTAATTAATCTCAATATTCTTTTCGTTGTTTTTAACCCGAATATGGAAGCATTCCTGCTGGTGATAATCATGATGTTGTAATGTGTCAGTTAATAGTATGTGAATGTAGAATTATATAAACAATGTCTTTAAATTTAATATGAAGAATATGGCCCATTGCAATGTAGACAAGCGATACAACTAATTTCAATCCTATTAAAATCACATGAAAAGTAGTCTAACAACAAAGTATATTAACAATACCTATTGCATATAATTAATGCGACTAAAAACTATTATGTTCGAATCAATAAATGATTATATCGATAACTGTACGAACACGCAAACGCACAGAGGAAGCTACAACGGAAATAATGAAATGAATGAGGCGCATCGTAGGAAACCCGGGCTTAATGCATGTGCAGTCCGTACAGGCTGATCCGGGACAACACTTTCCATGTTTATGGCATTTTCTGTTATAAGGAAGTCTCTTCTTAACATACATCCACTGTAGGCTAATCCGGGACCAAACTTCACGCACATGCATTAAGCCCTGTTTTCAACGACAGGCCTCAAATATTGTGTTTATCAGTGTCGTTTACGTATAGCAGTGTCGTTTACGTATCCTAAAGGATGTAATTAAATGCTGTTTTCCGTTTCGGTATCAACTGGTTACTTCCCACTAGGTGCATGATGGTTATTGCATTTATCACTGCAAAATATCTTTGTCATAAAGGTACTGCTGCTTGTATCGATGCTGTTTATGAGTTTAGTACGTCATTGCATGAGGAGCATTTGGTTAAACTGTAAAATAAGAACATTTAAAAAAAGTTCATAGTTAATATATATCTGAAGAAAATAAAATGTTCCTTAGTTGTCTTTTAAAAACAAATTTATGTGATAAGGTATTAAACAATATATTAGCAAATTCGTCATTATGGTACGATTTATCGACTGCCGACCCCGTTATTATTTCTTATTTAAGTTATTTTATATATTTGCAGGCATTTATGTTCTGATTAATTTTAATGTTTTGTCATAGTATAAGTTGGTCATGTCCTTTTTTTCTTGTTATTCCACAAGTCTACAATGAATCCGTATGCAATCGGTTAACGTATACACATAAAGGGAAGTAATACATTTATCATTTTGGCCTAATAGTATACATGCTTACTGGTATTTATTTATTTTTAGTGTGCTTGAAGTATAAATTGTTTTAAGATTCTGATAGAATTCTTGAACTGATTCATCGTATTTAATTAACATCTCATTAACCCCATTTAAAGTCGGAATAAACGAACATTTTTTTAAAGTACTGTGTACTCAATTCAATTTGTGTGTCAGTCTCGCTTCAAAAGTTTCAACATTTTAAACGTGCAGGTAAAGGCAAGTAATTTCGTTCGCATTTGGTTCATATGCACTACAGAATTAGACCCCCAGTAAGCAAATTGACTAAATAAATGTAAACGAATCCAAATTCGAAATTATGTTTCATACAGCGGTGTTTGCTTGTACACATTTTGATAATAAGACTGTGTTTAAGGTGCACACATACTTTATGACTTTTGGTGTGAATATTATAGTGGTTTGTAGTATCAATTTAAAATTGTTTTTAGACTTCGATCACTAAAATAAAATAAAAAAAAACATATTTAAAATCGAATGTTTGCTCAAATAAATAAGTGTATAACATTGGTAGTACAATATGTCGTTCGCTATTAATAACGTATGCATTAACAATGCCTTCATTGAAATATCATTCTTTTGCGACGGTAGTGTACGACGAATTGAAAATTAGTTATGCCAAATTCGTATTGATCTTTATATAATTGAACAATTTGAACTTTATGAATCAATATATTGCAGTATATATTTACAGCAGCAGTCCGATAAAAATACAACCATGTATTGAAATCGATAAAGTAATAACGTTTTCTTAACTTTTTATCGTATAGTATTTGTATGCGATAGCTGGTGATGCATCTGGAATAAATCAGAATACATTAGTGTGTATTCCGTTCGTACCAAGCGTTTTCGAACATAGATATTATAAAATGCCTTTCGTAAATAAAAAACGGTTTTCAGTCGAGTAAACGACATTAACTTTCATTAGAACTAATGCCAATTTAAGATGCATTTAATGATAGTCTATGAACTGCGTCTTTAATAAATCCACTTCATTCGTTTGCCTAAAATTAACTTGATATATCGTATCGTGAGTATTAGCAAATGACGTGCGATAATTCGTATGTTTAAGAAATCGTTGAGGAGTTCTAGGAATATGGTTCATGAGTTTTTTTTCTGTGAATCGTGTTTCTGTTTGTTTACTTTCGCTATCTTCAATTAGGCGATGATGCGACAACGCAATAGCATGTCACCAAAGGGAATTATTTTCATCGCATCTTGTGGAATGATTTGCTGGTACACATCACAAAATGTATAAAAAAACAACAACACACACAACAAATAATATCTTAGGGCCAATATAACTCAGACAATATTACATTACTGTTGTTTTTTTTTTGTAGCAATTCTCAATTGGTACTACTATTTGGGAAGTCTTCATATAGTCCTTAAACTCATATTCATGATAAAAGAGTTAAGTTTATACAGAAATGTAACATATTCCTTGCATGTATTGAGTTCACATGTATCCGCATTCTCCCCCTACTGACTCAAGTAGAGCAGTTGTCAGTTACTGGCATAAGTATGTGCACTTGGTACTAGTACACCGCTTAGATAGGGGCTAAGCTTGCCCAGGAAAAGTGTGAGTAGGTTTACTGACCGCCGTGATATGACTGAAATACTGCTAAAAACGGCTAAAAATCCAAACAAACAAACAAACAAACACACAAACAGATTTCAAAACGCCCGTTCATATGCAATTTAATTACTCATTGGTTTAACGTTCACAAGATTATCATTGATAACTGTTTTGGTAGTTCTAAAATACTTGATATTGGGCAAGATTTTTGTTTTGATAAAACTCACACTCCACAAAACGGCTTATGAAAGTGATATATTAACGTGGTATATACTTGTATTTGATATAATTATTTTACAGATACAATGAGCGAGAAGCCATCTCCAAAACATTTTTAAGCGGTTATATTCCATGCTTGGGAATAACGCAGTTTGAAAGCATAACCCAACCACTTAAAGGGACTATGTCATCGAAAATGGCCTGAAGAGGGCTATTTCTTTTAAAAAATCCCAAATTATATATTAATACTGGCATATAATTTGCGGTTAAAACATGATATATATAATGGGAAAATAGTATACACATTCTGGGATAATAATCCATTTGCATCGTGTTTGTTTGGCCTTTTTAATGTTTACATTTTGACATCATTTCTTCGTATGAGTGGAGAGTTCTATAGACGCTTGGGATTTTTTTATTGTAAACCTTTTTCGCTTACTTGTTCTATCAAACATCTAATTGTGTATTATATGTTTTTATTTATTTAATGCACATGTCTTACTATAGCTTATTTCTGTCAATCATCTATAGTGCATAAGAAAACAATTGTCCCTTTAATATAACTGCTTATATATGTAACACTTGTAACGAAAGTACACTTAATAAACGCAAATTTTAAGAAGAGAGTGTGTCATTAATTATTTTCTATTTCCGTTTCAGTAATCAAAACTGGTTTGTTTGCAAGATTACAATAACTTGTTTGTTCCAGACAGAGTCCCAGTCATCTTCTTGCTGGTCAGATCTAGTCAATTATGTCCCTTGAGTCATACACAAAAGTGCTAAAGCCTTACTCTTCAAGTTGTTGCACTTCAGGTTGCACTTAAGGTTGCAATGAACGGAACTCTGTTTGACTCTTTGATCGTTCAACAAACATATATTCAGATGTTTATATCAGCCTATAAGACCATACTCACATAAGTATTACTTAATATCGCTTTGATATAGAATATGAATTATAATTACATTCTGCTGTGGAAATGAAACAATACAAAGTACACTATTAAGCTTTTAATCAAATAATGTATTTGCTTAGAATTTTTAAATTACATTCACGGATATGCTGTTATACATTTAGTTATGCGTTTGATTAATTGAACAAGTACTTATTAGACAGTTAGTATATATTCGAATAGCATTGTTCAACACCGGGTGCTGATTGTATTCAAACGTGTATGGTGTATGCAGGAAAATACAATTGCAACTATTGCCTTTCAAATAAATTAGTTGACACAATGTATTGTCTCATCTGCTTAAATCCAAAGAATTACATCCTTTTAATGCCCAACTAACTACTTAGTTTGAAATACGTATACTTTTCCGTGATTGTAACTGATAACGTCATTACAAAACACAAATACTTTTAAACACAACTTTCAGAACTGGATATTTGATCTATGCCACTTTTGCTCTATTTTCAAAGTGTAATATGGGTCAATTGTGCTACTAAGCTGGTTTCAAATACTTGAAGATGGGTGAAATGAAAATGAGGCGGAAATCTGACGAGATTAAAACATCACACGCTATGACATCGAAAGTTCTCGATTTCGAACTACCGGTAACTTAGCCTTAACTTTTGTTAGATAATAAGTATGTTATATGTTAGACTTAAGTTTAAGATTCAGAAACTTTGGTTCACATTGGGGCCGGTTTGTCAACATTGTGATGTGTCTAGAGTGGACAACGATGGGTCCAAAGGCGGTAACTGTTAGATACCCAACATCGGAACTAAGTTAAAGTCCATATTAAAATTAGCTTGGCACCTTTTGGATGCCCGGAGCACATGTGCAGTCGCAATTTTGCGTAGGGTTCAAACCGAAATTGTCGAGTCATACGCCAAGAGGTTGTTGATTGAACCATGGATAAATTGTGACAGTGTTATCTAAAATGTCATAAAAACATCCGGTGTGCCTGAAATTTAGATATTAGCGGGTTTATGTAGGTCTGAAGAACAAAATCTGGCCAGTTGGCCACATATTGAAAGAACGTTCCCGCTTCTTCACGAACCCCACTAGAGATCCGCTGAATTAGTTAAATTCAATTTTGGCTGTTGTCCGGCCAGGACTCATTCAAATTTGTATTGACATCAAAAGTGCCTAAACATGCACGGAGTCATGGATATTAAAGCTGTTCACCAAACCAGAGCATATTTTGTCTGGGGTATAATGTTTGCTCTTTCACAAACAGTCACAATCGAATGTTATGCGTATACGGACGTGTCAGTCGCCTTGTCTTAGAATGCGTTTCAATCCGCAGTTTCAGTTTTCTTTACGTAAAACATTTTTGTAAGTTTTCTTAATACATTAAAGCATTTTGTTTGGTAATCGACATGCATATGTGTGGCCAGATAAATTAAAATCAAACATATTTCATCATTGGACCACACGGTGATATACATTATGTATGTATTAGTTTATTGATTTAGCTATTGTTAAGAATCATTGAAACACTTCTTAATTGTAATTATTAGTGTTTTAAAGCAAATATTTGACCAATGTAGACATGACAGGCATATCTCTATGCGTTGCTTACGGTTGTGGTTTTGGATTTTCAATAAGAATTACTTCAGAGGCACAAAGTGCATGTATAACACACATATTAACGTTATACTCAACTAGTATGATTTGGTGTCAGCACGAATATTGACAGAAAAATTGGCACATACAAGTCAGAAACTACTGCATGTATTACCAAACTACTGCATGTATTACTAAATAATGTTCACAGATATGTTCCTATGGTGACCCACTCAAATAACCTTCAAATAACTTTGAATAATTTTGAATTGTTAAACAAACATGGCTGATAGTCGCCGGGGAAGTTTCCTTATATTGCATTTTAGGAAAATATTCTGGCCAGAAAGCAAATGGTTCAGTAATAAAATAAAATAAAATGAATGAATACTTTTCTTGGAGCGGTCCTCTACCAAACACTAAATCATTACGTGTATAGGCACAGTCTTAACGGATGTTATTTCTGGCTTTTGATTTGGACAACTTCCTTCTCAGAATGTGTATTAAACATTACCATATATGGATATGTATTAATTCAAAAAAACATTCCAATTATGTACATGTGCACGACCAATACAAATTAAGGTTATATTCAAAGTAAGTTCGTTTTGTTAAATGTGTTAACATAGTATTTTTGTCACAATTATACACTAAAAAATTATGACTATAAAACAGAAAAAGGTGGTAGACTTCTGATTTCCACTTAGGTGGACTGACACATAGTATGCGCCACACGAAACGCAGATCATTGGTTCCTTCATGACCAGCCTTTTTCCCATTCATACTATGTTAGCACGATGCAATGTTTCACGATTTCCGTGGTACAAAGTCAGTTGAAAACATCCGACATTGCTAACAAACCCACCAAACCAATCATGTATACGTATGATAAAACAAACAAACAAAAAAGACACAATATGCCACAAGTCTATAATATGCTTGTTACCGAAGAAACATTATTATATCGTTTTTGTTGAATTTTGATGATTCATGTATGCGTTATCAAAAGCACCCCCTGTATATGTTTATAGAACAACAGTTGCAGAAGGTAAGCGGACATGGTTTTCTACTACCCTTAAAAAGTAGGAGACATTTAACGTCTATTTTTATCATTCAGATATAGTCGTCAAATCTTTTTTCAAAGTGATGTATAATAGTACAGATTGCCTTGGACACATCTGTAACAAATCGGACTCATAGAACTCCGCATCTTTTGTTTTCCACATTTACTGTTACTGTCAAGAAGAAGAACGTGATTCAGATGCGCTTACTGTTGAGATTACATGAACCAACAATAATAAGTGAAACTTCGTCAATCTTTACACAATCAGACACGGAAAGTGACGAATCTTGCAAGTAATTTCCTGATTACCATCAGTTTGGAAACATGGATTTGCAAATTAGAGCACCAACTTGTTCTGCACACTTAGTAAACATATTGTATTGATTAACATTTAAACTAAGATAAACGTTTATTGAATATCGTTTTGAACGTTAATACGTTCTATTTATAACCTCGTTTTGGGTTACATATATAGAGTTCATAATTTATAAATGCCTTTTTTTTGTTAAATTTCAAATCAGTTGTGACTACTTTTTTTCAGATGTATATACTGTGCCTATACATGTCTGATAGAAGTGTATTAGTTCAAAATATTGCAAATTTGAGGAATAGTTTGCGGCATCATCATGAATTATAATCCGTATTTATTTAACGTGTATCAGTTTACGTATTAGTATTAATACATTTATCTGCTTATAGACTGCATATTTATATAGAAAGAGCTAATGTATATACTTCTTATGTCCTGGTTTTATTTAACTTCATAATAAACAGGCACACTGCTTACAAAGGCTTGACCCGTTGTATCTGGCATCATGAGGGGAAACAGCAACCGACGACCTCGTCCAATATGCACCGTTTCAGAAATTCACCTGAGATCCAATACAGGAATAATGAAACTCCAGAGACATCATCAGGAGAGAAACCCTCATTACCATCTCTTAGTTCTTTATTTCAGGCAAGTATCCAATTGCCCATATAATACAGGACATTACATACAACACAACACAAAACATAAAAATTATTAAAACTGGGCTACCGCCTTGGAACGGTCAATGCAAAGTAATGGGGGTTTAAACCGGTTTAAAGGCATGCTGAACATCACACTTAGCCCAGGATTTATCACAAAACACGCACGTGTAAATAAACTTTAACATCATAGCATTGCAATTCAAATTAAATAGTAATGAAAGAGAATAATAATTCAATTGAATTACAATTTAATTACTTAATGGTTTAATTTTCACCAGAGCAAGATAATTGCAACTATCTGAGGCACGATGAAATGAAGTAAATACAATTATCAGCTAAATCCCTTCTTGTTGACAATAAGTAAGTAAGTAAGTAAATTTTTATTATAGTGACATGTGCATAGCATTTTACAAACAGTATAATAGCAAACATAATATTACAGTACACCCGGTCCATTGGGCCTATAAGTCACCTTAACATAAATAACTAGTTCAAGTCAAGTATATATAGCGTGATATAAACATTATAATTGTATATCACAGTACAGATAAGAGCTGAAGTTTACATCAGTGCATTAGTAATTAAATAGGTGAGGACAAAATATGTACAGTATATGTATATGTACAGTATATGTATATGTACAGTATATGTATATGTACAGTATACGTATATGTACAGTATATGCATATTCGTTTTAACATCTACAATGAGAAGCTAGGAAAACAAGCTACTACGTCGCAGAGTGTAAGCTTTTACAATAGACTTGGCTAATTATCTTACGTTATTTTTCATGAGATATGTGAGTTTGTCTATATCTGGCATGTTCAGAAAACTATCGTTGCTCCAAATAGATTCAAAACACACAGTTCTAGTCGTGCTGTAAGCTGGGCACAAAATGACACTCAGTCTCAACAGCCAGTAACTGACACACCCTACAGAGCCTAGAATCCACTGTTTCCCCCAAATACCGTGCATTTTCCAATCTAAGTGGCAAAATGCCTTCTCTTAGTTGAGCTAGTAGCGAACGTTCATTTTTTCTAAAATCGATATTTAAATAAGTTTCGCACTTAAATTCGCTCTTAAACTCCCTATAAATACGCTGTTTGGGCATGGTTCCAATAGCGTATTATAGTATTTATATGATTTTATTAATTTACGTTTATTGATATATTTCTTTATTTCCTGGAAAATATTTGAAAAAATATCGTGCAAAAAAATATTAAACTTCTAACAGCATTACAATGAAAAATTCTGAGCACTTGCGGCGGATTAAACCCGGGTCCTCGGCGTAAGAGGCGGATGCTCTAAGCGCGCAGCTAAAGTCATTTGCACGGAGCGCTCCTTGTAATTTCGGACATACGTTTTGTAAACAACGGGACTCTGAAAGCGAAATTTATTGACCGTATGGACCTCGTAGAAATTTCACAACAACAACCTACGTGTTATAAATAGTTAAAAAGCGTCTCGAGACGCTTTTGAAATCGGGTTGAAAAAGAATGCGTTCTAATGATTAAACCAGGGTGTTTGGAATTTTTGTTAATGTGCAAACTTATTTCAGTCAGTTCTATTTCATAATATCTAGTTTTTTTTTATTTGAAACATTTTTTTTCTTTTTTATTTCAATTTCCCAATCTGTGACGTAGCAGCTTGAAAGAGAGTTGGTGTACACAAATTGTGCACCAATTCCCAGCGGTTTCATACGGTGTTCCATTAAGGCCACTCGTGTTTCGCACTTTCCACCTTTGGATTACTAGCGCGAGAGCGCGAGAACACTATACGAAGTAGCGAAATAACGATGAGAGGTTGCGAGATTACGATGCGATATCGCGATAATAATTCCGCGATCTCGCATCGTAATCTCGCGCCCTCGCATCGAGTTCTCGCGTTTGTGCCCTTGTATATCCAAAGGTCGAAAATATTCAATTAATCAATTTATGACAAGGTCCCTGTTTAAAGCGATTTCATTTTGCATAGCAATATCTCACAATACAAATATACGTATTGATGCGCACTTGCATTAAAAGCTGCAATGTCGAAGAAAATAAAACCAACGCAAAATATCACATCCTGACAAGACAGACTGGTATGTTTAATCACAGAGAATGAGATATTGTAGATTTTTAGCATTCGGCAATAATTAGCCTATGAATAATAATGTTTACAAATTACATTGCACATTGAAATGCACGCGCTATTTCTAGTGCAAATAGCTTCACACTTATTTTTGTATACGATTGCTGGACACAGTCACATTCTTGTCTGTAAAAAAAATCGGCGTTGAAAATAATATTGAGATGTCTTTATTTGCCCTAATGATAATACAAGCGGACCAAGATAATCGGTTACGTGACTTCTCGGACCCCTGATTTTTCGGACCCTACTACGTAGACTTCTCGGACACTCGATTTTTCGGTCCCTACTTAAGAGTCTTTTTCGGACACTACATTAATCCGATACCATAAGAAAACGTATCGGTCCCAAAATTAATTTGAGATAAACTTAGTCATTATTAATATCTGTACAGTGAATAAACAGATCACATATCGCCCAAAGTTTTCACCAGTGATACATAAATAACCTTAATACTAGTAATTTACGTAAACATAATTGATACATGAATTTGTCAGGCAAATTTAACAATTTAACATTATCAGAAAATAATAGTGAAACCGTATAAAAATTATTATATATATCAGACAAATTTATTATTAGTATTGCACATAATGTATTCATGCTACGCAAACGAATTTAAAGTAACATGAATAACATTTCAACTTATTTACGAGACTTCTTTCACCGCATTTTACTTATATAAAGATGTTGAACATTTTTATAACTTGAATAGCATCTACTGAAGAAGTTGATAGAAAGGTACAATTATAAATAATTCTTAATAAAACGCAACCACAATTCAAATATAAATTAAAATGCACAGTAAGTTTATAAATATAAATTTCTCATTTATTGAAATTCTCGGGTTTAGGATTCTCCGGACGCGTATTGATGCGTGCGTATTAACACAGCTTTACCGCGCGCTATTTTCAGAATGATTCACTCGCCTGCTGGAATGCGT
Source organism: Congeria kusceri (assembly GCA_027627225.1). Classification (NCBI taxonomy): domain Eukaryota; kingdom Metazoa; phylum Mollusca; class Bivalvia; order Myida; family Dreissenidae; genus Congeria; species Congeria kusceri. The sequence continues at coordinate 11,510,568 of CM051037.1, read as the reverse complement.
TGTACTCGCTAGAATTAATTCACGGGCACAACAGTCGGTCCCAACGTACAATCATTTTTATTACACATTGATACAATAATAGGAAATTTAGGCTCCGTCAAGTCTGCTAATATTTTTGGCTTATTTATCCGAAAAATACCAGAAATGTGCCACTTTATATTTTGTGCTTGTCACAAAAAACCTTAACACAACTGACAGGCAGACGTGACGCAAGCTCAACAGGCAGCATTGTACGTTGTGACCGACTATCGTGCCGTGAATTGTAGCATTGTAACTCTTATTTATAGAGATCGCCGATTATGTAGGCTAAACAAAATAGTAATTTCATTATGTGAATGAATATAACATTCTGATCATGATATACAATGGGTAAAATTGTTCATAATTATGTTCAGTTCTAGAGTGTATGTCGAAGATATGTTTATAACTTAATTTTAACCGCTTATGTAAACAATTATGTAAATGTTAATCCTCAAAAGTATGCAACAGTTATTGGTATACATTAAACCATTGTTGTAAGTTTGCAATTCCATAAAATAAGGAAATTTCCCCAATTCTATTGTCATTCAATTTTCCCGCTGCATTATTATCGCAAGAAACCTAGGTCCAAAGTGATCTTAGATAGATACGTCGAAAAATCAAGGCTTAATGATTAGATTTAGATTAACATGTGACGTCATTGAAAACACCAGAGAAAATATCATGTTTATATCTCAAATCATGCAGCACATTCACAACCATACATGTTACTATTGCAAATAACATGCCTGACACAAACATAAATTGGCAATTAGGTGCCATTTATGGATATACATCAAGTGAAATGAACAACATTATAAAGCGTTTGTAATGTTTTTCGGCGTTTTGTTTGAAATTGCGTTAAATATATAATTATATCTGTGTATGTCTGTTTGTCCGGCTGGTCTAATGGTTACCATGACAGACGTTTGATGTAGAGTTAACAAATTTGAGTCCTAGCAGATGCAAACTGTAATGTTTTACATTATGCAATATCTAATTATGTGTTTTATTTGTCCATTTTCTTTAGATTTTGCAGTTACGACATTTAATTCCTATAAACAACGTTGCTGGGAGCCGATTTCTAACTTAAAAAATAACAACAAGAAAATAGACGTTAGCAGTATAAGACGGACCTACAATTTATAACACAGATACACAGTTGAAATTTCAGCAATGTATCTGTAGTGACTGATGCGACTGCAGAAGATATTAGTAGTGACTGATGTGACTGGAGTAAATATGAGTGGTGACAGATAATGTAGATATATTAGTCGTGACTGATGTGACTGGAGTAAACAGGAGTGGTGACAGATGTGACAAATGTAGATATATTAGTAGTGACTGATGTGACTGGAGTAAATATGAGTGGTGACTGATGCGACAAATGTAGATATATTAGTAGTGACTGATGTGACTGGAGTAAATATGAGTGGTGACAGATGCGACAAATGTAGATATATTAGTAGTGACTGATGTGACTGGAGTAAATATGAGTGGTGACAGATGCGGCAAAGGTAGATATATTAGTAGTGACTGATGTGACTGGAGTAAATATGAGTGGTGACAGATGCGGCTAAGGTAGATATATTAGTAATGACTAATGTAACTGGAGTAAATATGAGTGCTGACAGATGTGACAAATGTAGATATATTAGTAGTGACTGATGTGACTGGAGTAAATATTAGTGGTGACAGATGCGACAAATGTAGATATATTAGTAGTGACTGATGTGAATGGAGTAAATATGAGTGGTGACAGATGCGGCTAAGGTAGTTATATTAATAGTGACTGATGTGACTGGAGTAAATATGAGTGCTGACAGATGCGGCTAAGGAAGATATATTAGTAATGACTAAAGTGACTGGAGTAAACATGAGTGGTGACAGATGTGACAAATGTAGATATATTAGTAGTGACTGATGTGACTGAAGCAAATATGAGCGGTGACAGATACGACACATGTAGATATATTAGTAGTGACTGATGTGACTGGAGTAAATATGAGTGGTGACAGATGTGACAAATGTAGATATATTATTAGTGACTGATGTAACTGGAGTAAATATGAGTGGTGACAGACGAGACAAATGTAGATATATTAGTAGTAACTGATGTGACTGGAGTAAATATGAGTGGTGACAAATGCGACAAATGTGTATATATTAGTAGTGACTTATGTGACTGGAGTAAATATCAGTCGTGACAGATGCGGCTAAGGTAGATATACTTGTAGTGACAGATGTGACTGGAGTAAATATGAGTGGTGACAGACGTGACAAATGTAGGTATATTAGAAGTGACTGATGTGACTGGAGTAAATATGAGCAGTGACAGATACGGCTAAGGTAGATATTAGTAGAAACTGATGTGACTGGAGTAAATATGAGTGGTGACAGATGTGACAAATGTAGATATATTAGTAGTGACTGATGTGACTGGAGCAAATATGAGTGGTGACAGATGCGACAAATGTAGATATATTAGTAGTGACTGATGTATGTGACTGGAGAAATTATGAGTGGTGACAGATGCGGCTAAGGTAGATATGAGTGGTGACTGATGTGACTGGAGTAAATATGAGTGGTGACAGATGTGACAAATGTAGATATATTAGTAGTGACTGATGTGACTGCAGTAAATATGAGTGGTGACAGATATGGCTATGGTAGATATGAGTGGTGACTGAGGTGACTGGAGCAAATATGAGTGGTGACAGATGTGACAAATGTAGATATATTAGTAGTGACTGATGTGACTGGAGTAAATATGAGTGGTGACAGATGTGGCTAAGGTAGATATGAGTGGTGACAGAGGTGACTTTAGTAAATATGAGAGGTGACAGTTGTGACAAATGTAGATATATTAGTAGTGACTGATGTGACTGGAGTAAATATGAGTGCTGACAGATGTGGCTGAGGTAGATATATTAGTAGTGACCCATGTGACTGCAGAAGATATTAGTTGTGTCAGATGTTATTGCAGTAGAGATATTACTAGTGACTGATCTGACTGCAATAGATATTAGTAGTGACAGATGTGGCAAAAGTAGATATTAGTAGTGACTGATGTGACTGCAGTAGATATTAGTAGTGACTGATGTGACTGCAGTAGATATTAGTAGTGACTGATATGGCTGCTGTAGATACTAGTAGTGACTGATGTGAGTGGTGTAAATATGAGTTGTGACATATGTTGATAAGGTAGATATTAGTAGTGACTGATGTGACTCGAGTAAATATGAGTGGTGACAGATGAGGCTAACGTAGATATTAGTAGCGACTGATGTGACTAGAGTAAATATGAGTGATGACAGATGTGACAAATGTAGACATATTAGTAGTGATTGATGTGACTCGAGTAAATATGAGTGCTGACACATGTGGCTGAGGTAGGTATATTAGTAGTGACCCATGTGACTGCAGAAGATATTAGTTGTTACAGATGTTATTGCTGTAGATATCAGTAGTGACTGATGGGACTGCAATAGATATTAGTAGTGACAGATGTGACAAAAGAGTAGATATTTGTAGTGACTGATGTGACTGCAGTAGATATTAATAGTAACTGATGTGACTGCAGTAGATATTAGTAGTGACTGATGTGGCTGCAGTAGATATAAGTAGTTACTGATGTGGCTGCAGTAGATATTAGTAGTTACTGATGTGGCTGCAGTAGATATTAGTAGTGACTGATGTGAGTGGAGTAGATATAAGTAGTGACTGATGTGGCTGCAGTAGATATTAGTAGTTACTGATGTGGCTGCAGTAGATACTAGTAGTGACTGATGTGAGTGGAGTAAATATGAGTGGTGACAGATGTGGCTGCGGTAGATATATTAGTAGTGACTGCAGTGACTAATGTGACTGCAGTAGATATTAATAGTAACTGATGTGACTGCAGTAGATATTAGTAGTGACTGATGTGACTGCAGTAGATATTAGTAGTTACTGATGTGGCTGCAGTAGATACTAGTAGTGACTGATGTGAGTGGAGTAAATAGGAGTGGTGACAGATGTGGCTGCAGTAGATATATTAGTAGTGACTGCAGTGACTAATGTGACTGCAGTAGATATAAGTAGTGACTGATGCGACTGAAATAGATATTAGTATGGTTTGATGTGACTGCAGTAGATAATAGTAGCGACTGATGAGACTGCTGTATATATTAGTAGTGACAGATGTGGCTGAGGTAGATAGGTATATAAATTAGTAGTGACTGATGTGACTGGAGTAAATAACAATGGGGACTAATGTGACTTCTATAGATATGAGTGGTGACTGAGGTGACTGCAGTAGATATTGGTTTTGTGACTGGAGTAAATATGATTGAGAATTAATGTGGAGTAATTATGAGTGGTGGCTGATGTGACCGGAGTACACATGAACGGGGACTTATGTGACTTGCGTAAATATGAGTGGTGAATGATGTGGCTGCAGTGGATATGAGTGGTGACTGATGTGACTGCAATATATATGAGTAGTGACTGATGTGACTGCAGTATATATGAGTAGTGACTGATGTGACTGATGTATATCTGAGTAGTGACTGATGTGACTGCAGTCTACATGAGTAGTGACTAATGTGACTGCAGTATATATGAGTAGTGACTGGTGTGACTGCAGTCTATAAGAGTAGTGACTGATGTGACTGCAGTATATATGAGTAGTGACTGATGTGACTGCAGTATATCTGAGTAGTGACTGATGTGACTGCACTCTATATGAGTAGTGACGGATGTGACTGCAGTATATATGAATAGTGACTGATGTGACTGCAGTATATATGAGTAGTGACGGATGTGACTGCAGTATATCAGTAGTGTCTGATGTGACTGCAGTATATATGTGTAGTGACTGATGTGACTGCAGTATAAATGAGTAGTGACTGATGTGACTGCAGATTATATTAGAAGTACACATAAGCATTTACATCGGTAATAAATTATGAAGCCATTTTATTGTTTTTGAACATGGTCGCCGGTATCAAACACATGAATTTTAAGCTCTATCATAGTTGTATGCTCAGGTTTCTAACAGCATATATAAAAAAAATTGATGATAAATCGTTTTGTTGAGTAATCCAAGGGAAATAACTATCATTATAATTAGGGTAAAAAATTGACCATTTATTATCGCGCTTTTTTGTGAAAGGTCACCAAAAAGCGCGATAATAAATGGTCAATTTCGTATAAATTGTAATTGTAATAGCTAAGGCGACACTCTACACTAACGCTGCAAGCGCTTGTCGAGCAGCGGTCGTTGGGTCTGTCAGTGTTCGAACCTTATGCTAGTATATAAATCAGCCCTTGAACCTGTTATTCTAGGTACCGAACTAAAGCCTTGATCTGGTACCATACTAAATGGTATTAATAGAATCAATAACTACTATAGTCCGTTTTTTCTGAACTGTCAAAACATGAATAATTTTACGGTGGTTGAATGCGTTAGTTTTAGAATATGACTTTTGTCGAATTTTTTTTTTTTTAATTGTTCATTGTTTTAACATGAATGATTCTTGTAAATCAAGATTTTCACAAATAAAAGTATATGAAAAACACTACAGAGACGGAAACGGCAGCTGAAGACGAAGAAGCGGTAATCTGATTTTGTTTTTAAATCTTTATTTTATAAATTATTTATTTTAATGAACATTAACAAAATGATTAAAAAACTAAGATTGAAAAAAATATATAATTTAATGTTTTCTTAAAAACATGCAATTTAACAGTTAATTATATTACCGTTTTGCTCAAAATGTTTTTAAATGACAGGATTCGAACCAGCAAAAGTTAGTTTTGCGGGACGAGCAATACACCACTAGGCTATTCGCTCGGCAATATTTTATAGGTAGTAATTACTGCTCTGTGAAAACCCTGCTTTAAATAACATACATCACGCAGTATTCTCTACCCGATACTCGAGGCACGCTATCGGAAAATCGCGAATGCTGACCGAGCATACATATAACGCATTCAACAACCGTGAAATTATTCAGCGGAATTGAATTTTATTACGAAGCGTAAGTGCTTTGTACAAGGCGGCTTCACTTGACTCATAAGTTCACTACACAAGTATATGGTTCCTTATATTTCGTTTAAGTTACATGTTTGTCCGTCCGTTCGTTCATTATTTTCGATTGAAGAAAGAGTGCGTAGCAGATTAAACACGACAACTCATAAGCATATGCGTGAATTTTGTTTAATGATATTCACAATGCAAAGATATCTTTACACTTACAAACGTATCAGCCCAATATTTTCCAACGGATAGTACTTCACTAATATATCGCCACCGGATAGTACTTCGCCTCAAGGGTTACATTTGTGGCGAACTTGCCTTATAATATGTTCGGTATAACGCAGCTTAAAGTCATCTAAGAGAAAGTAAGTCATGTATATTTAAATGTCTATGATAAAGTTTGATAGTCGCATTTGTAGTGTAATTACGCGTGATTAATTTTATTACTAATGTTGCCCGGATGTGCAGCTAGTATAAAACATTAGCGTTGGTCGACAAATCAACGACGCTAGAACGGAAAGGAAATGAAGTATTATATTGTAAGAACCCAACACACTCCTATGAATATTTGCGCACGAACCGACGTTGCGAGCACGTTAATGCCACGTTAATGAACGTGTTTATTTAAAATCTTGTTTCCGAATGGGATGAAATGTATTTTTATAAATAAAATATACCATAGTCGGTAAGAGTTATACATGTATAGTTTTCAGTATTGTATTTATTTATTTATTAACATTTATTATTATGTAAAAATAATAATTCACACCATATATTAAATTGCATAATTAAAATAATATATTATTGTTTATTTGTGTATATGCGCTTTTTGTATGTTTGTATGTTTTTTTAATACATATGTTATTATTTTAATTTCATAGAAACCGCAGTGTACTCGATAGAGACAAATAAATACTGCGTGACTCGAATATATGTTTGTTTTCCCCGATTCCTTCACATATATTACTGGTGACACACTTGGGACATTGGGTACTCTGAGACTGGTCATCCTCTTCTCGTGGATTTTTACCCCACAAAATCATGGCTTCTTAGGAAGACATATTTTAAATAGACGTAAACAGCCGTATAACGAAAACTGGCTAATAGGTCTATTTCACGTTAACTTGTTAAATTGCATTTTAGCTTGTCCCTTTAAAAGCATTTTGTTAAAAAGTTATCTGCGCAAGTTCTGTGACAATTTAATATCTACTAAATCAGCGACTGAAAACCTGGTAATAGTATTAGTTGTCTTTCGTCAGCATCGTATGTACCGACCTGTTCATCATTATTGCCTGTCGCAAGGGTATGCATGTACATTGAACACTGTACTAGCCACGTCAACATCATATGTACCGACCTGTTCATCATTATTGCCTGTCCCAAGGGCGTGCATGTACATTGAACACTGTAATAGCCACGTAAACATCATATGTACCAACCTGTTCATCATTATTGCCTGTCGCAATGATTTGCAAGTACGTTGAACACAGTACTAGCCACGTCAACATCATATGTACCGACCTGTCCATCATTATTGCCTGTCCCAAGGGTGTGCATGCACATTGAACACTGTACAAGCCACGTCAGCATCATATGTACCGACCTGTTCATCATTATTGCCTGTCCCAAGGGTTTGCATGTACAATGAACACTGTACTAGCCACGTCAACATCATATGTACCGACATGTTCATCATTATTGCCTGTCCCAAGGGTGTGCATGTACATTGAACACTGTACTAACCACGTCAACGTCACATGTACAGACCTGTTCATCATTATTGCCTGTCCCAAGGGTTTGCATGTACAATGAACACTGTACTAGCCACGTCAACATCATATGTACCGACATGTTCATCATTATTGCCTGTCCCAAGGGTGTGCATGTACATTGAACACTGTACTAACCACGTCAACGTCACATGTACAGACCTGTTCATCATTATTGCCTGTCCCAAGGGTTTGCATGTACATTGAACACCGTACTAGCCATGTCAGCATCATATGTACCGAACTGCTCATCATTATTGCCTGTCCCAAGGGTGTGCATGTACATTGAACACTGTACAAGCCACGTCAACATGATATGTACCGACCTACTCATCATTCTTGCCTGTCCCAAGAGTTTGCATGTACATTGAACACTCAACTAGCCACGTCAACATCATATGTACCGACCTGTTCGTCATTATTGTCAGTCCCAAGGGTGTGCATGTACATTGGACACTGTACTAGCCACGTCAGCGTCATATGTACCTACCTGTTCATCATTATTGTCTGTCCCAAATGTTTGCATGTACAATGAACACTGTACTAGCCACGTCAACATCATATGTACCGTCCTGTTAATCATTATTGCCTGTCCCAAGGGTGTGCATGCACATTGAACACTGTAATAGCCACGTCAAAATCATATGTACCGACCTGTTCATCATTATTGCCTGTCCCAAGGGTGTGCATGTACATTGAACACTGTACAAGCCACGTCAACATGATATGTACCGACCTGCTCATCATTATTGCCTGTCCCAAGTGTTTACATGCACATTGAACACTGTACTAGCCACGTCAACATCATATGTACCGACCTGTTCAACATTATTGCCTGTCCCAAGGGTGTGCATGTACATTGAACACTGTACTAGCCACGTCAACATCATATTTTACCGACCTGTTCATTACTATTGCCGGTTCCAAGAGTTTGCATGTACATTGAACACTGTACTAGCCACGTCAGCATCATATGTACCGACCTGCTCATCATTATTGCCTGTCCCAAGGGTGTGCATGTACATTGAACACTGTACTAGCCACGTCAACATCATATGTAAAGACCTGTTCATCATTATTGCCTGTCCCAAGGGTGTGCATGTACATTGAACACTGCACTAGCCACGTCAACATCATATGTACCGACCGGCTCATCATTATTGCCTGTCCCAAGGGTTTGCATGTACATTGAACACTGTACTAGCCTCGACAACATCATATGTACCGACCTGTTCATCATTATTGCCTGTCCCAAGCGTGTGCATGTACATTGAACACTACTAGCCACGTCAACATCATATGTACCGACCTGTTCATCATTATTGCGTGTCCCAAGGGTTTGCATGTACATTGAACACTCTACTAGCCGTGTCAACATGATATATACCGTCCTGTTTATCATTATTGCCAGTCCCAAGGGTTTGCATGTACATTGAACACTGTACTAGCCACGTCAACATCATATGTACAGACCTGCACATCATTATTGCCTGTCCCAAGGGTGTGCATGTATATTGAACATTGTACTATCCACGTCAACATCATATGTTCCGACCTGTTCATCATTATTGCCTGTCCCAAGGTTGTGCATGTACATTAAACACTGTTCTAGCCACTTCAACATCATATGTACCGACCTGTTCATCATTAATTGCCTGTCCCAAGGGATTGCATGTACATTGAACACTGTACTAACCACGTCAACATCATATGTACCGACCTGCTAATCATTATTGCCTGTCCCAAGGGTGTGCATGTACATTGAACACTGTACTAGCCATGTCAACATCATATGTACCGTCCTGCTCATTATTATTGGCTGTCCCAAGAGTTTGCATGTGCATTGAACACTGTACTAGCCACGTCAACACCATATGTACCGACCTGTTCATCATTATTGCCTGTCCCAAAGGTGTGTATGTACATTGGACACTGTACTAGCCACATCAGCGTCATATGTACCTACCTGTTTATCATTATTGTCTGTCCAAAATGTTTGCATGTACAATGAACACTGTACTAGACGCGTCAACATCATATGTACCGTCCTGTTCATCATTATTGCCTGTCCAAAGGGTGTGCATGTACATTGAACACTGTACTAGCCACGTCAACATCATATGTACCGACCTGTTCATCATTATTGCCTGTCCCAAGGGTTTGCATGTACATTGAACTCTGTACTAGCCACGTCAACATCATATGCACCGACCTGTTCATCATTATTGCCTGTCCCAAGGGTTTGCATGTACATTGAACACTGTACTAACCACGTCAACATCATATGTACCGACCTGTTCATCATTATTGCCTGTCCCAAGGGTGTGCATGTACATTGAACACTGTACTAGCCACGTCAACATCATATGTACCGACCTGTTCATTACAATTGCCTGTCCCAAGGGTGTGCATGTACATTGAACACTGTACTAGCCACGTCAGCATCGTATGTACCGTCCTGTTCATCATTATTGCCTGTCCCAAGTGTTTGCATGTACATTGAACACTGTACTAGCCCCGTCAGCATCATATGTACCGACCTGTTCATCCTTATAGCCTGTCCCAAGGGTGTGCATGTACATTGAACACTGTACTAGCCACGTCAACATCATATGTACCGACCTGTTCATCATTATTGCCTGTCCCAAGGGTGTGCATGTACATTGAACACTGTACTAGCCACGTCAACATCATATGAACCGACCTGTTCATCATTATTGCCTGTCCCAAGGGTGTGCAGGTACATTGAACACTGTACTAGCCACGTCAGCATCATATGTACTGACCTGCTCATCATTATTGCCTGTCCCAAGGGTGTGCATGTACATTGAACACTGTACTAGCCACGTCAACATCATATGTACCGACCTGTTCATCATTATTGCCTGTCCCAAGGGTGTGCATGTACATTGAACACTGTACTAGCCACGTCAACATAATATGTACCGACCTGTTCATCATTATTGCCTGTCCCAAGGGTGTGCAGGTACATTGAACACTGTACTAGCCACGTCAGCATCATATATACCGTCCTGTTCATCATTATTGCCTCCCCCAAGGGTTTGCATGTACATTGAACACTGAACTAGCCACGTCAACATCGGATGTACCGACCAGTTCCTCATTATTGCCTGTCCCAAGGGTTTGCATGTACATTGAACACTGTACTAGCCACGTCAACATCATATGTACCGACCTGTTCATCATTATTGCCTGTCCCAAGGGTGTGCATGTACATTGAACACTGTACTAACCACGTCAACGTCACATGTACAGACCTGTTCATCATTATTGCCTGTCCCAAGGGTTTGCATGTACATTGAACACTGTACTAGCCATGTCAGCATCATATGTACCGAACTGCTCATCATTATTGCCTGTCCCAAGGGTGTGCATGTACATTGAACACTGTACAAGCCACGTCAACATGATATGTACCGACCTGCTCATCATTCTTGCCTGTCCCAAGAGTTTGCATGTACATTGAACACTCAACTAGCCACGTCAACATCATATGTACCGACCTGTTCGTCATTATTGTCAGTCCCAAGGGTATGCATGTACATTGGACACTGTACTAGCCACGTCAGCGTCATATGTACCTACCTGTTCATCATTATTGTCTGTCCCAAATGTTTGCATGTACAATGAACACTGTACTAGCCACGTCAACATCATATGTACCGTCCTGTTAATCATTATTGCCTGTCCCAAGGGTGTGCATGCACATTGAACACTGTACTAGCCACGTCAAAATCATATGTACCGACCTGTTCATCATTATCGCCTGTTCCAAAGCTTTGCATGTACATTGAACACTGTACTAGCCACGTCAACATCATATGTACCGACCTGTACATCATTATTGCCTGTCCCAAGGGTTTGCATGTACATTCAACACTGTACTAGCCATGTCAGCATCATATGTACCGACCTGTTCATCATTATTGCCTGTCCCAAGGGTGTGCATGTACATTGAACACTGTACAAGCCACGTCAACATGATATGTACCGACCTGCTAATCATTATTGCCTGTCCCAAGTGTTTACATGCACATTGAACACTGTACTAGCCACGTCAACATCATATGTACCGACCTGTTCAACATTATTGCCTGTCCCAAGGGTGTGCATGTACATTGAACACTGTACTAGCCACGTCAACATCATATGTACCGACCTGTTCATCATTATTGCCAGTCCCAAGGGTTTGCATGTACATTGAACACCGTACTAGCCACGTCAGCATCATATGTATTGACCTATTCATCATTATTGCCTGTCCCAAGGGTGTGCATGTACATTGAACACTGTACTAGCCACGTCAGCATCATATGTACCATCCTGTTCATCATTATTGCCTGTCCCAAGGGTTTGCATGTACATTGAACACCGTACTAGCCACGTCAGCATCATATGTACTGACCTATTCATCATTATTGCCTGTCCCAAGGGTGTGCATGTACATTGAACACTGTACTAGCCACGTCAACATCATATGTACCGACCTGCTCCTCATTGTTGCCTGTCCCAAGGGTGTGCATGTACATTGAACATTGTACTAGCGACGTCAACATCATATGTACCGACCTGTTCATCATTATTGCCTGTCCCAATGATGTGCATGTACATTGAACACTGTACTAGCCACGTCAACATCATATGTACCGACCTGTTCATCATTATTGCCTGTCCCAAAGGTGTGCATCTACATTGAACACTGTACTAGCCAAGTCAACTTCATATGTACCGTCCTGTTCATTATTATTGCCTGTCCCAAGGGTTTGCATGTACAATGAACACTGTACTAGCCACGTCAACATCTTATGTACCGACCTGTTCATCATTATTGCCTGTCCCAAGGGTGTGCATGTACATTAAAACTGTACTAGCCACGACAACATCATATGTACCGACCTGTTAATCATTAATTGCCTGTACAAAGGGTTTGCATGTTCATTGAACACTGTAGTAGCCTCGGCAACATCATATGTACCGACCTGCACATCATTATTGCCTGTACCAAGGGTGTGCATGTACATTGAACACTGTACTAGCCTGTCAACATCATATGTACCGTCCTGCTCATTATTATTGGCTGTCCCAAGAGTTTGCATGTACATTGAACACTCAACTAGCCACGTCAACATCATATGTACCGACCTGTTCGTCATTATTGCCTGTCCCAAGGGTGTGCATGAACATTGGACACTGTACTAGCCACGTCAGCGTCATATGTGCCTACCTGTTCATCATTAATGTCTGTCCCAAATGTTTGCATGTTCAATGAACACTGTACTAGCCACGTCAACATCAAATGTACCGTCCTGTTAATCATTATTGCCTGTCCCAAGTGTGTGCATGTACATTGAACACTGTACTAGCCACGTCAAAATCATATGTACCGGCCTGTTCATCATTATTGCCTGTCCCAAAGCATTGCATGTACATTGAACACTGTACTAGACACGTCAACATGATATGTTCCGACCTGTACATCATTATTGCCTGTCCCAAGGGTTTGCATGTACATTGAACACTGTACTAGCCACGTCAACATAATATGTACCGACCTGTTCATTACAATTGCCTGTCCCAAGGGTGTGCATGTACATTGAACACTGTACTAGCCACGTCAGCATCGTATGTACCGTCCTGTTCATCATTATTGCCTGTCCCAAGGGTTTGCATGTACATTGAACACTGTACTAGCCCCGTCAGCATCATATGTACCGACCTGTTCATCATTATTGCCTGTCCCAAGGGTGTGCAGGTACATTGAACACTGTACTAGCCACGTCAGCATCATATATACCGTCCTGTTCATCATTATTGCCTCCCCCAAGGGTTTGCATGTACATTGAACACTGAACTAGCCACGTCAACATCGGATGTACCGACCTGTTCCTCATTATTGCCTGTCCCAAGTGTTTGCATGTACATTGAACACTGTACTATCCACGTCAACATCATATGTACCGACCTGTTCATCATTATTGCCTGTCCCAAGGGTGTGCATGTACATTGAACACTGTACTAACCACGTCAACGTCACATGTACAGACCTGTTCATCATTATTGCCTGTCCCAAGGGTTTGCATGTACATTGAACACTGTACTAGCCATGTCAGCATCATATGTACCGAACTGCTCATCATTATTGCCTGTCCCAAGGGTGTGCATGTACATTGAACACTGTACAAGCCACGTCAACATGATATGTACCGACCTACTCATCATTCTTGCCTGTCCCAAGAGTTTGCATGTACATTGAACACTCAACTAGCCACGTCAACATCATATGTACCGACCTGTTCGTCATTATTGTCAGTCCCAAGGGTGTGCATGTACATTGGACACTGTACTAGCCACGTCAGCGTCATATGTACCTACCTGTTCATCATTATTGTCTGTCCCAAATGTTTGCATGTACAATGAACACTGTACTAGCCACGTCAACATAATATGTACCGTCCTGTTAATCATTATTGCCTGTCCCAAGGGTGTGCATGCACATTGAACACTGTACTAGCCACGTCAAAATCATATGTACCGACCTGTTCATCATTATTGCCTGTCCCAAGGGTGTGCATGTACATTGAACACTGTACAAGCCACGTCAACATGATATGTACCGACCTGCTCATCATTATTGCCTGTCCCAAGTGTTTACATGCACATTGAACACTGTACTAGCTACGTCAACATTATGTACCGACCTGTTCAACATTATTGCCAGTCCCAAGGGTGTGCATGTACATTGAACACTGTACTAGCCACGTCAACATCATATTTTACCGACCTGTTCATTACTATTGCCTGTTCCAAGAGTTTGCATGTACATTGAACACTGTACTAGCCACGTCAGCATCATATGTACCGACCTGCTCATCATTATTGCCTGTCCCAAGGGTGTGCATGTACATTGAACACTGTACTAGCCACGTCAACATCATATGTACCGACCTGTTCATCATTATTGCCTGTCCCAAGGGTGTGCATGTACATTGAACACTGCACTAGCCACGTCAACATCATATGTACCGACCTGCTCATCATTATTGCCTGTCCCAAGGGTTTGCATGTACATTGAACACTGTACTAGCCTCGACAACATCATATGTACCGAACTGTTCATCATTATTGCCTGTCCCAAGCGTGTGCATGTACATTGAACACTACTAGCCACGTCAACATCATATGTACCGACCTGTTCATCATTACTGCGTGTCCCAAGGGTTTGCATGTACATTGAACACTGTACTAGCCGTGTCAACATGATATATACCGTCCTGTTTATCATTATTGCCAGTCCCAAGGGTTTGCATGTACATTGAACACTGTACTAGCCACGTCAGCATCATATGTACCGACCTGTTCATCATTAATTGCCTGTCCCAAGGGATTGCATGTACATTGAACACTGTACTAACCACGTCAACATCATATGTACCGACCTGCTCATCATTATTGCCTGTCCCAAGGGTGTGCATGTACATTGAACACTGTACTAGCCAGGTCAACATCATATGTACCGTCCTGCTCATTATTATTGGCTGTCCCAAGAGTTTGCATGTACATTGAACACTGTACTAGCCACGTCAACATCATATGTACCGACCTGTTCATCATTATTGCCTGTCCCAAGGGTGTGTATGTACATTGGACACTGTACTAGCCACATCAGCGTCATATGTACCTACCTGTTCATCATTATTGTCTGTCCAAAATGTTTGCATGTACAATGAACACTGTACTAGACGCGTCAACATCATATGTACCGTCCTGTTCATCATTATTGCCTGTCCAAAGGGTGTGCATGTACATTGAACACTGTACTAGCCACGTCAACATCATATGTACCGACCTGTTCATCATTATTGCCTGTCCCAAGGGTTTGCATGTACATTGAACACTGTACTAGCCACGTCAGCATCGTATGTACTGTCCTGTTCATCATTATTGCCTGTCCCAAGTGTTTGCATGTACATTGAACACTGTACTAGCCCCGTCAGCATCATATGTACCGACCTGTTCATCCTTATAGCCTGTCCCAAGGGTGTGCATGTACATTGAACACTGTACTAGCCACGTCAACATCATATGTACCGACCTGTTCATCATTATTGCCTGTCCCAAGGGTGTGCATGTACATTGAACACTGTACTAGCCACGTCAACATCATATGAACCGACCTGTTCATCATTATTGCCTGTCCCAAGGGTGTGCAGGTACATTGAACACTGTACTAGCCACGTCAGCATCATATGTACCGACCTGTTCATCATTATTGCCTGTCCCAAGGGTGTGCATGTACATTGAACACTGTACTAGCCACGTCAACATCATATGTACCGACCTGTTCATCATTATTGCCTGTCCCAAGGGTGTGCATGTACATTGAACACTGTACTAGCCACGTCAACATAATATGTACCGACCTGTTCATCATTATTGCCTGTCCCAAGGGTGTGCAGGTACATTGAACACTGTACTAGCCACGTCAGCATCATATATACCGTTCTGTTCATCATTATTGCATCCCTCAAGGGTTTGCATGTACATTGAACACTGAACTAGCCACGTCAACATCGGATGTACCGACCTGTTCCTCATTATTGCCTGTCCCAAGGGTTTGCATGTACATTGAACACTGTACTATCCACGTCAACATCATATGTACCGACCTGTTCATCATTGTTGCCTGTCCCAAGGGTGTGCATGTACATTGAACACTGTACTAACCACGTCAACGTCACATGTACAGACCTGTTCATCATTATTGCCTGTCCCAAGGGTTTGCATGTACATTGAACACTGTACTAGCCATGTCAGCATCATATGTACCGAACTGCTCATCATTATTGCCTGTCCCAAGGGTGTGCATGTACATTGAACACTGTACAAGCCACGTCAACATGATATGTACCGACCTGCTCATCATTCTTGCCTGTCCCAAGAGTTTGCATGTACATTGAATACTCAACTAGCCACGTCAACATCATATGTACCGACCTGTTCGTCATTATTGTCAGTCCCAAGGGTATGCATGTACATTGGACACTGAACTAGCCATGTCAGCGTCATATGTACCTACCTGTTCATCATTATTGTCTGTCCCAAATGTTTGCATGTACAATGAACACTGTACTAGCCACGTCAACATCATATGTACCGTCCTGTTAATCATTATTGCCTGTCCCAAGGGTTTGCATGCACATTGAACACTGTACTAGCCACGTCAAAATCATATGTACCGACCTGTTCATCATTATCGCCTGTTCCAAAGCTTTGCATGTACATTGAACACTGTACTGGCCACGTCAACATAATATGTACCGACCTGTACATCATTATTGCTTGTCCCAAGGGTTTGCATGTACATTGAACACTGTACTAGCCATGTCAGCATCATATGTACCGACCTGTTCATCATTATTGCCTGTCCTAAGGGTGTGCATGTACATTGAACACTGTACAAGCCACGTCAACATGATATGTACCGATCTGCTAATCATTATTGCCTGTCCCAAGTGTTTACATGCACATTGAACACTGTACTAGCCACGTCAACATCATATGTACCGACCTGTTCAACATTATTGCCTGTCCCAAGGGTGTGCATGTACATTGAACACTGTACTAGCCACGTCAACATCATATTTTACCGACCTGTTCATTACTATTGCCTGTTCCAAGAGTTTGCATGTACATTGAACACTGTACTAGCCACGTCAGCATCATATGTACCGACCTGCTCATCATTATTGCCTGTCCCAAGGGTGTGCATGTACATTGAACACTGTACTAGCCACGTCAACATCATATGTACCGACCTGTTCATCATTATTGCCTGTCCCAAGGGTGTGCATGTACATTGAACACTGTACTAGCCACGTCAGCAACATATGTACCTACCTGTTCATCATTATTGCCTGTCCCAAGGGTGTGCATGTACATTGAACACTGTACTAGCCACGTCAACATCATATGTACCGACACGTTCATCATTATTTCCTCCCCCAAGGGTGTCCATGTACATTGAACTCTGTACTAGCCACGTCAACATCAAATGTACCGTCCTGTTCATCATTATTGACTGTCCCAATGGTGTGCATGTACATTGAACACTGTACTAGCCCCGACAGCATCATATGTACCGACCAGTTCATCCTTATTGCCTGTCCCAAGTGTGTGCATGTGCATTGAACACTGTGCTAGCCACGTCAACATCATATGTACCGACCTGTTCATCATTATTGCGTGTCCCATATGTTTGCATGTACATTGAACACTGTACTAGCCACGTCAGCATCGTATGTACCGACCTGTTCATCATTACTGCCTGTCCCAAGGGTTTGCATGTACATTGAACACTGTACTAGCCACGTCAGCATCGTATGTACCGACCTGTTCATCATTATTGCCTGTCCCAAGGGTTTGCATGTACATTGAACACTGTACTAGCCACGTCAACATCATATGTACCGACCTGTTCATCATTATTGCCTGTCCCAAGGGTGTGCATGTACATTGAAAACTGTACTAACCACGTCAACGTCACATGTACAGACCTGTTCATCATTATTGCCTGTCCCAAGGGTTTGCATGTACATTGAACACTGAACTAGCCATGTCAGCATCATATGTACCGACCTGTTCATCATTATTGCCTGTCCCAAGGGTGTGCATGTACATTGAACACTGTACAAGTCACGTCAACATGATATGTACCGACCTGCTCATCATTATTGCCTGTCCCAAGTGTTTACATGCACATTGAACACTGTACTAACCACGTCAACATCATATGTACCGACCTGTTCAACATTATTGCTTGTCCCAAGGGTGTGCATGTACATTGAACACTGTACTAGCCACGTCAACATCATATTTTACCGACCTGTTCATTACTATCGCATGTTCCAAGAGTTTGCATGTACATTGAACACTGTACTAGCCACGTCAGCATCATATGTACCGACCTGCTCATCATTATTGCCTGTCCCAAGGGTGTGCATGTACATTGAACACTGTACTAGCCACGTCAATATCATATGTACCGACCTGTTCATCATTATTGCCTGTCCCAAGGGTGTGCATGTACATTGAACACTGTACTAGCCACGTCAGCATTATATGTACCGTCCTGTTCATCATTATTGCCTGTCCCAAGGGTTTGCATGTACATTGAACACTGTAATAGCCCCGTCAGCATCATATGTACCTACCTGCTCATCCTTATTGCCTGTCCCAAGGGTGTGCATGTACATTGAACACTGTACTAGCCATGTCAACATCATATGTACCGACCTGTTCATCATTATTTCCTGTCCCAAGTGTGTGCAGGTACATTGAACACTGTACTAGCCACGTCAGCATCATATATACCGTTCTATTCATCATTATTGCCTCCCCCAAGGGTTTGCATGTACATTGAACACTGAACTAGCCAAGTCAACATCGGATGTACCGACCTGTTCCTCATTATTGCCTGTCCCAAGTGTTTGCATGTACATTGAACACTGTACTATCCACGTCAACATCATATGTACCGATCTGTTCATCATTATTGCCTGTCCCAAGGGTGTGCATGTACATTGAACACTGTACTAATCACGTCAACGTCACATGTACAGACCTGTTCATCATTATTGCCTGTCCCAAGGGTGTGCATGTACATTGAACACTGTACAAGCCACGTCAACATGATATGTACCGACCTACTCATCATTATTGCCTGTCCCAAGTGTTTACATGCACATTGAACACTGTACTAGCCACGTCAACATCATATGTACCGACCTGTTCAACATTATTGCTTGTCCCAAGGGTGTGCATGTACATTGAACACTGTACTAGCCACGTCAACATCATATTTTACCGACCTGTTCATTACTATTGCCTGTTCCAAGAGTTTGCATGTACATTGAACACTGTACTAGCCACGTCAGCATCATATGTACCGAACGGCTCATCCTTATTGCCTGTCCCAAGGGTGTGCATGTACATTGAACACTGTACTAGCCACGTCAACATCATATGTACCGACCTGTTCATCATTATTGCCTGTCCCATATGTTTGCATGTACATTGAACACTGTACTAGCCACGTCAACATCATATGTACCTACCTGTTCATCATTATTGCCTGTCCCAAGGGTTGGCATGTACATTGAACACTGTACTAGCCACGTCAGCATCGTATGTACCGACCTGTTCATCATTATTGCCTGTCCCAAGGGTTTGCATGTACATTGAACACTGTACTAGCCACGTCAACATCATATGTACCGACCTGTTCATCATTATTGCCTCCCCCAAGGGTGTGCATGTACATTGAACACTGTACTAGCCACGTCAACATCATATGTACCGACCTGTTCATCATTATTGCCTGTCCCAAGGGTGTGCATGTACATTGAACATTGTACTAACCACGTCAACGTCACATGTACAGACCTGTTCATCATTATTGCCTGTCCCAAGGGTTTGCATGTACATTGAACACTGTACTAGCCATGTCAGCATCATATGTACCTACCTGTTCATCATTATTGCCTGTCCCAAGGGTTTGCATGTACATTGAACACTGTACAAGCCACGTCAACATGATATGTACCGACCTGCTCATCATTATTGCCTGTCCCAAGTGTTTACATGCACATTGAACACTGTACTAGCCACGTCAACATCATATGTACCGACCTGTTCAACATTATTGTTTGTCCCAAGGGTGTGCATGTACATTGAACACTGTACTAGCCACGTCAACATCATATTTTACCGACCTGTTCATTACTATCGCCTGTTCCAAGAGTTTGCATGTACATTGAACACTGTACTAGCCATGTCAACATCATATGTACTGACATGTTCATCATTATTGCCTGTCCCAAGGGTGTGCAGGTACATTGAACACTGTACTAGCCACGTCAGCATCATATATACCGTTCTGTTCATCATTATTGCCTCCCCCAAGGGTTTGCATGTACATTGAACACTGAACTAGCCACGTCAACATCGGATGTACCGACCTGTTCCTCATTATTGCCTGTCCCAAGTGTTTGCATGTACATTGAACACTGTACTATCCATGTCAACATCATATGTACCGATCTGTTCATCATTATTGCCTGTCCCAAGGGTGTGCATGTACATTGAACACTGTACTAACCACGTCAATGTCACATGTACAGACCTGTTCATCATTATTGCCTGTCCCATGGGTTTGCATGTACATTGAACACTGTACTATCCATGTCAGCATCATATGTACCGAACTGCTCATCATTATTGCCTGTCCCAAGGGTGTGCATGTACATTGAACACTGTACAAGCCACGTCAACAAGATATGTACCGACCTGCTCATCATTCTTGCTTGTCCAAGAGTTTGCATGTACATTGAACACTCAACTAGCCACGTCAACATCATATGTACCGACCTGTTCGTCATTATTGTCAGTCCCAAGGGTGTGCATGTACATTGGACACTGTACTAACCACGTCAGCGTCATATGTACCTACCTGTTCATCATTATTGTCTGTCCCAAATGTTTGCATGTACAATGAACACTGTACTAGCCACGTCAACATCATATGTACCGTCCTGTTAATCATTATTGCCTGTCCCAAGGGTGTGCATGCACATTGAACACTGTACAAGCCACGTCAAAATCATATGTACCGACCTGTTCATCATTATTGCCTGTCCCAAGGGTGTGCATGTACATTGAACACTGTACAAGCCACGTCAACATGATATGTACCGACCTGCTCATCATTATTGCCTGTCCCAAGTGTTTACATGCACATTGAACACTGTACTAGCCACGTCAACATCATATGTACCGACCTGTTCAACATTATTGCCTGTCCCAAGGGTGTGCATGTGCATTGACACTGTACTAGCCACGTCAACATCATATTTTACCGACCTGTTCATTACTATTGCCTGTTCCAAGAGTTTGCATGTACATTGAACAATGTACTAGCCACGTCAGCATCATATGTACCGACCTGCTCATCATTATTGCCTGTCCCAAGGGTGTGCATGTACATTGAACACTGTACTAGCCACGTCAACATCATATGTACCGACCTGTTCATCATTATTCCCTGTCCCAAGGTGTGCATGTACATTGAACACTGCGCTAGCCACGTCAACATCATATGTACCGACCTGCTCATCATTATTGCCTGTCCCAAGGGATTGCATGTACATTGAACACTGTACTAGCCTCGACAACATCATATGTACCGACCTGTTCATCATTATTGCCTGTCCCAAGCGTGTGCATGTACATTGAACACTACTAGCCACGTCAACATCATATGTACCGACCTGTTCAACATTATTGCGTGTCCCAAGGGTTTGCATGTACATTGAACACTGTACTAGCCGTGTCAACATGATATATACCGTCCTGTTTATCATTATTGCCAGTCCCAAGGGTTTGCATGTACATTGAACACTGTACTAGCCACGTCAACATCATATGTACAGACCTGCACATCATTATTGCCTGTCCCAAGGGTGTGCATGTATATTGAACATTGTACTATCCACGTCAACATCATATGTTCCGACCTGTTCATCATTATTGCCTGTCCCAAGGTTGTGCATGTACATTAAACACTGTACTAGCCACTTCAACATCATATGTACCGACCTGTTCAACATTAATTGCCTGTCCCAAGGGATTGCATGTACATTGAACACTGTACTAGCCACGTCAACATCATATGTACCGACCTGCTCATCATTATTGCCTGTCCCAAGGGTGTGCATGTACATTGAACACTGTACTAGCAATGTCAACATCATATGTACCGTCCTGCTCATTATTATTTGCTGTCCCAAGAGTTTGCATGTACATTGAACACTGTACTAGCCACGTCAACATCATATGTACCGACCTGTTCATCATTATTGCCTGTCCCAAGGGTGTGTATGTACATTGGACACTGTACTAGCCACGTCAGCGTCATATGTACCTACCTGTTCATCATTATTGTCTGTCCCAAATGTTTGCATGTACAATGAACACTGTACTAGACGCGTCAACATCATATGTACCGTCCTGTTCATCATTATTGCCTGTCCCAAGGGTGTGCATGTACATTGAACACTGTACTAGCCACGTCAACATCATATGTACCGACCTGTTCATCATTATTGCCTGTCCCAAGGGTTTGCATGTACATTGAACTCTGTACTAGCCACGTCAACATCATATGCACCGACCTGTTCATCATTATTGCCTGTCCCAAGGGCGTGCATGTACATTGAACACTGTACTAGCCACGTCAACATCATATGTACCGACCTGTTCATCATTATTGCATGTCCCAAGGGTGTGCATGTACATTGAACACTGTACTTGCCACGTCAACATCATATGTACCGACCTGTTCATTACAATTGCCTGTCCCAAGGGTGTGCATGTATATTGAACACTGAACTAGCCACGTCAGCATCGTATGTACCGTCCTGTTCATCATTATTGCCTGTCCCAAGGGTTTGCATGTACATTGAACACTGTACTAGCCCCGTCAGCATCATATGTACCGACCTGTTCATCCTTATAGCCTGTCCCAAGCGTGTGCATGTACATTGAACACTGTACTAGCCACGTCAACATCATATGTACCGACCTGTTCATCATTATTGCCTGTCCCAAGGATGTGCATGTACATTGAACACTGTACTAGCCACGTCAACATCATATGTACCGACCTGTTCATCATTATTGCCTGTCCCAAGGGTGTGCATGTACATTGAACACTGTACTAGCCACGTCAGCATCATATGTACCGACCTGCTCATCATTATTGCCTGTCCCAAGGGTGTGCATGTACATTGAACACTGTACTAGCCACGTCAACATCATATGTACCGACCTGTTCATCATTATTGCCTCTCCCAAGGGTGTGCATGTACATTGAACACTGTACTAGCCACGTCAACATAATATGTACCGACCTGTTCATCATTATTGCCTGTCCCAAGGGTGTGCAGGTACATTGAACACCCTACTAGCCACGTCAGCATCATATATACCATCCTGTTCATCATTATTGCCTCCCACCAGGGTTTGCATGTACATTGAACACTGAACTAGCCACGTCAACATCGGATGTACCGACCTGTTCCTCATTATTGCCTGTCCCAAGGGTTTGCATGTACATTGAACACTGTACTATCCACGTCAACATCATATGTACCGACCTGTTCATCATTATTGCCTGATCCAAGGGTGTGCATGTACATTGAACACTGTACTAACCACGTCAACGTCACATGTACAGACCTGTTCATCATTATTGCCTGTCCCAAGGGTTTGCATGTACATTGAACACTGTACTAGCCATGTCAGCATCATATGTACCGAACTGCTTATCATTATTGCCTGTCCCAAGGGTGTGCATGTACATTGAACACCTTACAAGCCACGTCAACATGATATGAACCGACCTGCTCATCATTCTTGCCTGTCCCAAGAGTTTGCATGTACATTGAACACTCAACTAGCCACGTCAACATCATATGTACCGACCTGTTCGTCATTATTGTCAGTCCCAAGGGTGTGCATGTACATTGGACACTGTACTAGCCACGTCAGCGTCATATGTACCTACCTGTTCATCATTATTGTCTGTCCCAAATGTTTGCATGTACAATGAACACTGTACTAGCCACGTCAACATCATATGTACCGTCCTGTTAATCATTATTGCCTGTCCCAAGGGTGTGCATGCACATTGAACACTATACTAGCCACGTCAACATTATATGTACCGACATGTTCATCATTATTGCCTGTCCCAAGGGTTTGCATGTACATTAAACACTGTACTAGCCACGTCAACATCATATGTACCGACCTGTTCATCATTATTGCCTGTCCCAAGGGTGTGCATGTACATTGAACACTGTACTAGCCACGTCAACTTCATATGTACCGACCTGTTCATTACAATTGCCTGTCCCAAGGGTGTGCATGTACATTGAACACTGTACTAGCCACGTCAGCATCGTATGTACCGTCCTGTTCATCAGTATTGCCTGTCCCAAGGGTTTGCATGTACATTGAACACTGTACTAGCAACGTCAACATCATATGTACCGACCTGTTCATCATTATTGCCTGTCCCAAGGGTGTGCAGGTACATTGAACACTGTACTAGTCACGTCAGCATCATATATACCGCCCTGTTCATCATTATTGCCTCCCCCAAGTGTTTGCATGTACATTTAACACTGAACTAGCCACGTCAACATCGGATGTACCGACCTGTTCCTCATTATTGCCTGTCCCAAGGGTTTGCATGCACATTGAACACTCTACTATCCACGTCAACATCATATGTACCGACCTGTTCATCATTATTGCCTGTCCCAAGGGTGTGCATGTACATTGAACACTGTACTAACCACGTCAACGTTACATGTACAGACCTGTTCATCATTATTGCCTGTCCCAAGGGTTTGCATGTACATTGAACACTGTACTAGCCATGTCAGCATCATATGTACCGAACTGCTTATCATTATTGCCTGTCCCAAGGGTGTGCATGTACATTGAACACTGTACAAGCCACGTCAACATGATATGTACCGACCTGCTCATCATTCTTGCCTGTCCCAAGAGTTTGCAAGTACATTGAACACTCAACTAGCCACGTCAACATCATATGTACCGACCTGTTCGTCATTATTGTCAGTCCCAAGGGTGTGCATGTACATTGGACACTGTACTAGCCACGTCAGCGTCATATGTACCTACCTGTTCATCATTATTGTCTGTCCCAAATGTTTGCATGTACAATGAACACTGTACTAGCCACGTCAACATCATATGTACCGTCCTGTTAATCATTAGTGCCTGTCCCAAGGGTGTGCATGCACATTGAACACTGTACCAGCCACGTCAAAATCATATGTACCGACCTGTTCATCATTATTGCCTGTCCCAAAGCTTTGCATGTACATTGAACACTGTACTAGCCACGTCAACATCATATGTACCGACCTGTACATCATTATTGCCTGTCCCAAGGGTTTGCATGTACATTGAACACTGTACTAGCCACGTCAACATCATATGTACCGACCTGTTCATCATTATTGCCTGTCCCAAGGGTGTGCATGTACATTGAACACTGTACTAGCCACGTCAGCATCATCTGTACCGTCCTGTTCATCATTATTGCCTCCCCCAATGGTTTGCATGTACATTGAACACTGAACTATCCACGTCAACATCAAATGTATCGTCCTGTTCATCATTATTGCCTCCCCCAAGGGTGTGCATGTACATTGAACACTGCACTAGCCACGTCAACATCAAATGTACCGTCATGTTCATCATTATTGCCTGTCCCAATGGTGTGCATGTACATTGAACACTGTACTAGCCCCGTCAGCATCATATGTACCGACCAGTTCATCCTTATTGCCTGTCCCAAGGATGTGCATGTGCATTGAACACTGTACTAGCCACGTCAATATCATATGTACCGACCTGTTCATCGTTATTGCCTGTCCCAAGGGTGTGCATGTACATTGAACACTGTACTAGCCACGTCAGCATCATATATACCGTTCTGTTCATCATTATTGCCTCCCCCAATGGTTTGCATGTACATTGAACACTGAACTAGCCACGTCAACATGATATGTACAGACCTGCTCATCATTATTGCCTGTCCCAAGTGTGTGCATGCACATTGAACACTGTACTAACCACGTCAGCATCATATGTACCGACCTGTTCATCATTATTGCCTGTCCCAAGGGTTTGCATGTACATTGAACACTGTACTAGCCACGTCAGCATCGTATGTACCGACCTGTTCATCATTATTGCCTGTCCCAAGGGTTTGCATGTACATTGAACACTGTACTAGACACGTCAACATCATATGTACCGACCTGTTCATCATTATTGCCTGTCCCAAGTGTGTGCATGTACATTGAACACTGTACTAACCACGTCAACGTCACATGTACAGACCTGTTCATCATTATTGCCTGTCCCAAGGGTTTGCATGTACATTGAACACTGTACTAGCCATGTCAGCATCATATGTACCGACCTGTTCATCATTATTGCCTGTCCCAAGGGTGTGCATGTACATTGAACACTGTACTAGCCACGTCAACATGATATGTACCGACCTGCTCATCATTATTGCCTGTCCCAAGTGTTTACATGCACATTGAACACTGTACTAGCCACGTCAACATCATATGTACCGACCTGTTCAACATTATTGCCTGTCCCAAGGGTGTGCATGTACATTGAACACTGTACTAGCCACGTCAACATCATATTTTACCAACCTGTTCATTACTATTGCCTGTTCCAAGAGTTTGCATGTACATTGAACACTGTACAAGCCACGTCAGCATCATATGTACCGACCTGCTCATCATTATTGCCTGTCCCAAGGGTGTGCATGTACATTGAACACTGTACTAGCCACGTCAACATCATATGTACCGACCTGTTCATCATTATTGCCTGTACCAAGTGTGTGCATGTACATTGAACACTGCACTAGCCACGTCAACATCATATGTACCGACCTGTTCATCATTATTGCCTGTCCCAAGGGTTTGCATGTACATTGAACATTACTAGCCACGTCAACATCATATGTACCTACCTGTTCATCATTATTGCCTGTCCCAAGCATGTGCATGTACATTGAACACTACTAGCCACGTCAACATCATATGTACCGACCTGTTCATCATTATCTCGTGTCCCAAGGGTTTGCATGTACATTGAACACTGTACTAGCCGTGTCAACATGATATATACCGTCCTGTTTATCATTATTGCCAGTCCCAAGGGTTTGCATGTACATTGAACACTGCACTAGCCACGTCAACATCATATGTACAGACCTGCACATCATTATTGCCTGTCCCAAGGTTGTGCATGTACATTAAACACTGTACTAGCCACGTCAACATCATATGTACCGACCTGTTCATCATTAATTGCCTGTCCCAAGGGATTGCATGTACATTGAACACTGTACTAGCCACGTCAACATCATATGTACCGACCTGCGCATCATTATTACCTGTCCCAAGGGTGTGCATGTACATTGAACACTGTACTAGCCATGTCAACATCATATGTTCCGTCCTGTTCATCATTATTGCCTGTCCCAAGGGTGTGTATGTACATTGGACACTGTACTAGCCACGTCAACATCATATGTACCGACCTGTTCATCCTTATTGCCTGTCCCAAGGGTGTGTATGTACATTTGACACTGTACTAACCACGTCAGCGTCATATGTACCTACCTGTTCATCATTATTGTCTGTCCCAAATGTATGCATGTACAATGAACACTGTACTAGCCGCGTCAACATCATATGTACCGTCCTGTTCATCATTATTGCCTGTCCCAAGGGTGTGCATGTTCATTGAACACTGTACTAGCCACGTCAACATCATATGTAACGACTTGTTCATCATTATTGCCTGTCCCAAGGGTTTGCATGTACATTGAACTCTGTACTAGCCACGTCAACATCATATGTACCGACCTGTTCATCATTATTGCCTGTCCCAAGGGTTTGCATGTACATTGAACGCTGTACTAGCCACGTCAACATCATATGTACCGACCTGTTCATCATTATTGCCTGTCCCAAGGGTTTGCATGTACATTGAACACTGTACTAGCCACGTCAACATCATATGTACCGACCTGTTCATTACAATTGCCTGTCCCAAGGGTGTGCATGTACATTGAACACTGTACTAGCCACGTCAGCATCGTATGTACCGTCCTGTTCATCATTATTGCCTGTCCCAAGGGTTTGCATGTACATTGAACACTGTACTAGCCACGTCAACATCATATGTACCGACCTGTTCATCATTATTGCCTGTCCCAAGTGTGTGCATGTACATTGAACACTGTACAAGCCACGTCAACATCATATGTACCGACCTGTTCATTACAATTGCCTGTCCCAAGGGTGTACATGTACATTGAACACTGTACTAGCCACGTCAGCATCGTATGTACCGTCCTGTTCATCATTATTGCCTGTCCCAAGGGTTTGCATGTACATTGAACACTGTACTAGCCACGTCAACATCATATGTACCGACCTGTTCATCATTATTGCCTGTCCCAAGGGTGTGCATGTACATTGAACACTGTACTAGCCACGTCAGCATCATCTGTACCGTCCTGTTCATCATTATTGCCTGTCCCAAGCGTGTGCATGTACATTCAATACTGTACTAGCCCCGTCAGCATCATATGTACCGACCTGTTCATCATTATTGCCTCCCCCAAGGGTTTGCATGTACATTGAACACTGTACTAGCCACGTCAACATCATATGTACCGACCTGTTCATCATTATTGCCTCTCCCAAGGGTGTGCATGTACATTGAACACTGTACTAGCCACGTCAACATAATATGTACCGACCTGTTCATCATTATTGCCTGTCCCAAGGGTGTGCAGGTACATTGAACACCCTACTAGCCACGTCAGCATCATATATACCGTCCTGTTCATCATTATTGCCTCCCCCAAGGGTTTGCATGTACATTGAACACTGAACTAGCCACGTCAACATCGGATGTACCGACCTGTTCCTCATTATTGCCTGTCCCAAGGGTTTGCATGTACATTGAACACTGTACTATCCACGTCAACATCATATGTACCGACCTGTTCATCATTATTGCCTGATCCAAGGGTGTGCATGTACATTGAACACTGTACTAACCACGTCAACGTCACATGTACAGACCTGTTCATCATTATTGCCTGTCCCAAGGGTTTGCATGTACATTGAACACTGTACTAGCCATGTCAGCATCATATGTACCGAACTGCTCATCATTATTGCCTGTCCCAAGGGTGTGCATGTACATTGAACACCTTACAAGCCACGTCAACATGATATGTACCGACCTGCTCATCATTCTTGCCTGTCCCAAGAGTTTGCATGTACATTGAACACTCAACTAGCCACGTCAACATCATATGTACCGACCTGTTCGTCATTATTGTCAGTCCCAAGGGTGTGCATGTACATTGGACACTGTACTAGCCACGTCAGCGTCATATGTACCTACCTGTTCATCATTATTGTCTGTCCCAAATGTTTGCATGTACAATGAACACTGTACTAGCCACGTCAACATCATATGTACCGTCCTGTTAATCATTATTGCCTGTCCCAAGGGTGTGCATGCACATTGAACACTATACTAGCCACGTCAACATTATATGTACCGACATGTTCATCATTATTGCCTGTCCCAAGGGTTTGCATGTACATTAAACACTGTACTAGCCACGTCAACATCATATGTACCGACCTGTTCATCATTATTGCCTGTCCCAAGGGTGTGCATGTACATTGAACACTGTACTAGCCACGTCAGCATCGTATGTACCGTCCTGTTCATCAGTATTGCCTGTCCCAAGGGTTTGCATGTACATTGAACACTGTACTAGCAACGTCAACATCATATGTACCGACCTGTTCATCATTATTGCCTGTCCCAAGGGTGTGCAGGTACATTGAACACTGTACTAGCCACGTCAGCATCATATATACCGCCCTGTTCATCATTATTGCCTCCCCCAAGTGTTTGCATGTACATTTAACACTGAACTAGCCACGTCAACATCGGATGTACCGACCTGTTCCTCATTATTGCCTGTCCCAAGGGTTTGCATGCACATTGAACACTGTACTATCCACGTCAACATCATATGTACCGACCTGTTCATCATTATTGCCTGTCCCAAGGGTGTGCATGTACATTGAACACTGTACTAAACACGTCAACGTTACATGTACAGACCTGTTCATCATTATTGCCTGTCCCAAGGGTTTGCATGTACATTGAACACTGTACTAGCCATGTCAGCATCATATGTACCGAACTGCTTATCATTATTGCCTGTCCCAAGGGTGTGCATGTACATTGAACACTGTACAAGCCACGTCAACATGATATGTACCGACCTGCTCATCATTCTTGCCTGTCCCAAGAGTTTGCAAGTACATTGAACATTCAACTAGCCACGTCAACATCATATGTACCGACCTGTTCGTCATTATTGTCGGTCCCAAGGGTGTGCATGTACATTGGACACTGTACTAGCCACGTCAGCGTCATATGTACCTACCTGTTCATCATTATTGTCTGTCCCAAATGTTTGCATGTACAATGAACACTGTACTAGCCACGTCAACATCATATGTACCGTCCTGTTAATCATTATTGCCTGTCCCAAGGGTGTGCATGCACATTGAACACTGTACCAGCCACGTCAAAATCATATGTACCGACCTGTTCATCATTATTGCCTGTCCCAAAGCTTTGCATGTACATTGAACACTGTACTAGCCACGTCAACATCATATGTACCGACCTGTACATCATTATTGCCTGTCCCAAGGGTTTGCATGTACATTGAACACTGTACTAGCCACGTCAACATCATATGTACCGACCTGTTCATCATTATTGCCTGTCCCAAGGGTGTGCATGTACATTGAACACTGTACTAGCCACGTCAGCATCATCTGTACCGTCCTGTTCATCATTATTGCCTCCCCCAATGGTTTGCATGTACATTGAACACTGAACTATCCACGTCAACATCAAATGTATCGTCCTGTTCATCATTATTGCCTCCCCCAAGGGTGTGCATGTACATTGAACACTGCACTAGCCACGTCAACATCAAATGTACCGTCATGTTCATCATTATTGCCTGTCCCAATGGTGTGCATGTACATTGAACACTGTACTAGCCCCGTCAGAATCATATGTACCGACCAGATCATCCTTATTGCCTGTCCCAAGGATGTGCATGTGCATTGAACACTGTACTAGCCACGTCAATATCATATGTACCGACCTGTTCATCGTTATTGCCTGTCCCAAGGGTGTGCATGTACATTGAACACTGTACTAGCCACGTCAGCATCATATATACCGTCCTGTTCATCATTATTGCCTCCCCCAATGGTTTGCATGTACATTGAACACTGGACTAGCCACGTCAACATGATATGTACAGACCTGCTCATCATTATTGCCTGTCCCAAGTGTGTGCATGCACATTGAACACTGTACTAACCACGTCAGCATCATATGTACCGACCTGTTCATCATTATTGCCTGTCCCAAGTGTTTGCATGTACATTGAACACTGTACTAACCACGTCAGCATCGTATGTACCGACCTGTTCATCATTATTGCCTGTCCCAAGGGTTTGCATGTACATTGAACACTGTACTAGACACGTCAACATCATATGTACCGACCTGTTCATCATTATTGCCTGTCCCAAGGGTGTGCATGTACATTGAACACTGTACTAACCACGTCAACGTCACATGTACAGACCTGTTCATCATTATTGCCTGTCCCAAGGGTTTGCATTTACATTGAACACTGTACTAGCCATGTCAGCATCATATGTACCGACCTGTTCATCATTATTGCCTGTCCCAAGGGTGTGCATGTACATTGAACACTGTACTAACCACGTCAACGTCACATGTACAGACCTGTTCATCATTATTGCCTGTCCCAAGGGTTTGCATGTACATTGAACACTGTACTAGCCATGTCAGCATCATATGTACCGACCTGTTCATCATTATTGCCTGTCCCAAGGGTGTGCATGTACATTGAACACTGTACTAGCCACGTCAACATGATATGTACCGACCTGCTCATCATTATTGCCTGTCCCAAGTGTTTACATGCACATTGAACACTGTACTAGCCACGTCAACATCATATGTACCGACCTGTTCAACATTATTGCCTGTCCCAAGGGTGTGCATGTACATTGAACACTGTACTAGCCACGTCAACATCATATTTTACCAACCTGTTCATTACTATTGCCTGTTCCAAGAGTTTGCATGTACATTGAACACTGTACAAGCCACGTCAGCATCATATGTACCGACCTGCTCATCATTATTGCCTGTCCCAAGGGTGTGCATGTACATTGAACACTGTACTAGCCACGTCAACATCATATGTACCGACCTGTTCATCATTATTGCCTGTACCAAGTGTGTGCATGTACATTGAACACTGCACTAGCCACGTCAACATCATATGTACCTACCTGTTCATCATTATTGCCTGTCCCAAGGGTTTGCATGTACATTGAACATTACTAGCCACGTCAACATCATATGTACCTACCTGTTCATCATTATTGCCTGTCCCAAGCGTGTGCATGTACATTGAACACTACTAGCCACGTCAACATCATATGTACCGACCTGTTCATCATTATCTCGTGTCCCAAGGGTTTGCATGTACATTGAACACTGTACTAGCCGTGTCAACATGATATATACCGTCCTGTTTATCATTATTGCCAGTCCCAAGGGTTTGCATGTACATTGAACACTGCACTAGCCACGTCAACATCATATGTACAGACCTGCACATCATTATTGCCTGTCCCAAGGTTGTGCATGTACATTAAACACTGTACTAGCCACGTCAACATCATATGTACCGACCTGTTCATCATTAATTGCCTGTCCCAAGGGATTGCATGTACATTGAACACTGTACTAGCCACGTCAACATCATATGTACCGACCTGCGCATCATTATTACCTGTCCCAAGGGTGTGCATGTACATTGAACACTGTACTAGCCATGTCAACATCATATGTTCCGTCCTGTTCATCATTATTGCCTGTCCCAAGGGTGTGTATGTACATTGGACACTGTACTAGCCACGTCAACATCATATGTACCGACCTGTTCATCCTTATTGCCTGTCCCAAGGGTGTGTATGTACATTTGACACTGTACTAACCACGTCAGCGTCATATGTACCTACCTGTTCATCATTATTGTCTGTCCCAAATGTATGCATGTACAATGAACACTGTACTAGCCGCGTCAACATCATATGTACCGTCCTGTTCATCATTATTGCCTGTCCCAAGGGTGTGCATGTTCATTGAACACTGTACTAGCCACGTCAACATCATATGTAACGACTTGTTCATCATTATTGCCTGTCCCAAGGGTTTGCATGTACATTGAACTCTGTACTAGCCACGTCAACATCATATGTACCGACCTGTTCATCATTATTGCCTGTCCCAAGGGTTTGCATGTACATTGAACGCTGTACTAGCCACGTCAACATCATATGTACCGACCTGTTCATCATTATTGCCTGTCCCAAGGGTGTGCATGTACATTGAACACTGTACTAGCCACGTCAACATCATATGTACCGACCTGTTCATTACAATTGCCTGTCCCAAGGGTGTGCATGTACATTGAACACTGTACTAGCCACGTCAGCATCGTATGTACCGTCCTGTTCATCATTATTGCCTGTCCCAAGGGTTTGCATGTACATTGAACACTGTACTAGCCACGTCAACATCATATGTACCGACCTGTTCATCATTATTGCCTGTCCCAAGTGTGTGCATGTACATTGAACACTGTACAAGCCACGTCAACATCATATGTACCGACCTGTTCATTACAATTGCCTGTCCCAAGGGTGTACATGTACATTGAACACTGTACTAGCCACGTCAGCATCGTATGTACCGTCCTGTTCATCATTATTGCCTGTCCCAAGGGTTTGCATGTACATTGAACACTGTACTAGCCACGTCAACATCATATGTACCGACCTGTTCATCATTATTGCCTGTCCCAAGGGTGTGCATGTACATTGAACACTGTACTAGCCACGTCAGCATCATCTGTACCGTCCTGTTCATCATTATTGCCTGTCCCAAGCGTGTGCATGTACATTCAATACTGTACTAGCCCCGTCAGCATCATATGTACCGACCTGTTCATCATTATTGCCTCCCCCAAGGGTTTGCATGTACATTGAACACTGTACTAGCCACGTCAACATCATATGTACCGACCTGTTCATCATTATTGCCTCTCCCAAGGGTGTGCATGTACATTGAACACTGTACTAGCCACGTCAACATAATATGTACCGACCTGTTCATCATTATTGCCTGTCCCAAGGGTGTGCAGGTACATTGAACACCCTACTAGCCACGTCAGCATCATATATACCGTCCTGTTCATCATTATTGCCTCCCCCAAGGGTTTGCATGTACATTGAACACTGAACTAGCCACGTCAACATCGGATGTACCGACCTGTTCCTCATTATTGCCTGTCCCAAGGGTTTGCATGTACATTGAACACTGTACTATCCACGTCAACATCATATGTACCGACCTGTTCATCATTATTGCCTGATCCAAGGGTGTGCATGTACATTGAACACTGTACTAACCACGTCAACGTCACATGTACAGACCTGTTCATCATTATTGCCTGTCCCAAGGGTTTGCATGTACATTGAACACTGTACTAGCCATGTCAGCATCATATGTACCGAACTGCTCATCATTATTGCCTGTCCCAAGGGTGTGCATGTACATTGAACACCTTACAAGCCACGTCAACATGATATGTACCGACCTGCTCATCATTCTTGCCTGTCCCAAGAGTTTGCATGTACATTGAACACTCAACTAGCCACGTCAACATCATATGTACCGACCTGTTCGTCATTATTGTCAGTCCCAAGGGTGTGCATGTACATTGGACACTGTACTAGCCACGTCAGCGTCATATGTACCTACCTGTTCATCATTATTGTCTGTCCCAAATGTTTGCATGTACAATGAACACTGTACTAGCCACGTCAACATCATATGTACCGTCCTGTTAATCATTATTGCCTGTCCCAAGGGTGTGCATGCACATTGAACACTATACTAGCCACGTCAACATTATATGTACCGACATGTTCATCATTATTGCCTGTCCCAAGGGTTTGCATGTACATTAAACACTGTACTAGCCACGTCAACATCATATGTACCGACCTGTTCATCATTATTGCCTGTCCCAAGGGTGTGCATGTACATTGAACACTGTACTAGCCACGTCAGCATCGTATGTACCGTCCTGTTCATCAGTATTGCCTGTCCCAAGGGTTTGCATGTACATTGAACACTGTACTAGCAACGTCAACATCATATGTACCGACCTGTTCATCATTATTGCCTGTCCCAAGGGTGTGCAGGTACATTGAACACTGTACTAGCCACGTCAGCATCATATATACCGCCCTGTTCATCATTATTGCCTCCCCCAAGTGTTTGCATGTACATTTAACACTGAACTAGCCACGTCAACATCGGATGTACCGACCTGTTCCTCATTATTGCCTGTCCCAAGGGTTTGCATGCACATTGAACACTGTACTATCCACGTCAACATCATATGTACCGACCTGTTCATCATTATTGCCTGTCCCAAGGGTGTGCATGTACATTGAACACTGTACTAAACACGTCAACGTTACATGTACAGACCTGTTCATCATTATTGCCTGTCCCAAGGGTTTGCATGTACA
This sequence comes from Congeria kusceri, assembly GCA_027627225.1. Taxonomy (NCBI): domain Eukaryota; kingdom Metazoa; phylum Mollusca; class Bivalvia; order Myida; family Dreissenidae; genus Congeria; species Congeria kusceri. The sequence goes on along the minus strand of CM051037.1, from coordinate 11,474,272 downwards.
TTGAACACTGTACTAGCCATGTCAGCATCATATGTACCGAACTGCTTATCATTATTGCCTGTCCCAAGGGTGTGCATGTACATTGAACACTGTACAAGCCACGTCAACATGATATGTACCGACCTGCTCATCATTCTTGCCTGTCCCAAGAGTTTGCAAGTACATTGAACATTCAACTAGCCACGTCAACATCATATGTACCGACCTGTTCGTCATTATTGTCGGTCCCAAGGGTGTGCATGTACATTGGACACTGTACTAGCCACGTCAGCGTCATATGTACCTACCTGTTCATCATTATTGTCTGTCCCAAATGTTTGCATGTACAATGAACACTGTACTAGCCACGTCAACATCATATGTACCGTCCTGTTAATCATTATTGCCTGTCCCAAGGGTGTGCATGCACATTGAACACTGTACCAGCCACGTCAAAATCATATGTACCGACCTGTTCATCATTATTGCCTGTCCCAAAGCTTTGCATGTACATTGAACACTGTACTAGCCACGTCAACATCATATGTACCGACCTGTACATCATTATTGCCTGTCCCAAGGGTTTGCATGTACATTGAACACTGTACTAGCCACGTCAACATCATATGTACCGACCTGTTCATCATTATTGCCTGTCCCAAGGGTGTGCATGTACATTGAACACTGTACTAGCCACGTCAGCATCATCTGTACCGTCCTGTTCATCATTATTGCCTCCCCCAATGGTTTGCATGTACATTGAACACTGAACTATCCACGTCAACATCAAATGTATCGTCCTGTTCATCATTATTGCCTCCCCCAAGGGTGTGCATGTACATTGAACACTGCACTAGCCACGTCAACATCAAATGTACCGTCATGTTCATCATTATTGCCTGTCCCAATGGTGTGCATGTACATTGAACACTGTACTAGCCCCGTCAGAATCATATGTACCGACCAGATCATCCTTATTGCCTGTCCCAAGGATGTGCATGTGCATTGAACACTGTACTAGCCACGTCAATATCATATGTACCGACCTGTTCATCGTTATTGCCTGTCCCAAGGGTGTGCATGTACATTGAACACTGTACTAGCCACGTCAGCATCATATATACCGTCCTGTTCATCATTATTGCCTCCCCCAATGGTTTGCATGTACATTGAACACTGGACTAGCCACGTCAACATGATATGTACAGACCTGCTCATCATTATTGCCTGTCCCAAGTGTGTGCATGCACATTGAACACTGTACTAACCACGTCAGCATCATATGTACCGACCTGTTCATCATTATTGCCTGTCCCAAGTGTTTGCATGTACATTGAACACTGTACTAACCACGTCAGCATCGTATGTACCGACCTGTTCATCATTATTGCCTGTCCCAAGGGTTTGCATGTACATTGAACACTGTACTAGACACGTCAACATCATATGTACCGACCTGTTCATCATTATTGCCTGTCCCAAGGGTGTGCATGTACATTGAACACTGTACTAACCACGTCAACGTCACATGTACAGACCTGTTCATCATTATTGCCTGTCCCAAGGGTTTGCATTTACATTGAACACTGTACTAGCCATGTCAGCATCATATGTACCGACCTGTTCATCATTATTGCCTGTCCCAAGGGTGTGCATGTACATTGAACACTGTACTAACCACGTCAACGTCACATGTACAGACCTGTTCATCATTATTGCCTGTCCCAAGGGTTTGCATGTACATTGAACACTGTACTAGCCATGTCAGCATCATATGTACCGACCTGTTCATCATTATTGCCTGTCCCAAGGGTGTGCATGTACATTGAACACTGTACTAGCCACGTCAACATGATATGTACCGACCTGCTCATCATTATTGCCTGTCCCAAGTGTTTACATGCACATTGAACACTGTACTAGCCACGTCAACATCATATGTACCGACCTGTTCAACATTATTGCCTGTCCCAAGGGTGTGCATGTACATTGAACACTGTACTAGCCACGTCAACATCATATTTTACCAACCTGTTCATTACTATTGCCTGTTCCAAGAGTTTGCATGTACATTGAACACTGTACAAGCCACGTCAGCATCATATGTACCGACCTGCTCATCATTATTGCCTGTCCCAAGGGTGTGCATGTACATTGAACACTGTACTAGCCACGTCAACATCATATGTACCGACCTGTTCATCATTATTGCCTGTACCAAGTGTGTGCATGTACATTGAACACTGCACTAGCCACGTCAACATCATATGTACCTACCTGTTCATCATTATTGCCTGTCCCAAGGGTTTGCATGTACATTGAACATTACTAGCCACGTCAACATCATATGTACCTACCTGTTCATCATTATTGCCTGTCCCAAGCGTGTGCATGTACATTGAACACTACTAGCCACGTCAACATCATATGTACCGACCTGTTCATCATTATCTCGTGTCCCAAGGGTTTGCATGTACATTGAACACTGTACTAGCCGTGTCAACATGATATATACCGTCCTGTTTATCATTATTGCCAGTCCCAAGGGTTTGCATGTACATTGAACACTGCACTAGCCACGTCAACATCATATGTACAGACCTGCACATCATTATTGCCTGTCCCAAGGTTGTGCATGTACATTAAACACTGTACTAGCCACGTCAACATCATATGTACCGACCTGTTCATCATTAATTGCCTGTCCCAAGGGATTGCATGTACATTGAACACTGTACTAGCCACGTCAACATCATATGTACCGACCTGCGCATCATTATTACCTGTCCCAAGGGTGTGCATGTACATTGAACACTGTACTAGCCATGTCAACATCATATGTTCCGTCCTGTTCATCATTATTGCCTGTCCCAAGGGTGTGTATGTACATTGGACACTGTACTAGCCACGTCAACATCATATGCACCGACCTGTTCATCCTTATTGCCTGTCCCAAGGGTGTGTATGTACATTGGACACTGTACTAACCACGTCAGCGTCATATGTACCTACCTGTTCATCATTATTGTCTGTCCCAAATGTATGCATGTACAATGAACACTGTACTAGCCGCGTCAACATCATATGTACCGTCCTGTTCATCATTATTGCCTGTCCCAAGGGTGTGCATGTTCATTGAACACTGTACTAGCCACGTCAACATCATATGTACCGACCTGTTCATCATTATTGCCTGTCCCAAGGGTTTGCATGTACATTGAACTCTGTACTAGCCACGTCAACATCATATGTACCGACCTGTTCATCATTATTGCCTGTCCCAAGGGTTTGCATGTACATTGAACGCTGTACTAGCCACGTCAACATCATATGTACCGACCTGTTCATCATTATTGCCTGTCACAAGGGTGTGCATGTACATTGAACACTGTACTAGCCACGTCAACATCATATGTACCGACCTGTTCATTACAATTGCCTGTCCCAAGGGTGTGCATGTACATTGAACACTGTACTAGCCACGTCAGCATCGTATGTACCGTCCTGTTCATCATTATTGCCTGTCCCAAGGGTTTCCATGTACATTGAACACTGTACTAGCCACGTCAACATCATATGTACCGACCTGTTCATCATTATTGCCTGTCCCAAGTGTGTGCATGTACATTGAACACTGTACAAGCCACGTCAACATCATATGTACCGACCTGTTCATTACAATTGCCTGTCCCAAGGGTGTACATGTACATTGAACACTGTACTAGCCACGTCAGCATCGTATGTACCGTCCTGTTCATCATTATTGCCTGTCCCAAGGGTTTGCATGTACATTGAACACTGTACTAGCCACGTCAACATCATATGTACCGACCTGTTCATCATTATTGCCTGTCCCAAGGGTGTGCATGTACATTGAACACTGTACTAGCCACGTCAGCATCATCTGTACCGTCCTGTTCATCATTATTGCCTGTCCCAAGCGTGTGCATGTACATTCAATACTGTACTAGCCCCGTCAGCATCATATGTACCGACCTGTTCATCATTATTGCCTCCCCCAAGGGTTTGCATGTACATTGAACACTGTACTAGCCACGTCAACATAATATATACCGTCCTGTTCATCATTATTGCCTCCCCCAAGGGTTTGCATGTACATTGAACACTGAACTAGCCACGTCAACATCGGATGTACCGACCTGTTCCTCATTATTGCCTGTCCCAAGGGTTTGCATGTACATTGAACACTGTACTATCCACGTCAACATCATATGTACCGACCTGTTCATCATTATTGCCTGATCCAAGGGTGTGCATGTACATTGAACACTGTACTAACCACGTCAACGTCACATGTACAGACCTGTTCATCATTATTGCCTGTCCCAAGGGTTTGCATGTACATTGAACACTGTACTAGCCATGTCAGCATCATATGTACCGAACTGCTCATCATTATTGCCTGTCCCAAGGGTGTGCATGTACATTGAACACCTTACAAGCCACGTCAACATGATATGTACCGACCTGCTCATCATTCTTGCCTGTCCCAAGAGTTTGCATGTACATTGAACACTCAACTAGCCACGTCAACATCATATGTACCGACCTGTTCGTCATTATTGTCAGTCCCAAGGGTGTGCATGTACATTGGACACTGTACTAGCCACGTCAGCGTCATATGTACCTACCTGTTCATCATTATTGTCTGTCCCAAATGTTTGCATGTACAATGAACACTGTACTAGCCACGTCAACATCATATGTACCGTCCTGTTAATCATTATTGCCTGTCCCAAGGGTGTGCATGCACATTGAACACTATACTAGCCACGTCAACATTATATGTACCGACATGTTCATCATTATTGCCTGTCCCAAGAGTTTGCATGTACATTAAACACTGTACTAGCCACGTCAACATCATATGTACCGACCTGTTCATCATTATTGCCTGTCCCAAGGGTGTGCATGTACATTGAACACTGTACTTGCCACGTCAACTTCATATGTACCGACCTGTTCATTACAATTGCCTGTCCCAAGGGTGTGCATGTACATTGAACACTGTACTAGCCACGTCAGCATCGTATGTACCGTCATGTTCATCAGTATTGCCTGTCCCAAGGGTTTGCATGTACATTGAACACTGTACTAGCAACGTCAACATCATATGTACCGACCTGTTCATCATTATTGCCTGTCCCAAGGGTGTGCAGGTACATTGAACACTGTACTAGCCACGTCAGCATCATATATACCGCCCTGTTCATCATTATTGCCTCCCCCAAGTGTTTGCATGTACATTTAACACTGAACTAGCCACGTCAACATCGGATGTACCGACCTGTTCCTCATTATTGCCTGTCCCAAGGGTTTGCATGCACATTGAACACTGTACTATCCACGTCAACATCATATGTACCGACCTGTTCATCATTATTGCCTGTCCCAAGGGTGTGCATGTACATTGAACACTGTACTAACCACGTCAACGTTACATGTACAGACCTGTTCATCATTATTGCCTGTCCCAAGGGTTTGCATGTACATTGAACACTGTACTAGCCATGTCAGCATCATATGTACCGAACTGCTTATCATTATTGCCTGTCCCAAGGGTGTGCATGTACATTGAACACTGTACAAGCCACGTCAACATGATATGTACCGACCTGCTCATCATTCTTGCCTGTCCCAAGAGTTTGCAAGTACATTGAACACTCAACTAGCCACGTCAACATCATATGTACCGACCTGTTCGTCATTATTGTCAGTCCCAAGGGTGTGCATGTACATTGGACACTGTACTAGCCACGTCAGCGTCATATGTACCTACCTGTTCATCATTATTGTCTGTCCCAAATGTTTGCATGTACAATGAACACTGTACTAGCCACGTCAACATCATATGTACCGTCCTGTTAATCATTATTGCCTGTCCCAAGGGTGTGCATGCACATTGAACACTGTACCAGCCACGTCAAAATCATATGTACCGACCTGTTCATCATTATTGCCTGTCCCAAAGCTTTGCATGTACATTGAACACTGTACTAGCCACGTCAACATCATATGTACCGACCTGTACATCATTATTGCCTGTCCCAAGGGTTTGCATGTACATTGAACACTGTACTAGCCACGTCAACATCATATGTACCGACCTGTTCATCATTATTGCCTGTCCCAAGGGTGTGCATGTACATTGAACACTGTACTAGCCACGTCAGCATCATCTGTACCGTCCTGTTCATCATTATTGCCTCCCCCAATGGTTTGCATGTACATTGAACACTGAACTATCCACGTCAACATCAAATGTATCGTCCTGTTCATCATTATTGCCTCCCCCAAGGGTGTGCATGTACATTGAACACTGCACTAGCCACGTCAACATCAAATGTACCGTCATGTTCATCATTATTGCCTGTCCCAATGGTGTGCATGTACATTGAACACTGTACTAGCCCCGTCAGCATCATATGTACCGACCAGATCATCCTTATTGCCTGTCCCAAGGATGTGCATGTGCATTGAACACTGTACTAGCCACGTCAATATCATATGTACCGACCTGTTCATCGTTATTGCCTGTCCCAAGGGTGTGCATGTACATTGAACACTGTACTAGCCACGTCAGCATCATATATACCGTCCTGTTCATCATTATTGCCTCCCTCAATGGTTTGCATGTACATTGAACACTGAACTAGCCACGTCAACATGATATGTACAGACCTGCTCATCATTATTGCCTGTCCCAAGTGTGTGCATGCACATTGAACACTGTACTAACCACGTCAGCATCATATGTACCGACCTGTTCATCATTATTGCCTGTCCCAAGGGTTTGCATGTACATTGAACACTGTACTAGCCACGTCAGCATCGTATGTACCGACCTGTTCATCATTATTGCCTGTCCCAAGGGTTTGCATGTACATTGAACACTGTACTAGACACGTCAACATCATATGTACCGACCTGTTCATCATTATTGCCTGTCCCAAGGGTGTGCATGTACATTGAACACTGTACTAACCACGTCAACGTCACATGTACAGACCTGTTCATCATTATTGCCTGTCCCAAGGGTTTGCATGTACATTGAACACTGTACTAGCCATGTCAGCATCATATGTACCGACCTGTTCATCATTATTGCCTGTCCCAAGGGTGTGCATGTACATTGAACACTGTACTAGCCACGTCAACATGATATGTACCGACCTGCTCATCATTATTGCCTGTCCCAAGTGTTTACATGCACATTGAACACTGTACTAGCCACGTCAACATCATATGTACCGACCTGTTCAACATTATTGCCTGTCCCAAGGGTGTGCATGTACATTGAACACTGTACTAGCCACGTCAACATCATATTTTACCAACCTGTTCATTACTATTGCCTGTTCCAAGAGTTTGCATGTACATTGAACACTGTACAAGCCACGTCAGCATCATATGTACCGACCTGCTCATCATTATTGCCTGTCCCAAGGGTGTGCATGTACATTGAACACTGTACTAGCCACGTCAACATCATATGTACCGACCTGTTCATCATTATTGCCTGTACCAAGTGTGTGCATGTACATTGAACACTGCACTAGCCACGTCAACATCATATGTACCTACCTGTTCATCATTATTGCCTGTCCCAAGGGTTTGCATGTACATTGAACATTACTAGCCACGTCAACATCATATGTACCTACCTGTTCATCATTATTGCCTGTCCCAAGCGTGTGCATGTACATTGAACACTACTAGCCACGTCAACATCATATGTACCGACCTGTTCATCATTATCTCGTGTCCCAAGGGTTTGCATGTACATTGAACACTGTACTAGCCGTGTCAACATGATATATACCGTCCTGTTTATCATTATTGCCAGTCCCAAGGGTTTGCATGTACATTGAACACTGCACTAGCCACGTCAACATCATATGTACAGACCTGCACATCATTATTGCCTGTCCCAAGGTTGTGCATGTACATTAAACACTGTACTAGCCACGTCAACATCATATGTACCGACCTGTTCATCATTAATTGCCTGTCCCAAGGGATTGCATGTACATTGAACACTGTACTAGCCACGTCAACATCATATGTACCGACCTGCGCATCATTATTACCTGTCCCAAGGGTGTGCATGTACATTGAACACTGTACTAGCCATGTCAACATCATATGTTCCGTCCTGTTCATCATTATTGCCTGTCCCAAGGGTGTGTATGTACAATGGACACTGTACTAGCCACGTCAACATCATATGTACCGACCTGTTCATCCTTATTGCCTGTCCCAAGGGTGTGTATGTACATTGGACACTGTACTAACCACGTCAGCGTCATATGTACCTACCTGTTCATCATTATTGTCTGTCCCAAATGTATGCATGTACAATGAACACTGTACTAGCCGCGTCAACATCATATGTACCGTCCTGTTCATCATTATTGCCTGTCCCAAGGGTGTGCATGTACATTGAACACTGTACTAGCCACGTCAACATCATATGTACCGACCTGTTCATCATTATTGCCTGTCCCAAGGGTTTGCATGTACATTGAACTCTGTACTAGCCACGTCAACATCATATGTACCGACCTGTTCATCATTATTGCCTGTCCCAAGGGTTTGCATGTACATTGAACGCTGTACTAGCCACGTCAACATCATATGTACCGACCTGTTCATCATTATTGCCTGTCCCAAGGGTGTGCATGTACATTGAACACTGTACTAGCCACGTCAACATCATATGTACCGACCTGTTCATTACAATTGCCTGTCCCAAGGGTGTGCATGTACATTGAACACTGTACTAGCCACGTCAGCATCGTATGTACCGTCCTGTTCATCATTATTGCCTGTCCCAAGGGTTTGCATGTACATTGAACACTGTACTAGCCACGTCAACATCATATGTACCGACCTGTTCATCATTATTGCCTGTCCCAAGTGTGTGCATGTACATTGAACACTGTACAAGCCACGTCAACATCATATGTACCGACCTGTTCATTACAATTGCCTGTCCCAAGGGTGTACATGTACATTGAACACTGTACTAGCCACGTCAGCATCGTATGTACCGTCCTGTTCATCATTATTGCCTGTCCCAAGGGTTTGCATGTACATTGAACACTGTACTAGCCACGTCAACATCATATGTACCGACCTGTTCATCATTATTGCCTGTCCCAAGGGTGTGCATGTAAATTGAACACTGTACTAGCCACGTCAGCATCATCTGTTCCGTCCTGTTCATCATTATTGCCTGTCCCAAGTGTGTGCATGTACATTCAATACTGTACTAGCCCCGTCAGCATCATATGTACCGACCTGTTCATCAGTATTGCCTCCCCCAAGGGTTTGCATGTACATTGAACACTGTACTAGCCACGTCAACATCATATGTACCGACCTGTTCATCATTATTGCCTGTCCCAAGGGTTTGCATGTACATTGAACACTCTACTAGCTACGTCAACATCATATGTACCGACCTGGTCATCATTATTGCCTGTCCCAAGTTTGTGTAAGTACATTGAACACTGTACTAGCCACCTGATTCACAGAGTTCGCTTGATGAAAGTTATACATGTATATATAATTATCTCACTACTCGGAATAAGACATCATGGAATTAAAATAATATACGCTGTTTATTAGTTTGTCCAGAAATCTGACGTAAGATACTTTAATTGTGATCGAGATACTGACAATAATAGTTAAAAATTATCAGTACAACATAAAATAGTATGTCAATTGTTGCTCAAAAGAGAGATTAACTCCAATATTTTGAATAAAACTGTTAAATTTTTAGAGATGAATAACAATTTACGATTGGAAAAGTACAACCAAAATATTATAAGATACGTTACATGAAATCGATTTAAAAAAAGAAACCCGTTAATAACTTCATGCATGGTGTGTATTTTCAATTAACCATTAACTATTTTCGTCCATGTGAAATAACAAAATATTGGCTAAAGATTCCTAAATAAAAACGAAAAGCTATGTTAAAGAAATAATACTTCAGATACGTTCAAATAAGATACAATATGCAAAATTCATACATTGTCGATTTTACATAAGACATGTACAACTATTACATATAGAACGTTAAAAGTCGCTGATATAGTAGATATGGTCATTTCCTTATGGTAAATAGTCACATACCATGTGCAGATAACTTTTGTAACAAAATGATATTAAAAAGCAATTTAAAATGTTAACGTGGAATTGACCAATATTAAAATAATTTTTAAATTATTCCATACAGCCATGACTCCAGTCCATGTACATGTATCGGTATATACGCTGATTCAAAAGTTGTTTAATAATCACAACCACAAATCATGCCAACACACGATTCAGTAGTCGATGTATGTGTTTTGTTTTCGTTTATTCGATTATTTTCTACCGTTTCCGTTGGTATTTTAACGTTTTCTATCTACTCTCAAGGGCTTTTTGTCTCTTTAATCTCATTTTGAAAATATTTATTTGAAACACCATACATAAATCAATTTAAATGTCAGTCCTATTTCCTACAGGATCATAAACTTTAAAGGGACTATGTCAACGAAAAATTGGTATCCTATTTAACTATAAATTATATTAGATAATAAAATGCGCTACACTAAGACATACACATAAATAATGAATAAATAATATGATATGTTATGATATATTTGATAACACATATCAGCAAAAATGTTTTAAAACTTTAAACCTCTGGCGGGTATCGAACTCACGACTTTGTAGCCATACGAAGAAATGACAGTAGACAGCGCTTTAACCAACCGCGCTATTCTGGTTTGTAAGGAAACGTGTGTAAACTATTGTTTTACGCTATACTCACAATTCTGACATCAGAATGTAAACACGAAAAGGGCTAAACAAACACGACTCGTATTATAAATAGATTTTTATCTCATATTGTGAAAACTAGTTTTCCATTATATGAACCTTATATTAACCGTTTTTATATGCCATTGTAAATATATTACCCCCTTGAGGCTCTTTTCGACGATGTGATAGTCTCTTTAAATTTTATTTTAAATTAAGGCTAACGAACATGAACGCAGACTTTTTCAAAGACCGTTATTGTCAAGTTCATGCGACTGTCCTAGTAATTATTTCTGATTATGAACCCCAAATTATTTGTGTTAAAGAAATATGATAGCAAAATTCATTATTTAAAATTAATCGACTTTTACCGATTAAACTTAAAAGACGAAGTACTAATATGCTAATTAAATACACGAATTTTTCGATAATATGGAATTTAAGAAAAGATGCCTAGTGTGATAATGTCTGATATTTAATTATACATGAATCATACACTGACTATGGATTTTTATCGGTATTTTTCTGGTGGTGGAAAAACTGTAATTAATAACTACACATACAAAAGAAGAGAAAATCCAATGCATTTAAAAAGAACCCATTGAGGAACGCTTATCAGAGAGGATTAATAATGACTGTTAGGCAATTCATTATTTCTAAATAAGAATTCCACAAACCTAGATAACCTTAATGACATCGTTATATTACACATATATGTCGTGGCTTGTTTAACTAATGTTTCTTCTATTAAGTGCTCACGCCGAGTTTTGGGATCAGAACAGACTAGTATTTTTGGTTATCAAAATAATATTGAGAGTACGCCAATTACCAATGGGATATTACCAGAGGTTCTCTATAAGGCTTAATATGAGTTTTCTTCTGCTGAGGCCCGTGGAGTAAAATTACGTTTACATTTAAAAACCACATAGTACACATAAAGCTTGTGCAAATAGGAACGGAGCAAAGATCACGTGCACGTTTAAATACCTGTGTGTTTTAATAACTTTAAAGTGTACTTTCTTTGAATGTGAATTGAGGTTTAACTGTTAAATATGACGTTTTAATATGTTGTGCATAACCGGTTTAATGATATTTAAACGTTAATGAAACTGCTGCATATGTAAGTTATATTAACTTTAAAATGTACCACAGATAAACAAATACATCGGCTTAAAGGGCGTGCCAGGTGACACATCGCCAAAGCGAACGATAACGTTAGGTAATAGTTGTAGCATACTTTGACCGAAATATGTCAGTTATTAACGAACCCGCAGGGCGAGATTAAATGATTAACATGTTGAGGTAAAAGGGTGCTATACGTGTTTTATACCATATTTACCAATCACATCGCAGCTTTCTACAATGCCGATCCCAATAGGCAGTTCCTAGACGGCACGTTATGTCTGACTTGCTTGACATCTGTGTCGTTTCCTAATTTAGCGCTGTCGCAAGGTCACGTGATGCGATCCTAATGTGCAAGCTTGCCATGCAATAAGTAGCGTGCGTATAAATTACAACTAAATTTCAATATACCGCACGATACTTATTGCACGATAAGGTTGCATATTAGGCTCCGCCCACCAGTAACCGTTCTGATATCACAGTTATTGAATACCGAAAAACAAAGAAAACTCTCTGAAATATGGAATAAATATGAAATATTATCATTTGCTCACAAACACAAGCCATTATTTGTCACAGACTGTCAGATAATATCTTATAATATCACGTAAATAGATTGCTTATCTAAAAGGTTTGTTAAGGCAGCTTTAATTGGTCACACAAATATGTTGAACAGGATAGATTTTCGTTGATGTTCTACCAGCAAGTTATTGTTTGTTAGCAACAATAATATTTGCTTAGAGTTCAATGAAGGAGAACACAAAATATTCTGATAGCTTGCATAGATTAAAAAAAAACATGCCATATTTAACGCATAAGAATAAAAAGTACATGATTATTAAATATGAATGTCGGAACTTGTATGAATCTTTCCTCCAAAATGTACTGTACCACACACTTATCTGCACGAAACACTGATGCGAGGTCGATGGAAAACACATTGATATTAAAGGCAGGATTTTTTTTTACTTAGCACTTGCTTTGCCTTCGTAACAGTAAAAACAAATGAATTTGGCTCACTTAGATGTACTAACAGTAAGACACTTGTGACACGGTATATTACGATTACTTATTGAAATAACTCATCTACTTCAATACTCGTATATTTTATTCCTAACTCTAACATGATACTCGCTATTTTTTCTAAAGACAAAGAACAACATAATCGTTGTTAAACTACATAATAAACCACGCAAAACGTAGTCCCGATCCTGAGCGGAGCCTAGTAAAAAGTAGTTCCAATAACAATTGCAGAAATATATGTCAAATCATGTTAGAATCGATATAATTTTCGCATTATCGTTGTTTATCGGCCAATAAACAACTCTTTGTCGTTCTGTGCGTGGCTATTAAACACCTCGGCCGAACGCCCTCGTGACTATATATCTATGCAACCGAACTATAAATCGTTGTTTATTGGCCGATAAACAACGATAAATCGAAATTATTTCTTAACCCACGTCCTATTTCGGCAATTGATCTGGAAGAATTTATGTGTTTGATTGTCAATGTGGATGCTAATGCGGTAGCGTAAAACGTGACTTTTGCTTTTGTCTTTTAATTGTTTTCCTTCAAATCTGGGCATTATAACCAGAAGCGTCCGTTTGTTAAAGTGTGTATGTACGATCTTTCATATAAATTATTTTCAAAATAATCAGATGTAAGTGACGGTAAACCTTGAAACCAAACAGAAAAAAACAACAACATAAACATGGCGAAGGAAACACTTCAATATGAAATAACTCAACAAGTACTAGTGTCGACTTTTTCATTGTTTATTAGTGTTGTGTAACCTAAATCAACTATCAAGTAAACGTATATACATGTTTTTGAGTTTCCGCTTGTACAGACGAAAACTATTTGGTGATTTAAAACTAGCTCAGTGTGCGCTTAAAAGTAATATTTGTTCTTAACTTTTGTTCCATATTCCATTTTAAATAGGTAATTAACTTAATTTTGTTAATTGTGTTTATGCTGCTATAAATATTGTAAGATGGTACATACACACTTTCAACCCTAACAATTTCGATTACGACGACGTAACGAGTACGTTTGCTATTTTTACGATTTTGAACGAGCATAACCAGAAGCTGTCGTTACTTGTTCGTCACATTGGCGTTCGTAATTATTTTAACGAGTTCTCTGTGTATTCGTTCCTTTTATTGTGCCAATGCTAAGACAGCCTAGATGATGGGTAAACGCAATCTACTTCAATGTATTAAGGGGAATATCATTAAATAAGACGTATATCATGCACTTATCAATATTTTCCCACGGCGGCTGGAATTTACGGGACTTTAGACTGAAAGCAATTCCCGACAGGCGGGAATTTGACACGCCGAATGATTCCGGGTCACGGGAAATAGACTTTGTTCGGATTTTAGATCCTGTAATATTGGCCCCCGGGCCATATGATACACCAATTACCTCACGAGATTGCCGTGAGGTAAATACACAAAAGAAGTGAAACACAAACGCGATACTTAAAGTGCTTTTAATAACGGGCTAATTATGATGGTGCCATTACCCATTAAGGAAGACACAAAAACTTGACGGGTACTATATCATCTATATATTTTAATAATAAACGAGTTTCGCATTCCCATTTTTAGCGATTATCACGACACAATTATTTTATCAGCGAATCGAAAACGTGGCTCGCGATGTATTGATAGCGGTTAATACTGGTTGCCTAGCGGGAATTTACAGTTTATTACTTTTAAAATGTTTTAAATATTGACTTAGTTTACTTCTTAATAGACAGAAATGGCATGGTACATTATATAATTATGATATATGATAAGAGAGTGTCAGTTTAATTAGTATATCGTCGCTATGTCTCTGAGACTGACATACATTTTTTAAACCTGGTCTTATCAATTATAAGATCATAATCTTGTATAAACACATGAACATTTTTATGAAGCAAAGTGTAAAATCTCGTGTTCCAAATAATATGTAATGTTTTGACGCAAACAATTTACAAAACGCTACAATTATTGTATTTCATAGGTCAGCAGGTCTGTGAGAAACTTATAAGGATAAACATATTATTCGATAGTCCTTAATGCAACCACATTTGGTGAAATGTAGTAAAAAAAAAATAAGTATTTAATACATTTTATAAACATTTATATCGTAATGTAATAAGATTTTTTTCTAGTACATAACATATGGTACGCTTATACATGATTGTTGTATTCGCTCAACACAGCAATTTGCCCAGGTTTAAAGATGGTTTCCAACGTTAATAGCATAAAGAATAATCGAACACTTGATCATTTCAAAATGCTTCGGAATTGGGTGCTAAATTAACATTCAAAAGTACTTCAAGTCACTGCAAATATCCAATCCAAGAAGAGATCACCGTTTAGACACACAACGCAATGTGCTATCATCACAAACCACGCCCCTTGTAGTCCATACTGGTTATGGGTTGGTCGACACCATGACGGTATACAGAGCGAAGGGTCCATATACGGTATGTTCACTCCGTATTGAGCAGTTGGTGTAGTGACCTTACTTCAGGCAAGATGAAGGGACTCTTGGGATTGGCAGCAGTGTGTCTATTGGTGGCGATTACAGGTCAGATATCTTAGTTATATCTACTTTTTAAGATTTGTATATTTTGGTGGTGTGTACGGTACACAAATATATTTGTATCACAATAATAACTTCATTGGACAGTGTATAAATTGTTTGTTTGTGTACATAACTATCTTGTATGACACATTGAAATGTTAAATTTCAAGTTTATGACATTGATGTAAGAAATGAAATAATTCTACAAAAACACTGACAGAAATCCTGATTCCGTCAAAGAAATTTCGTTGTGTTACAAGACGGCGACGATGCGACAACGATACATTTTAATATTTTTTTTTTCTGTAGAGTTCGCACTTACAAAAAACGTGGACACAAGTAATTTGGACGAACAATTATGGTCTAAATTTGTCTGTGAAATTGTAGACAACGATAATTATCGCCTAAATCTCGTCGCCAACGGATAAATTAGTGGTAGGATGAAATTCCTTGACTGACAGTGACATCGGTTAGATGAATCAGTTATGTTTTTTGCAAAATAGTTAAAACGAAAGCACATATACTGAATATATGGTGGCATTGTAATCTCTTAAACGAAGATTAAAGGTTATAACTATTAGACGGTGCCTGGTTAAAAAATAAATCTCGGCGCGAAAGTCCTCATAATTTCGTGCTTATTGTCGACGACGATGCGACAATTTGAAATATATTTTATATATTTGGCGTACCCATGAAACAAGTAGCAATTCTATTGAATAATTACCTAATGCAAGACCGCCGTTGGGTAAATAATTGAAATAAATAAGCGGACTAATATCTAAACTATTGTGCTTAATTGTGATACTGAATTTTGCATAAATATTTTTTATCGGACACATATTAAAACGTAACGGAAAGTATAAAGCTTAACCTTCACATTCCTGCAAAGAGGTAGAAATATCCAAATATTTACGAGAAAATTTGCCGAGGCAACTGCCCATGCCGAAATAATATCCATTAAGTTTGAAGGAACGTTCTGATTGGACAAAATCATCACGTGGTTGTTACCTATTGAACAAAAAAGCAACTCAAGGTCACAGTCCACTAAGTAACATCAATGTAATTATTACAATGACATAAAAACATTTTGTATGCATAAAATTGCTTGTATCAACATTTCTTTAATATAATACAAACACAGTGTTTATATATTGAGGGGGGTTGTGTCTGGGTTGTAAATCAATTTGAGGGATTTTGTCCGGGTACGTTCAATATAGCGGGAGAGAATATGCCAGTGGGATTTTGTCCGGATACCTGAAATGTTTGAATGCAAGATCTGCAGAAAATGAAAGTTAAAGCGTTACTGCGTCTCATCGTCGATGCCAAGTACTAAGCGAAAAATTTGGCTGAAAAAGGATTTCGTAGTCATGTCATAAATAAGTTTGTAAACATTGCTACAACCTGGTGGCTATGACTAGACATGAATGCTTTTTAATTGCAATGAAATCATAGAATTTATAGACACAATAGTATATTCATTAATTTGCAATCATATTGTATCTGGCACATTATGTGTTCACGCTAACAAATTCATGCTATGAAACAGTACATTTAAAGGGACTTTCACAGATTGCGAATTGTTCAACCTTATGTCACAGATTTCAAAAATAAAAGCACAGTACATACAACATAGCGAAATAACACTACAGACATAGAAATAAACTGTAAATACCGTTTCGTTTATGAGTAATCATCAGTTGGAATTGATAATAAAAGTATAAAGCGTTTGTAACGCTAAACGATGAAGTGTTTCTGTTGTTTTCGTTAAAATTGCATGTGAATCACTAACATTATAAATAAGTAGAAATGCAGCTTTGATTATAATAATGGGAGTGGCCGAGTGGTTAAGGCGATAGCCGTTTAATTTAGAGGTCCCGGGTTCGAACCCGCTTGAGACATATTTGTTTGTTTTATTTGTTTTAATCCCTTTCTTGTTATTATACTTGAGCTCTTTAGTTACGATGCTTAAATCGTTTAAGTTTTTAATCGCACACTTCAAAAATGCAAAAATCTGTGAATAAGTCACTTTAATATGCATCCAATGTATTCCTTAGTTGCGTGTTCCTTGAATACTTGTTAACTGCGTCATCGGGAGTAAATCTATTTATGGTTTTAACATCATATTAATACATTGTAGTTTGAAACAAAAAATGCCATTTCAGAGGCCCAGATAACTGGATGGACAGCGACTGGTTTCACTGTCACTGGGACAAACGCTGCCACTGTCACGATGACGTACATTTCGAAAGTGGTCGAGACCAGTACAGCTGCTGCACCTATTGTGACACTGACAGCAACAAAAACAGGAGCCTCTAACGCTGTTAACTACGCCTTTACGGCCACCGGGAACCCAAACAGTGTGGGTAATATTGCCACAGCTACAGCGGGAGCTATAACCCTGGCTTCAGGAAAATCCATTGACTACGAAATAACGAAGTCCATTGTTTTTGTTGTGACGTAAGTAGTAGCATTGTATTTGTTTTTGTTTATTCTTTACGTGCCCAGTTAATTCATGTTCACATGTACATGTCATTTAGTTTGTTATAAATTAACAAAACAAATACCAGTATCCCTTACGTGACGACAAAAACAACTGATTATTATTGTAGTGCTACGGAACAAGGTGCCCCAGCTAATGCAGCTGTTGGAACGGCGACCGTGACTATTGAGATAAAAAACAAGCTCGAGTTTGGCCAAGACCAATATGGGTATTGTGTACCGGGCGGAAGCACGGCTGGTAAGTGAGTACTGTTGTCAATGAGTATGTATAAATAAAACCTGCATCGTAAAACTTTTCTTAAAAAAAGCCATTGTTATTAAATTATATTTTAGGCAATCGTTAATATTTCAAGTTGCAACTCTTCAGTGTAGGAATTGTTCATTGATCTAAATCTGCAATCTACTGAGATTATTATTTCAAGTACCCAGATTGGGACGTTCAAGGCATCGGACACAGGTACTTCTGAAACAGTGACGCTAAGCTCTGATCTTGGTAAGAAATAGCTATCGTGTATAAAAGACAATCAATAAATCGTCTATATTGAAAATAACTACATGCAATTATTTGCCCTTTGATCATATACAATTTATGACTATAAAACATAGCATGTTTAACTGTTATATAATTATTTATGTGAGTAAAATAGAAAATATCCAATGTGTCCTCCATTCAAAGTGACTTCAAGTAACGAGATGCCTTATTTGTTGAATTTATAATTGATTGATATCTAAATAACACTTTTTCTTAAATTTATAACATAAATATAAGATCTGACACAAGTTGTCATTTCAAACCAAAGTTAAATAAAAGAGTTCAGGAATTTTGTTAGTAAGCGTCCTGCGATTGGTCAGTTAAAGAATATGTAGCCAATGAAAACGCGCAAAATGTTATCGTACTACTGTATAAGATAAATATATTCGTAATTACACGGAAAACAAGGTAAAGTATGTGACAAATAAACATACATCGCACTGTATGTATATAATACATAACATAGCTAACATAATTTTGTGTGTAAATTATAGTTGCAACCGATGACTTGAAATACGACGCGACGACGGGGGTGCTCTCCGTGAACACCGGGAAGACGCTTGCTCAGAAAACCACCGGGGGTTACAAGGTCACGCTTACCGCGACTGCTGGAGGCACTGTCAGTTCCGACAACGGCCAAAGCATCGTCTGG
Organism: Congeria kusceri; assembly: GCA_027627225.1. Classification (NCBI taxonomy): domain Eukaryota; kingdom Metazoa; phylum Mollusca; class Bivalvia; order Myida; family Dreissenidae; genus Congeria; species Congeria kusceri. The sequence continues at coordinate 11,455,073 of CM051037.1, read as the reverse complement.
GTGGCGGTTGCAACTTGCAGTGGCGCTACGCAGGTCACGGCCGTGTTTGCTGTTGTAGGTCTTGCCATTGCATCAGCCTTGTTCTTTTAGTGGTTGTGAATTGTTGAAAGTATATAAATATAGAATTTATCTGCCATGACACAATTGTCGAATTATAAGACGAAAACAGAGGCATTCAGATTTGGTCGCATGTTGATATCGGAAACTGTTGTTTAAAAAAAGTTAATTTTTGTTTGTATTTACCTTTTATTCTTTGTAACACTTTTCTTACGTCCTGTATGATTATCCGTAACGGTTATGATATCAAGGACGTTTCTTTTTTGGCATTAGTATTGCTGTGATATGTTTGTAAAACTATTAAAACGTAACACTTACATGATTGTGTTTAACAATGTATTTAACACAATACTGCTGCCACTGGAAAGTACATGTAAATATCAATAAACAATGCCACATTTTACACAGAAATGTATTGTACCCGACACTTTTTATACACAATTTGTGCGATGCCTTATAAAAGACAAAAGCAATTGTCGTCGTCTTCACAAACGGTGGATGGTAAAGACTTTATTTTTATAACATTATTGTCAGAAAGGCTGACATTTGCATTTCCCGTTGAACAATGAGAACACTACACTTACTTTAAATGGTATGTCAACAATTTATCATACTTATTTAAAGGATCTAGTAGAAAGCATGGATGCTCTATGAGAGCTCGTACGCTTATTTTCTTTGAGGTCGATTACAGTGTCGAGCCATTACATGATGGAGACCTCCTAAACCCTCCCTGGTGGAGGCCCATCTAACAAACTGCAAGGTGGACGCAACACATTTTACACCAATGCGGTCTCTCTATTTTACAATAGTATTCGAGCAGCAACAATGAGGAAATTGTAAGAAAATATGCATTCATATCCAATTTAAAAAAAAAGGACATTTAATGGAAGTTACTCATGACTTTAAAATCGCTCACTTAGTATCTCAAAAAGGAATGCAAAGTGCATTACATAAACATGTTCTGTTACTTTATCCACGAAATAACTAATATAAAATGTATATTAACGTAAATGTATCAATTGTTTTTATAAACCAGATTCATGTGTTTACCAAAGCTTCGATGTAATTTCTCCGTAGACAAACTTTGGGATATGCCTATTAATACACAATTTAATTGCAAAGTTCAACGCAATTATTGCGAATATATTTTTATAATGATTGCGTTAAAATATGAACGTTCTTAATAAAAATTTGAACAAATCATAATTTAAATATAATAATTAAATTAATAATTAAACAAATCAAACGGCTAAACTTGCGTTATTCATCTCAAGCTTTCTTTCGTTGTTTCAACCCGAATATGGAAGCGTTCCTGCTGTTGATAATCATGATGTTGTAATATGTCAGTTATTAGTATGTGAATGTAGAATTATATAAACAATGTCTATTAAATGTTATATGAAGAATAGAACCCATTGCAATGTAGACAAGCGATACAACTAATTTCAATCCTATTAAAATCACATGAAAAGTAGTTTAACAACAAAGTATATTAACAATACCTATTACATATAATTAATGCCACTAAAAACTATTATGTTCGAATCAATAAATGAATATATCGATAACTGTACGAACACGCAAACGCGCAGAGGAAGCTACAACGGAAATAATCAAATTAATGAAGCTTGCCGTAGGAAACCCGGGCTTAATGCATGTGCAGGCTGATCCGGGACAACACTTTCCGCTTTTATGGTATTTTCTGTTATAAGGAAGTCTCTTCTTAACATACATAAAAGGGACCAAACTTCACGCACATCCATTAAGCCCAGTTTTCAACAACATGCCTCAAATATTGATGGAGAGTAAGTTGGTTCTTTGTTCCTAGTTCCTGTTTCCTGATTCGAATAAGGAAACAGGAACTGGTTCCTTATTCCTTATTCAAGCTAAACATATTTGATATAAGCTTTTTATGCCCCCCCCCCTTCGAAGAAGGCGGCATATAGCAGTCGTACTGTCCGTCTGTGCGTCTGTCCGTCTATCCGAAGCATTCTTGTCTTTGCTATAACTTTGTCATTTATTGATGGATTTTGAAATAACTTGGCACAAATGTCAACCATCATAAGGCGACTTGTCGCGTGTAACACCCGTCTCCCTACCTCAAAGGTCACGGTCACACTTAGAGGTCAAAGGTCAAAGTGGAGTTTTGAGACAAAAATTCTTGTATTTCCTATAACTTGGCCATTTATTGATGGATTTTGAAATAACTTGGCACAAATGGTAACCATCATAAGACGACGTGTCGCGTGTAACACCCATCTCCCTACCTCAAATCTAAAGGTCACACTTAGAGGTCAAAGGTCAAAGTGGAGTTTTCAGACAAAAGTGGAATGAGGGGGCATCTGTGCCCTATGGACTAGTTCCTTATTCCTTATTTAAACCGAATAAGCAACTGTTGCTTTGTAACTAAATGACCTAATAGTACCCTATTAATACGAAAGATACATCTAATTGACAAGTAGAATTTTAAAGTAACTCGAATACATTTACTTTATGTATTACGATAAATGTTCATGTTTCTTCTACGCGCTTGAATAGGATTTCTTGTTCAAACCGAACTGGCATATTCTACTTTGAATATTAACTTCACATCAACCAAACTTAAAACCTATAAAATTATGTTTCATGTAATTAAAAAATGACATAAAAATGCATTCTAGCACATTTCTACTTAATTGTTTTTATTTATACTCCAGTTCCTTTTTCGCGGCTTAATAAGGAAAAAGGGAACCAGTTCCTTATTCCTTATTCAAGCCGAATAAGGAACTGACATTTTCTTACATAAAAATAAATTAAACTGAACCAAATATATAATGAAAACCATTGTATTTGAATGTTGGATATTAAAAATAGTTATTGCATTACATTTCTACTTAGTTTTTTTTAATGATAACCCAGTTCCTTTTTCGAGGCTGAATAAGGAAAAAGGAACCAGTTCCTGTTTCCTTATTAAAGCCGAATAAGGAACTGGCATTTTCTTACTTAAAAAATACATTAAAATGAACCAAAGAGTACTACATATCAATGAAAATCATTGCATATGTAGGTTGGATATTACAAATATTTATTGCATTACATTTTTAATTAGTTTTATTTAATGATAACCCAGTTCCTTTTTCGCGGCTGAATAAGGAAACAGGAACCAGTTCCTGTTTCCTTATTCAAGCCGAATAAGGAACTGGCATTTTCTTACATAAAAATAAATTAAAATGAACCAAAGTGTACCACATATAAATGAAAATCATTGTATATGTAGGTTGGATACTAAAAATATTTAATACATTACATTTTTAATTAGTTTTATTTAATGATAACCCAGTTCCTTTTTCGCGGCTGAATAAGGCAACAGGAACCAGTTCCTGTTTCCTTATTCAAGCCGAATAAGGAACTGGCATTTTCTTACTTAAAAAATACATTAAAATGAACCAAAGAGTACTACATATCAATGAAAATCATTGTATATGTAGGTTGGATATTAAAAATATTTATTACATTACATTTTTAATTAGTTTTATTTAATGATAACCCAGTTCCTTTTTCGCGGCTGAATAAGGAAACAGGAACCAGTTCCTGTTTCCTTATTCAAGCCGAATAAGGAACTGGCATTTTCTTACATAAAAATAAATTAAAATGAACCAAAGTGTACCACATATAAATGAAAATCATTGTATATGTAGGTTGGATACAAAAAATATTTAATACATTACATTTTTAATTAGTTTTATTTAATGATAACCCAGTTCCATTTTCGCGGCTGAATAAGGAAACAGGAACCAGTTCCTGTTTCCTTATTCAAGCCGAATAAGGAACTGGCATTTTCTTACTTAAAAAATACATTAAAATGAACCAAAGAGTACTACATATCAATGAAAATCATTGTATATGTAGGTTGGATATTAAAAATATTAATTGCATTACATTTCTACTTAGTTTTATTTCATGGTAACCCAGTTCCTTTTTCGCGGCTGAATAAGGAAACGGGAACCAGTTCCTGTTTCCTTATTCAAGCCGAATAAGGAACTGGCATTTTCTTAAATAAAAATACATTAAGATGAACCAAAGTGTTCCACATATAAATGAAAATCATTGTATATGTAGGTTGGATACTAAACATATTTATTACATTACATTTTTAATTTGTTTTATTTAATGATAACCCAGTTCCTTTTTCGCGGCTGAATAAGGAAACAGGAACCAGTTCCTGTTTCCTTATTCAAGCCGAATAAGGAACTGGCATTTTCTTACTTAAAAAATAAATTAAAATGAACCAAAGAGTACTACATATCAATGAAAATCATTGTATATGTAGGTTGGATATTAAAAATATTTATTACATTACATTTTTAATTAGTTTTATTTAATGATAACCCAGTTCCTTTTTCGCGGCTGAATAAGGAAACAGGAACCAGTTCCTGTTTCCTTATTCAAGCCGAATAAGGAACTGGCATTTTCTTACATAAAAATAAATTAAAATGAATCAAAGTGTACCACATATAAATGAAAATCATTGTATATGTAGGTTGGATACAAAAAATATTTAATACATTACATTTTTAATTAGTTTTATTTAATGATAACCCAGTTCCTTTTTCGCGGCTGAATAAGGAAACAGGACCAGTTCCTGTTTCCTTATTCAAGCCGACTAAGGAACTGGCATTTTCTTACATAAAAAATATATTAAAAGGTCGCCGGATGTACCGTTGGCCTGCACGAGCGAGAAAACGCGTTTTCGGACTTAGAAAATCTATGAAGAAAACACGCAATTACAGCGCGTATGCGCATAGGTTTTTGATTTGAAAACATAATAAAATGTTGGGGCATCTCGATGAAACTTTCCAGTCTACTAGAGGCACATCGGCCGCTGCTTCTGGTGCAGTATCGCCGTTATGGTGACAGGTTGAAATCGCAGTGCATCCTAATCATATCCCTTCGTAACTGTTTACGTATAAGAACAGAATGAGATATCTAAGACATGTCTAGTATTCAGCTATCGGATAATCTTGAGCAAAAGTTATGGTCAGATAACAATTTAAGACTATATCAGAGATCAAAACATAAAAAAACTAACATTGAACATAGCCAATAATAACGAATATAAAGCTGCGCTATGCTAGAAGTCCATGATCCGAATTTAATCGTCCGAAATTAAGGCCTCCGAATCAGGAACTGGCCACAGTTCCTTATTCGGTAGCCTTTATTTCGGACCAACACTTTCGGATATTAAATTTTTAGAGGTTGTGTGTGTTATTAAGCTTATCTATGCAATATGGCTGTGTTCTGTCACATTTCTACTATATATTTTATTTAACATGAAACACTGAAAACAAGTATTATGATGACGATAATAATATTAATTATAATAATTGTGTCATTTAGCTGCAAACATTGCATGCGTAAATGCGTAGATTGTTTCCGAAGATATACCTGAAAAAATAACATTCGGTCTTACTTCAGCTACGCATCTAATAACAAATAAAACAGTTGTTGCTGCCTCATGTTCTAGTCCTTGCATGAACAATCCTTCATCCTTAAATTTGTTTTTCAACACTTTCCATATTTATCATGTATAGTTCTTATCTCTGGCATATTCTATGAAAACGTATTTTTAAAACACTGCCATTTATTGTGTAAATATTACTCCAAGGAGAGAAACTATATAAGAATTATTTCTTTCGTTTCAATCCTTTTCTAACAATGACTGTATTGTGCATGTTTGATATACACTGTATTTGCCAAAAGAAATAAATATGTTTAAACTAATAACAAATTACGGTCTGAAATATCCACGTATGTTATACTTAGGCATGATAAACTCAATCGTTAGTCAAAATGTTACTCCAGTCTAATTATCAGGTTGTTAAAAAAAACTTCAATGCATTATTGTGTCCGTTCGTACTAACTTTGAGGTGCACCTTTTTTTTGGGGGGGGGGGTGGAGGGAGGGGGATATCAACTAATACACGCACCCGAAATTGCGTCACAGTTTGGAATATTCAATACCAAATTACATACATATATGCACCCAAACTAGAACATACATACGGACGTATAATTCACTAACTGCAACATGCTATGAACCACCGTTTCATCGAGATGCCCCAACATTTTATTATGTTTTCAAATCAAAAACCTATGCGCATACGCGCTGTAATTGCGTGTTTTCTTCATAGATTTTCTAAGTCCGAAAACGCGTTTTCTCGCTCGTGCAGGCCAACGGTACATCCGGCGACCTTTTAATATATTTTTTATGTAAGAAAATGCCAGTTCCTTAGTCGGCTTGAATAAGGAAACAGGAACTGGTCCTGTTTCCTTATTCAGCCGAGAAAAAGGAACTGGGTTATCATTAAATAAAACTAATTAAAAATGTAATGTAATACATATTTTTAGTATCCAACCTACATATACAATGATTTTCATTTATATGATGTACACTTTGGTTCATTTTAATTTATTTTTATGTAAGAAAATGCCAGTTCCTTATTCAACTTGAATAAGGAAACAGGAACTGGTTCCCGTTTCCTTATTCAGCCGCGAAAAAGGAACTGGGTTACCATGAAATAAAACTAAGTAGAAATGTAATGCAATTAATATTTTTAATATCCAACCTACATGTACAATGATTTTCATTTATATGTGGTACACTTTGGTTCATTTTAATTTATTTTTATGTAAGAAAATGCCAGTTCCTTATTCGGCTTGAATAAGGAAACAGGAACTGGTTCCTGTTTCCTTATTCAGCCGCGAAAAAGGAACTGGGTTATCATTAAATAAAACTAATTAAAAATGTAATGTAATAAATATTTTTAATATCCAACCTACATATACAATGATTTTCATTGATATGATGTACACTTTGGTTCATTTTAATTATTTTTATGTAAGAAAATGCCAGTTCCTTATTCAACTTGAATAAGGAAACAGGAACTGGTTCCTGTTTCCTTATTCAGCCGCGAAAAAGGAACTGGGTTACCATGAAATAAAACTAAGTAGAAATGTAATGCAATTAATATTTTTAATATCCAACCTACATATACAATGATTTTCTTTGATATGTAGTACTCTTTGGTTCATTTTAATTTATTTTTTAAGTAAGAAAATGCCAGTTCCTTATTCGGCTTGAATAAGGAAACAGGAACTGGTTCCTGTTGCCTTATTCAGCCGCGAAAAAGGAACTGGGTTATCATTAAATAAAACTAATTAAAAATGTAATGTATTAAATATTTTTAGTATCCAACCTACATATACAATGATTTTCATTTATATGTGGTACACTTTGGTTCATTTTAATTTATTTTTATGTAAGAAAATGCCAGTTCCTTATTCGGCTTGAATAAGGAAACAGGAACTGGTTCCTGTTTCCTTATTCAGCCGCGAAAAAGGAACTGGGTTATCATTAAATAAAACTAATTAAAAATGTAATGCAATAAATATTTGTAATATCCAACCTACATATGCAATGATTTTCATTGATATGTAGTACTCTTTGGTTCATTTTAATGTATTTTTTAAGTAAGAAAATGCCAGTTCCTTATTCGGCTTTAATAAGGAAACAGGAACTGGTTCCTTTTTCCTTATTCAGCCTCGAAAAAGGAACTGGGTTATCATTAAAAAAAACTAAGTAGAAATGTAATGCAATAACTATTTTTAATATCCAACATTCAAATACAATGGTTTTCATTATATATTTGGTTCAGTTTAATTTATTTTTATGTAAGAAAATGTCAGTTCCTTATTCGGCTTGAATAAGGAATAAGGAACTGGTTCCCTTTTTCCTTATTAAGCCGCGAAAAAGGAACTGGAGTATAAATAAAAACAATTAAGTAGAAATGTGCTAGAATGCATTTTTATGTCATTTTTTAATTACATGAAACATAATTTTATAGGTTTTAAGTTTGGTTGATGTGAAGTTAATATTCAAAGTAGAATATGCCAGTTCGGTTTGAACAAGAAATCCTATTCAAGCGCGTAGAAGAAACATGAACATTTATCGTAATACATAAAGTAAATGTATTCGAGTTACTTTAAAATTCTACTTGTCAATTAGATGTATCTTTCGTATTAATAGGGTACTATTAGGTCATTTAGTTACAAAGCAACAGTTGCTTATTCGGTTTAAATAAGGAATAAGGAACTAGTCCATAGGGCACAGATGCCCCCTCATTCCACTTTTGTCTGAAAACTCCACTTTGACCTTTGACCTCTAAGTGTGACCTTTAGATTTGAGGTAGGGAGATGGGTGTTACACGTCGTCTTATGATGGTTACCATTTGTGCCAAGTTATTTCAAAATCCATCAATAAATGGCCAAGTTATAGGAAATACAAGAATTTTTGTCTCAAAACTCCACTTTGACCTTTGACCTCTAAGTGTGACCTTGACCTTTGAGGTAGGGAGACGTGTGTTACACGCGACAAGTCGCCTTATGATGGTTGACATTTGTGCCAAGTTATTTCAAAATCCATCAATAAATGACAAAGTTATAGCAAAGACAAGAATGCTTCGGATAGACGGACAGACGCACAGACGGACAGTACGACTGCTATATGCCGCCTTGTTCGAAGGGGGGGGGGGCATAAAAAGCTTATATCAAATATGTTTAGCTTGAATAAGGAATAAGGAACCAGTTCCTGTTTCCTTATTCGATCAGGAAACAGGAACTAGGAACAAGGAACCAACTTACTCTCCATCAAATATTGTGTTTATCAGTGTCGTTTACGTATAGCAGTGTCGTTTACGTATAGCAGTGTCGTTTACGTATCCTAAGGGATGTAATTAAATGCTGTTTTCAGTTTCGGTATCAACTGGTTACTTCCCACTAGGTGCATGATGGTTAATGCGTTTATCTCTACAAAACAGCTTTGTCTTAAAGGTACTGCTGCTTGTATCGAGCTGTTTATGAGGTTAGGACGTCAGTGCATGTGGAGCATTTGGTTAAACTGTAAAATAAGAACATTTAAAAAAAGTTAATATTTAGTATATCTGTGAAGAAAACAAATGTTCATTAGTTTTTTTTAAACAAATTTATGTGAGAATGTATTAAACAATATATTAGCAAATTAGTCATTATGGTACGATTTATCGACTGCTTACTCCATTATAATTTCTTATTTAAGTAATTTTATATATTTGCATTCATTTATGTTTTGATTAATTTTAATGTTTTGTCATATTATAAGTTGGTCATGTCCTTTTTTCTCTTGTTATTCCACAAGTCTACAATTAATCCGTAAGCAATCGGTTAACGTATACACATAAAGGGAAGTAATACATTTATGATTTTGGCCTATTATTATACATGCTTACTGGTACTTACTTATTTTTAGTGTGCTTGAAGTATAAATTGTTTTAAGATTCTGATAGAATTCTAGAACTGATTCATCGTATTTAATTAACATCTCAATAACCCCATTTAAAGTCGGAATAAACGAACATTTTTTTTAAAGTACTGTGTACTCAATTCAATTTGTGTGTCAGTCTCGCTTCAAAAGTTTCTACATTTTAAACGTGCAGGTAAAGGGAAGTAATTTTTTTCGCATTTGGTTCATATGCACTACAGAATTATACCCCCAGAAAGCAAATTGACTAAATAAATGTAAACGAATCCAAATTTGAAATTATGTTTCATACAGCGGTGTTTGCTTGTACACATTTTGATTATAATACTGTGTATAAGGTGTACACATACTTTATGACTTTTGGTGTGAATATTACGGTGTTTTGTAGTATGAACTTAAAATAGTTTTTAGACTTCGATCACTAAAATAAAAATAAAAAACATAATTAAAATAGAATGTTTGCTCAAATAAACAAGTGTATAACATTGGTAGTACAATATGTCGTTCGCTATTAATAACGCATGCATTAACAATGCCTTCGTTGAAATATCATTCTTATGCGACGGTAGTGTACGACGAATTGAAAAGTAGTTATGCCAAATTCGAATTGATCTTTATATAATTGAACAATTTGAACTTTATGAATCAATATATTGCAGTATATATTTACAGCAGCAGTCCGAAAAAAAAAACAACCATGTATTGAAATCGATAAAGTAATAACGTTTTCGTAACTTTGTATCGTATAGTATTTGTATGCGATAGCTGGTGATGCATCTGGAATAAATCAGAATGTACTTTAGTGTGTATTCCGTTCGTACCAAGCGTTTTTGAACATAGACATTATAAAATGCCTTTCGTAAAAAAAAAAACGTTTTCAGTCGAGTAAACGGCATTAACGTTCATTAGAACTAATGCCAATTTAAGATGTATTTAATGATAGTCTATAAACTGCGTCATTAATAAATCCACTTCATTCGTTTGCCTAAAATTAAATTGATATATCGTATCGTGATTATTAGCAAATGACATGCGATAATTCGTATGTTTAAGAAATCGTTGAGGAGTTCTAAGAATATGGTTCATGAGTTCTTTTTCTGTGAATCGTGTTTCTGTTTGTTTACTTTCGCTATCTTCAATTAGGCGATGATGCGACAACGCAATAGCATGTCACGAATAGAACTATTTTCATCACATCTTGTGGAATGATTTGCTGGTACACATCACAAAATGGAAAAAACCACAACACACACAACAAAAAATATCTTAGGGCCAATATAACTCAGACAATATTATATTGCTGTTGTTTTTTTTAGCAATTCTCAATTGGTGCTACTATTTGTGAAGTCTTCATGTTGTCCTTAAACTCATATTCATGATATAAGAGTTATGTTTATACAGAAATGTAACATATCCCTTGCATGTATTGAGTTCACATGTATCCGCATTTTCCTGTGTGATTCCCAAGGCGTTGGCTTGTTGTCTGCAATTCCACACATTCTGACCATGTTACATAAAGCGCGTATATACGAGTAGACTTATTTATGGTTTGTGTATGTGTAACGATCAACAGTTTATGTTTTCGTTATATGAATAAACTATGTGTGACGTTCCGTACGTTCGTTGTGTATCGGAAATGTTTTTACCGTGCAAAGAAAGAGTTCGAAACGCCTGACCCGGCAAGCACAGTTGGTAGAGCGGACTGTCAATCCGGGTAGCGTGAGTTCGAACCCCAGTCCGGCCACATAACTTGTGTGGGGATTGGTCATGAAATTATTTCTTCTGTCATTCTCCGCCTACTGACTCAATTAGAGCAGCTGTCAGTTACTGGCATAAGTATGTGCACTTGGTACTAGTAAGCCGCTTAGGGCTATTGCTTTTTAAAAATCCCAAATTATATATTAATACTGGCATATAATTTACGGTTAAAACATGATATATATAATGGGAAAATATTATACACATTCTGGGATAATAATCCATTTGACCGAGATTTGTTTCGCCTTTTTAATGTTTACATTTTGACATCATTTGTTCGTGTGTATCTTTAGTCGAGAGTTCTATAGACGCTTGGGATTGTTTTTTGTAAACCTTTTTCGCTTACTTGTTCTATCAAACCTATCAAGTATCTAATTGTTTATTATATGTTTTTATTTATTTAATGCACATGTCTTACTATAGCGTATTTCTGTAAATCATCTATAGTGCATACGAAAACAATTGTCCCTTTAATATAACTGCTTATATATGTAACACTTGTAAACAAAAGAACACTTAATAAACGCAAATTTTAAGAAGAGAGTGTGTCATTAATAATTTTCTATTTCTGTTTCAGTAATCAAAACTGGTTTGTTTGCAAGAATACAATAACTTTTTTTGTTCCAGACAGAGTCCCAGTCATCTTCTTGCTGGTCAGACCTAGTCAATTATGTCACTTGAGTCATACACAAAAGTGCTTACTCTTCAAGTTGTTGCACATAAGGTTGCACTAAAGGTTGCAATGAACGGAACTCTGTTTGTCTCTTTGATCGTTCAACAAACATATATTCAGATGTTTATATCAGCCTATAAGACCATAGTCACATAAGTATTACTTAATATCGCTTTGATATAGAATATGTATTATAATTACATTCTGCTGTGGAAATGAAACAATACAAAGTACACTATTAAGCTTTTAATCAAATAATGTATTTGCTTAGAATTTTTAAATTAAATTCACGGATATGCTGTAATACATTTAGTTATGCGTTTGATTAATTTAACAAGTACTTATTAGACAGTTAGTATATATTCGAATAGCATTGTTCAACACCGGGTGCTGATTGTATTCAATATTGTATGGCGTATGCAGGAAAATACATTTGCAACTATTGCCGTCCTAATAAATTAGTTGACACATTAGTTGTATTGTCTCATCTTCTTAAATCCAAAGAATTACATCCTTTTAATGCCCAACTAACTACCTAGTTTTGAAATACGTATACTTTTTCGTAATTGTAACTGATAACGTCATTACTAAACACAAATACTATTAAACACAACTTTCAGAAATAGATATTTGATCTATGCCACTTTTGCTCTATTGTCAAAGTGTAATATGGGTCAGTTGTGTTATTAAGCAGGTTTCAAATACTTGAAGATGGGTGAAATTGAAATGAGGTTGAAATCTGACCGAGATTAAAACATCACACGCTATGACAACAAAAGTTCTCGATTTCGAACTACCGGTAACTTAGCCTTAACTTTTATTAGATAATAAGTATTGTTATATGTTAGACTTAAGTTTAAGATTCAGAAACTTTTGTTCACATTGGGGCCAGTTTTTCAACATTGTGATGTGTCTAGTGTGGACAACGATGGGTCCAGGGGCGGTAACTGTTAGATACCCAACATCGGAACTAAGTTGAAGTCCATATTAAATTAGCTTGGCACCTTTTCGATGCCCGGAGCACATGTGCAGCCGCAATTTTGCGTAGGGTTCGAACCGAAATTGTCGACTCATACGCCAAGAGATTGTTGATTGAACCACCATGGATAAATTGTGACAGTTGTATCTAAAATGTCACATTAAAAACATCCACTGTGCCTGAAATTTAGATATTAGCGGGTTTATGTAGGTCTGAAAAACAAAATCTGGCCATTTAGCCACATATTGAAAGAACGTTCCCTCTTCTTCACAAACCCCACTAGATCTCCGCTGAATTAGTTAAATTCAATTTTGGCTGTTGTCCGGCCAGCACTCATTCAAATTTGTATTGACATCAAAAGTGCCTAAATATGCACGGAGTCATGGATATTAAATGTGTTCACCAAACCAAAGTATAATTTGTCTGGGGTATAAGGTTTGCTCTTTCACACACAGTCACAATCGAATGTTATGCGTATACGGACGTGTCAGACGCCTTGTCTTAAAATGCGTTTTGATCCGCAGATTCCGTTTTCTTTACGTAAAACATTTTTTGTCAGTTTTCTTAATACATCAAAACATTTTGTTTGGTAATCGACATGCATATGTGTGGCCAGATAAATTAAAATCAAACATATTACATCATTGGACCACACGGTGATATGCATTATTTATGTAAAAGTTTATTGATTTAGCTATTGTTAAGAATCATTGAAACACTTCTGAATTGTAATTAGTGTTTTAAAGCAAATATTTGACCAACGTGGACATGCCAGGCATATCTCTATGCGTTGCTTACGGCTGTGGTTTTGGATTTTCAATAAGAATTACTTCAGAGGCACACACATATAGCACACATATTAACGTTATACCCAACTAGTATGATTTGGTGTCAGCACGAATATTGACAGAAAAATTAGCACATACAAGTCAGAAACTACTGCATGTATTACCAAACTACTGCATGTATTACCAAATAATGTTCACAGTTATGTTCCTATGGTGACCCACTTAAATAACCTTCAAATAACTTTGAATAATTTTGAATCGTAAAAACAAAACATGACTGATAGTAGCCGGGGAAGTTTCCTTATATTGCTTTATTGCATTTTAGGAAAATATTTTGGCTAGAAAGCAAATGGTTCAGTAATAAATTAAAATAAAATAAATGAATACTTTTCTTGGAGCGGTGCTCTACCAAACACTAAATCATTACGTGTATAGGCATAGTCTTAACGTATGTTTTTTCTGGCTTTTGATTTGGAAAACTTCCTTCTTAGAATGTGTATTAAACATTACCATATATAGATATGTATTAATAAAAAAAAATCCAAATATTGGTGCACGACCAAAGAATTTAAGGTTATAATCAAAGTAAGTTATTTTTGTTAATTATGTTAACATAGTATTTTTGTCACAAGTATACACTATTATGACTATAAAACAGAAAAAGGTGGTAGAGTTCTGATTTCCACTTAGGTGGACTGACACATAGTATGCGCCACACGAAACGTACATCATTGGTTCATGACCAATTTTTTTCCCCATTCATTCTATATTAACAGGATGCAATGTTTCACGACTTCCGTGGTACAAAGTCAGTTAAAAACATCCGACATTGCTAACAAACTCACCAAACCAATCATGTATACGTATGATAAAACAAACAAACAAAAACAACACAATATGCCACAAGTCTATAATATGCTTGTTACCGAAGAAACATTATTATATTGTTTTTGTTGAATTTTGATACATTATCAAAAGCACCCCCTGTATATTTTTATAGAACAACAGTTGCAGAGGTAAGCGGACATGGTTTCCTACTACCCTCAAAAACTAGGAGACATTTAACGTCTATTTTTATCATTCAGATATAGTCGTCAAAATGTTTTTCAAAGTGATGTATAATAGTACAGATTGCCTTGGACACATCTGTAACAAATCGGAATCATAAAACTCCGCCTGTTTTGTTGTCCACATTTACTGTCACTGTAAAGAAGAAGAACGTGATTCAGATCCGCTTACTGTCGAGATTACATGAACCAAAAATAATAAGTGAAACTTCGTCAATCTTTACACAATCAGACACGAGTGACGAATCTTGCAAGTAATTTCCTGATTACCATCAGTTTGGAAACATGGATTTGCAAAGTATAGCACCAACTTGTTCTGCACACTTAGTAAACATATTGTATTGATTAACATTTAAACTAAGCTAAACGCTTATTGAATATCGTTTTGAACGTTAATACGTTCTATTTATAACCTTGTTTTGGGTTACATATATAGAGTTCATAATTTATAAATGCCTTTTTTGTTAAATTTCAAATCAGTTGTGACTACTTTTTTTTTCAGATGTATATACTGTGCCTATACATGTCTGATAGAAGTGTACTAGTTCAAAATATTGCAAATTTGAGGAATAGTTTGCGGCATCATCATAAATTATAATCCCTATTTATTTAACGTGTATCAGTTTACGTATTAGTATTAATACATTTATCTGCTTATAGACTGCATATTTATATAGAAAGAGCTAATGCATATACTTCTTATGTCCTGGTTTTATTTAACTTCATAATAAACAGGTACACCGCTTACAAAGGTTTGACCCGTTGTATCTGGCATCAGTAGGGGGAACAACAACCGACGACCTCGTCCATTATGCACCGTTTCAGACATTCACCTGAGATCCAATATATGAATAATGAAACTCCAGAGACATCATCAGGAGAGAAACCCTCATTACCATCTGTTAGTCCTTTATTTCAGGCAAGTATCCAATTGCCTATATAATACAGGACATCACATACAACACAACACAAAACATGAAAATTATTAAAACTGGTCTACCGCCTTGAAACGGTCAATGCAAAGTACTGGGTGTTTAAACCGGTTTAAAGGCATGCTGAACATCACACTTAGCCCATGATTTATCACAAAACACGCACGTGCAAATACAATTTAACATCATAGCATTGCAATTCAAATTAAATAGTAATGAAAGTGAGTATTAATTCAATTGAATTACAAGTTAATTACTTAATGCGTTATTTTTCACCAGAGCAACATAATTGCAACTATATGAGGCACGATTAAATGAAGTAAATACAATTATCATCTAAATCCCTTCTTGTTGACAATAAGTAAGTAAGTAAGTAATTTTTTATTATAGTTACATGTGCATAGCATTTTACAAACAGTATAATAGCAAACATGATATTACAGTACACCCGGTCCATTGGGCTTATAAGTCACCTTAACATGAATAACTAGTTCAAGTCAAGTATATATAGTGTGATATAAACATTATGATTGTATATCACAGTACAGATAAGAGCTGAAGTTTACATCAGTGCATTCGTTTTAAGATCTACAATGAGAGTCTAGGAAAACAAGAAACTACGTCGCAGAGTGTAAGCTTTTACAATATACTTGATTAATTGTCAATACGTTATTTTTGATGAGATATGTGAGTTTGTCTATATCTGGCATGTTTACAAAGCTATCGTTGCTCCAAATAGATTCAAAACAGTTCTAGTCGTGCTGTAAGCTGGGCAGTTGAGCACAAAATGACACTCAGTCTCAACAGCCCGTAACTGACACACCCTACAGAGCCGAGAATCCACTGCTACCCCCAAATACCGTGAAGTTTCCAATCTAAGTGGCAAGATGCCTTCTCTTAGTTGAGCTATTAGCGAACGTTCATTTTTTCTAAAATCGCTATTTAAATAAGTTTCGCACTTAAATTTTCTCTGAAACTCCCTATAAATACGCTGTTTGGGCATGGTTCTTAGGTCCTTTGACCCGAGGTTTATATAATGCGTTCTTGCTAATTCTTGAGCCAGTGTTGGGTCAACCGGTTTTTTTTCAATAAAGTGATACGATAATCCAATAGTGTCCATGATTTGCTAGATTTCACTCGACCAATATCTACTGCATTTGTTATAGTCTGTTTAAAAACAATTGAGCGCACAGGCGACTGCTGCCCATGAGAACGAGTCTGTTCCTGAAGCGTAGCATGTTACACCAGCGGCGAAAGGGAGTAGGGATCCATCTGGTGTCACCTGTGAGGGCGGGTATTGTCGCAAATTGGTGCACTCCAAGTGCGTATCTCGTGGCGCGGCTCTGTATGTTGTCCGATGATTGATACTGTTTGTACCCCCATAATGAACTACAGTAATCCATGACTGAAACCACACAGCTCCTCAAGTGGTTTGTACAGCTTCTCACGCGGCTTAAATCCTAGGTGTTTAAGGCTGTGCACTTAATTTATAAAACTTCCAAGAGCTCTTCCGGCACCTTTGGACAATCATTCAGGTGTTGTTGAAAAGTCACTATTGTCTTGGAAAATTACTCCCAGGTATTTGTATTTGTCTACCTGTTCTAGTTCACTATCGCCGACGGAAAAGGTGAATTGGGTTTGCTGTGTACGACCTTTCCGGAAATGCATATATTTTGGTTATAACGTGTTGATGACTACTCTCAAGCGTTCACACCACTCGTAAAGGACATTCAGCATATATTGTAACACAATGTCATCAGCGAACATGAGAATGGACATTTGTCACCAATTGATACGCCACTGCGAAGTTGGTTGATTTCTTGAACAAGGTCATTGGCAAAGATTACAAAAAGTGTCGGCGATAATGTGCAGCCTTGTTTTACATCGGTCATACAATCAAACAACTCTGTCTGAGAATTATTAATCCGGACACGTGGCATAGAACTCGCATATGTTTTTTACAGAGCTGTAGAACTTTCCGTCTATTCTATTCAATAGCAGCTTATACAATAACATGTCCCGATCGATATAATCGAAGCAACGGCGGAGATCCACGTATGCAGCGAATATGTTCAAGTTGGTTCGTACAACAATGTTTAACGTAAAAACATGATCTTCACAGGATCTGTTAGTGCAAAATCCGTTTTGTTCATCTGCGAGAATGTTCTAATTTGTAAGGTATTTAGTAAGTCGTCTATTTAAAAATGATGTATAAAGTTTACTGATGCACGAAAGCAGGCTGGTTCCTCTTTATATCATGGGTATTCTCTTGTCCTACTGCGAGTCTTTCAATATCAGGTGAATAATAGCTTTTCTCCATTTTGATGGTATTATAATCGTATCAAATACGAACTGTAACATCTGCTATAAAACAAATACTTCAAAAGATCGTACTGTATATTGTCTATTCCACAGGCCGAGTCTGATTTGCTTTTTCAATTACAGTTGCTATCTCATCTAAAGAAGTATTACTATTCAGTAAAATAGTTGGATCATACAGGGGATCACTTATGTCGTTCTCAATTAAAACTGTCTGTGTTTTTACACGGTCATATGGTTCATTTTCAAAAATGTCGGATTCCGGACAATTATATAGATTTTTAAAGTCCTCTTTCCATCGTTTGAATTTCAATGGATAGGCCCTTTTTGTACTCGCGCTCCGATCAATGGAGAGTTTTATCAAATATGTTCATAGCTGCAACATATTCTGCTTGTAACATAGTTCTTAAATTTCTATTGTCATTTCATTTCAAATATCGTTTTTCGCTGTCTCTAAGTTTATTCCTGAGGTCTTGCAACTCATCGTTCCTTAATGGTTTCCTTGTTTTTTCAAGACCTAGCATCATCTAGTACATTTCACAGATCATCGTCGTGCATCTCAGGAAGAAGCCGTAATAGTTGACGTAAAAGACCAGATTACATAGTTTGGTTGTATATGCTTTACTTTTGTAGTGAAAATAATTTAAATCAATAGTTTAATATAAACGAAAAATAAGCATTAATATCTATGCAGACAGAAATTGAAAGCGTGCATCAAATATTAAATTTAATGTTTTATGTTCATGAGTCGTAAATAGATAAACTATTATCATGCGCTCTGGGATATGTTTTAGAGTTGTAGCAATCTCGAATCGATATAATATCTAATATGTGTACCCAACGAGAATAGAAATAATAACTTAAGGTTGAAATAAACTCTCTATCAAAAACTAACAGGCTTGTATTTCTGAGTATAGACATATTATACCCCTTTGATAGGTAAGACTGTATCAATTTATAAATTACATTTTAAATTAGCATCCACTTTTAAATATTTATACCTTCGCAACCGTTTTAAATATCGCTATAAAATACTGGGTGAGTAATCCATTAACCAATAATAACCAATTTAACAAAACATTTCTAGAAACCAAACTAAAGTATTTTAGACACAAACGTTGTAAACTTTTTGCGTACAGTTCATGAAATAAAAAGTCTTGTTTTAATAATTTAGATTTAGGTTACATATGTATGGGCAATATGAATGCCATGGACGATGGACTTTTTTGGAATATTACCTTCTAAGAAAGCGAAATTTCAGGGGCGGTTCTAGGAATTTGGGTTTGGATCGTAAAAGTTTAATCATTTTTAACTGTGCGTTGTCCATGCTAAGTATATTATATTGCTATTTATCCACTCATATACATGCTCAATAAGCGTCAACCGAGAGGCAGGTTTACTTGATGTCTGATGTTCGGAAAAATATCAAAAATCAAAAGGACATAATTTTGACCAATGCTCCATTAGCATTCACATCAAATTGTAAATATGTTTAATGTCTATATGAAAGTTATAGCGCATTAAAGCTGCTACTTCACAGATGATTAGACATGTATAAATTAGGCCATAAAAATGTTTGTAATGTAAACAATAAATATTTATCAAATACAGTCAATGAAGCATAACTTATTAGTATAATAACAAATAATAGCAGACACAATGACTCTTTCGGGAAAGCAGGACTATTCGGTGTGTACTACTGAGTAATTGAAATTTCAGGCGGTTGATTAACATGCCAGATGCGAAGCCAATAGCGTATTATAGTATTTATATGATTTTATTAGATAAAAAGATTACACTTCTAACAGCATTACAATGAACAATTCTGAGCACCTGCTGCGGATTAAACCCGGGTCCTCGGCGTGAGAGGCGGATGCTCTAAGCGCGCAGCTAAAGTCATTTGCACGGAGCGCTACTTGTAATTTCGGACGTTACGTTTTGTAAACAACGGGACTCTGGAAGCAAAATTGATTGACCGTTTGGACCTTGTAGAAATTTCACAGCAACAACCTACGCGTTATAAAAAGTTGAAAAGCTTTTGAAATCGGATTGAAAAAGAATGCATTCTAATGATTAAACCAGGGAGTTTGGAACTGTTGTTAATGTGCAAACTTATTTCAGTCATTTCTATTTCATAATATCTGGGGGTGGGGGGGGTTTAGATTTGAAACATATTTTTTTTCCTTTTTTCAATTTCCCAATCTGTGACGTAGCAGCTTAAAAGAGAGTTGGTGTACACGAATTGTGCACCCATTCCCAGCGGTTTCTTACGGTGTTCCGTTAGGGCCACTCGTTGTTTCGCACTTTCGACCTTTGGATTACAAGCGCGAGAGCGCGAGATCACTATACGAAGTAGCGAAATAACGATGCGAGGTTGCAAGATTACGTTGAGATATCGCGATAATAATTCCGCGATCTCGCATCGTAATCTTGCGCCTCCGTATCGAGTTTTCGCGTTTTACCCTTGTATATCCAAAGGTCGAAAATATTCAATTTATCAATTTATGACAAGGTCCCTGTTTAAAGCGATTTCATTTTGCATAGCAATAGCTCACAATACAAAATGGATTACCCCCATTTACGTATTGATGCGCACTTGCATTAAGAGCTGCAATGTTGAAGAAAATAAAACCAACGGAAAACATCCTGACAAGACAGACTGGTATGTTTAATCACAGAAAATGAGATATTATAGATTTTTAACATTCGGCAATAAATAGCCTATGAACGATAATGTTTACAAACTACATTGTACATTGAAATGCACGCGTTATTTCTAGTGCAAATAGCTTCAGACTTGTTTTTGTATACGATTGCTGAACACAGTCACATTCTTGTCTTTAAAAAAATTCGGAGTTGAAAATAATATTGAGATGTCTTTATTTGCCCTAATGACAATACAAGCGGACCAAGATAATCGGTTACGTGACTTCTCTGACCCCTGATTTTTCGGACCCTACTTAAGAGACTTTTCGGACACTACATTAATCCGATACCATAAGAAAACGTATCGGCCCCAAAATTAATTTGAGATAAACTTATTCATTATTAATATCTGTACAGTGAATACACAGATCATATACCGCCCAAAGTTTTCACCAGTGATACATAAATATCCTAAATACTAGTAATTTACGTAAACATAATTGATAAATTAATTTGTCAGGCAAATTTAACAATTTAACATTATCAGAAAATAATAGCGAAACCGTATATAAATTATTATATATATCAGACAAATTTATTATTAGTATTGCACATAATGTATTCATGCTATGCAAATGAATTTAAAGTAACATGAATAACATTTCAACTTATTTACGAGACTTCTTTCACCACTTATATAAAGATGTTGAACATTTTTATAACTTGAATAGCATCTACTGAAGAAGTTGATAGAAAGGTACAATTATAAATAATTCTTAATAACACGCAACCACAATTCAAATATAAATTAACATGCACAGTAAGTTTATAAATATAAATTCCTCATTTATTGAAATTCTCGGGTTTAGGATTCTCCGGACGCTTATTGATGCGTGTGTATTTACACAGTTTTGCCGCGCGCTATTTTCAGAATGCTTCACTCTCCTGCTGGAGTGTGTTGTACTCGCTCGAATTAATTCACGGGCACAACAGTCGGTCACAACGTACAATCATTTTTATTACACATTGATACAAGAATAGGAAATTTAGGCTCCGTCATGTCTGCTAATATATTTTGCTTATTTATCAGAAAAATACCAGAAATGTACCACTTTATATTTTGTGCTTGTCACAAAAAACCTTAACACAACTGACAGGCAGACGTGACGCAAGCTCAAAAGGCAGCATTGTACGTTGTGACCGACTATCGTGCCGTGAATTGTAGCATTGTAACAGTATAGAGAGCGCCGATTATGTAGGCTAAACAAAATAGTAATTTCATTATGTGAATGAATATATCATTCTGATCATGATATACAATGAGTAAAATTGTTCATAATTAAGGTTCAGTTCTAGAGTGTATGTCGAAGATATGTTTATAACTTAATTTTAACCGCTTATGTAAACAATTATGTAAATGTTAATCCTCAAAAGTATGCAACAGTTACTGGTATACGTTAAACCATTGTTGTAAGTTTGCATTCCATAAAATTAGAAAATTTCCCCAATTCTATTGGCATTCAATTTTCCCGCTGCATTATTATCGCAAGAAACCTAAGTCAAAAGTGATCTGAGATAGCTACGTCGAAAAATCAAGGCTTAATGATTAGATTTAGATTAACATGTGACGTCATTGAAAACACCAGAGACAATATCTTGTTCATATCTCAAATCATGCAGCACATTCACAACCATACATGTTACTATTGCAAATAACATGCCTGACACAAACATAAATTGGCAATTAGGTGCCATTTATGGATAAACATCAAGTGAAATGAACAACATTATAAAGCGTTTGTAATGTTTTTCGGCGTTTTGTTTGAAATTGCGTTAAATATATAATTATATCTGTGTATCTCTGTTTGTCCGGCTGGTCTAATGGTTACCATGACAGACATTTGATCTAGACTTAACAAATTTGAGTCCTAGCAGATGCAAACTGTAATGTTTTTTCATTATACAACATCTAATTATGTGTTTTGTTTGTCCATATTCTTTAGATTTTGCAGTTACGACATTTAATTCCTGTAAACAACGTTGCTGGGAGCCGATTTCTAACTTAAAAAATAACAACAAGAAAATAGACGTTAGCAGTATAAGACGGACCTACAATTTGTAAGACATATACACAGTTGAAATTTCAGCAATGTATCTGTAGTGACTGATGCGACTGCAGAAGATATTAGTAGTGACTGATGTGACTGGAGTAAATATGAGTGGTGACAGATGTGACCAATGTAGATATATTAGTAGTGACTGATGTGACTGGAGTAAATATGAGTGGTGACAGATGTGGCTGAGGTAGATATATTAGTAGTGACTCTTGTGACTGCAGAATATATTAGTAGTGACAGATGTTACTGCAGTAGATATTAGTAGTGACTGATGTGACTGCAGTAGATATTAGTAGTGACTGTTGTGACTGCAGTGGATATTAGTAGTGACTGATGTGGCTGCAGTAGATACTAGTAGTGACTGATGTGAGTGGAGTAAATATGAGTGGTGACAGATGTGGCTGCGGTATATATATTAGTAGTGACTGTAGTGACTAATTTGACTGCAGTAGATATAAGTAGTGACTGATGCGACTGAAGTAGATATTAGTATTGATTGATGTGACTGCAGTAGATAATAGTAGCGACGGATGAGACTGCAGTATATATGAGTAGTGACAGATGTGGCAGAGGTAGATAGGTAGATATATTAGTAGTGACTGATGTGACTGGAGTAAATAACAATGGGGACTAATGTGACTGCAATAGATATGAGTGGTGAATGAGGTGACTGCAGTAGATATTGGTGTTGTGACTGGAGTAAATATGATTGAGAATTAATGTGGAGTAAATATGAGTGGTGGCTGATGTGACCGGAGTACACATGAACGGGGACTTATGTGACTTGAGTAAATATGAGTGGTAACTGATGTGGCTGCAGTGGATATGAGTGGTGACTGATGTGACTGCAATAAAGATGAGTAGTGACTGATGTGACTGCAGTATATATGAATTGTGACTGATGTGACTGGAGTAGGTTTAAGAGGTGACTGATTTGACTACTGTAATTACGAGTGGTGCCTTATGTCACTGCAGTTGATATGGGTGTGACTGATGTGACTGCATCATATATGTGTAGTGACGTATGTGACTGCAGTATATATGAGTAGTGACTGATGTGACTGCAGTATATCTGTGTAGTGACGGATATGATTGCACTAAATATGTGTAGTGACGGATGTGACTGCAGTAAATTTGTGTAGTGACGGATGTGACTGCATTATATATTAGTAGTGACTGATGTGACTGCAGTATATCTGAGTAGTGACTGATGTGACTGCAGTATATATGAGTAGTGACTGATGCGACTGCAGTATTTATGAATAGTGACGGATGTGACTGCAGTATATATCAGTAGTGACTGATGTGACTGCAGTATATATGTGTAGTGACTGACGTGACTGCAGTATATATGAGTAGTGACTGATGTGACTGCAGATGATATTAGTAGTACATATAAGCATTTACATCGGTAATAAATGACGAAGCCATTTTATTGTTTTTGAACATGGTCGCCGGTATCAAACACATGAATTTTAAGCTCTATCATAGTTGTATGCTCAGGTTTCTAACAGCCTATTTTAAAAAAATTGATGTTAAATCGTTTTGTTGAGTAATCCAAGGGAAATAACTATCATTATAATTATGGTAAAAAATTGACCATTTATTATCGCGCTTTTTCGTGAAAGGTCACAAAAAAGCGCGATAATAAATGGTCAATTTCGTATAAATTGTAATTTTAATACCTAATGCGACACTCTACACTAACCCTGCAATCGCTTGTCGAGCAGCGGTCGTTGGATCTGTCAGTGGTCGAACCTTATGCTAGTATATTTAAATCAGCCCTTGAAACTGTTATTCTAGGTACCGAACCAAAGCCTTGCTCTGATACCATACTAAACGGTATTAATAGAATCAATAGCTAGTATAGTCCATTTTTTCTGAACTGTCAAAACATGAATAATTTCACGGTGGTTGACTGCATTAGTTTTAGAATATGACTTTTGTCGCAGTTTTCCGTCGTTTAACAAAAAAATAATTGTTCATTGTTTTAACATGAATGATTATTGTTAATCATGATTTTCACAAATAAAATTATATGAAAAACACCACAGAGACGGAAACGGCAGACGAAGACGAATCTGATTTTGTTTTTAAATCGTTATGTTATAAATTATTTATTTTAATGAACATTAACAAAATGATTAAACAACTAAGATTCAAAAAAATATGTAAATATAAAATCTAATGTTTTCTTAAAAACATGCAATTTAACAGTTAATAATATTACCGTTTGCTCAAAATGTTTTTTAAATGATGGGATTCGAACCAGCAAAAGTTAGTTTTGCGGGACGAGCAATACACCACTAAGCTATTCGCTCTGCAATATTTTATAGGTAGTAATTACTGCTCTTTTGAAAACCCTGCTTTAAATAACATACATCACGCAGTATTCTCTACCCGATACCCGAGGCACGCTATCGGAAAATCGCGAATGCTGACCGAGGATACATATAACGCATTCAACAACCGTGAAATTATTCAGCGGAATTGAATTTTATTACGAAACGTAAGTGCTTTGCACAAAGGCGGCTTCACTTGACTCATAAGTTCACTACACAAGTATATGGTTCCTTATATTTCGTTTAAGTTACATGTTTGTCCGTCCGTTCGTTCATTATTTTCGATTGAAGAAAGAGTGCGTAGCAGATTAAACACGACAACTCATAAGCATATGCGTGAATTTTGTTTAATGATATTCACAATGCAAAGATATCTTTACACTTACAAAAGTATAAGCCCAATATTTTCCAACGGATAGTACTTCACTAATATATCGTCACCGGATAGTACTTCACCTCAAGGGTTACATTTGTGGCGAACTTGCCTTATCATATGTTCGGTATAACGCAGCTTAAAGTCACCTAAGAGAAAGTAAGTCATGTATATTTAAATGTCTATGATAAAGTTTGATAGTCGCATTTGTAGTGTAATTACGCGTGAGTAATTTTATTACTAATGTTGCCAGGATGTGCAGCTAGTATAAAGCATTAGCGTTGGTCAATTCAGGCAGATTTTCTCCTGTCTTCGACAAATCAACGTCGCTGGAACGGAAAGGAAATGAAGTATTATATTGTAAGAACCCAACACGCTCCTATGAATATTTGCGCACGAACCGATGTTGCGAGCACGTTAATGCCACGTTAATGAACGTGTTTATTTAAAATCTTGTTTCCGGACGGGATGAAATGTATTTTTATAAATAAAAGATACCATAGTCGGTAAGAGTTATATATGTATATTTTTCAGTATTGTATTTATTGATTTATTAAAATTTATTATTATGTAAAAATAATAATTCACACGTTATATTAAATTGCATAATTAAAATAATATATTATTGTTTATGTGTGTATATGCGCTTTTTGTATGTTTGTATGAGTTTGTAATACATATGTTATTATTTTAATTTCATAGAAACCGCAGTGTACTCTATAGAGAAAAATTAATTCTGTATGACTCGAATATATGTTTGTTTTCCCCGATTCCTTCACATATATTATTGGTGACACACTTGGGACATTGGGTACTCTGAGACTGGTAATCCTCTTCTCGTGTATTTCTACCCCTCAATAGCATGGCTTCCTAGTAAACCATATTTGAAATAGAAGTAAACAGCTGTATAACGAAAACTGGCTAATAGGTCTATTTCACGTTAACATTGCATTTTAGCTTGTCCCTTTAAAAGCATTTTGTTTAAAAGTTATCTGCGCAAGTTATGTGACAATTTAATATCTACTAAATCAGCGACTTCCAACCTTGTAATAGTATTAGTTGTCTTTCGTCAGTATCATATGTACCGACCTGTTCATCAATGTTGCCTGTCCCAAGGGTTTGCATGTACATTGAACACTGTACTAGCCACGTCAGCATCATATGTACCGACCTGCTCATCATTATTGCCTGTCCCTAGGGTGTGCATGACATTGAACACTGTACTAGCCACGTCAACATCATATGTACCGACCTGCTCATCATTATTACCTGTCCCAAGGGTGTGCATGTACATTGAACACTGTACTAGCCACGTCAACGTCATATGTACCGACCTGCTCATCATTATTGCCTGTCCCAAGGGTGGGCATGTACATTGAACACTGTACTAGCCACGTCAGCATCATATGTACCGACCTGCTCATCATTATTGCCTGTCCCAAGGGTGTGCATGTACATTGAACACTGTACTAGCCACGTCAACATCATATGTACCGACCTGCTCATCATTATTGCCTGTCCCAAGGGTGTGCATGTGCATTGAACACTGTACTAGCCACGTCAACATCATATGTACCGACCTGCTCATCATTATTACCTGTCCCAAGGGTGTGCATGTACATTGAACACTGTACTAGCCACGTCAACGTCATATGTACCGACCTGCTCATCATTATTACCTGTCCCAAGGGTGTGCATGTACATTGAACACTGTACTAGCCACGTCAACGTCATATGTACCGACCTGCTCATCATTATTGCCTGTCCCAAGGGTGGGCATGTACATTGAACACTGTACTAGCCACGTCAGCATCATATGTACCGACCTGCTCATCATTATTGCCTGTCCCAAGGGTGTGCATGTACATTGAACACTGTACTAGCCACGTCAACATCATATGTACCGACCTGCTCATCATTATTGCCTGTCCCAAGGGTGTGCATGTGCATTGAACACTGTACTAGCCACGTCAACATCATATGTACCGACCTGTTCATCATTATTGTCTGTCCCAAGTGTGTGCATGTACATTGAACACTGCACTAGCCACGTCCACATCATATGTACCGACCTGTTCATCATTATTGCCTGTCCAAGAATGTGCATGTACATTGAACACTGTACTAGCCACGTCAACATCATATGTACCGACCTGTTCATCATTATTGCCTGTCCCAATGGTGTGCATGTACATTGAACACTGTACTAGCCACGTCAACATCATATGTACCGACCTGCTCATCATTATTGCCTTGTCCCTAGGGTGTGCATGTACATTGAACACTGTACTAGCCACGTCAACATCATATGTACCGACCTGTTCATCATTATTGCCTGTCCCAAGGGTGTGCATGTACATTGAACACTGTACTAGCCACGTCGACATCATATGTACCGACCTGCTCATCATTATTGCCTGTCCGAAGTGTGTGCATGTACATTGAACACTGTACTAGCCACGTCATCATCATATGTACCGACCTGCTCATCATTATTGCCTGTTCCAAGGGTGGGCATGTACATTGAACACTGTACTAGCCACGTCAACATCATATGTACCGACCTGCTCATCATTATTGCCTGTCCCAAGTGTGTGCATGTACATTGAACACTGTACTAGCCACCCTGGTTCACATAGTTCGCTAGATAAAAGTTATACATGTATATATAATTATCTCACTACTCGGAATATGACATCATGGAATTAAAATAATCTACGCTGTTTATTAGTTTGTCCAGAAATCGGACGTAAGATACTTTAATTGTGACCGAGATACTGACAATAATAGTAACAAATTATCAGTACAACATAAAATAGTATTTCAATTGTTGCTCAAAAGAGAGATTAACTCTAATATTTTGAATAAAACTGTTAAATTTTTAGAGTTGAATAACAATTTACGATAGGAAAAGTACAACCAAAATATTATAAGATACGTTATATCAAACTCGAATTAAAAAAAGAAACCCGTTAATAACTTCATGCATGGTGTGTATTTTCAAATAACCATTAACTATTTTTGTCCATGTGAAATAACAAACTATTGGCTAAAGATTCCTAAATAAAAACGAAGAAATAAAACTTCAGATACGTTCAAATAAGATACAATATGCAAAATTCATACATTGTTGATTTTACATAATACATGTACAACTATTACATATAGAAGGTTAAAAGTCGCTGACATAGTAGATATGGTCATTTCCTTATGGCAAATAGTCACATACCATGTGCAGATAACTTTTTAACAAAATGATGTTAAAAAGAAATTTAAAATGTTAACGTGGAATTGACCAATAATAAAATAATTTTTTAATTAGCCCATACAGCCATAACTCCAGTCCATGTACATGTACCGGTATATACGCTGATTCAAAAGTTGTTTACTAATCACAACCTCAAATCATGCCAAAACACGATTCAGTAGTAGATGTAAGTGTTTTGTTTTCGTTTATTCGATTATTTTCTACCGTTTCCATCTGTATTTTTAACATTTTATCTCTACTCTCAAGGGTATTTGTCTCTTGAATCTCATTTGAAAATATTTATTTGAAACACCATACATAAATCAATTTAAATTTCAGTCCTATTTCCTACAGGACCATAAACTTTAAAGGGACTTTTCAACGAAAAATTGGTTTCCTATTGAACTATAAATTATATTAGATAATTAAAATGCGCTAAACTAAGACAAACACATAAATATATAATAAATAATATGATATATTATGATATATTTGATAACACATATCGGCAAAAATGTTTTAAAAATTAAAACCTCTGGTGGGTATCGAACTCACGACTTTGTAGCCATACGAAGAAATGACAGTAGACAGCGCTGTAACCAAACGCGCTATTCTGCTTTGTAAGGAAACGTGTGTAAACTATTGTTATACGCAATACTCACAATTCTGACATCCAAATGTAAACACGAAAAGGGCTAAACAAACACGACTCGTATTATAAATTGATTTTTATCTCATATTGTGAAAACTAGTTTTCCATTATATGTACCTTATATTAACCGTTTTTATATGCAATTGTAAATATATTACCCCTTGAGGCCCTTTTCGTTGTGATAGTCTCTTTAGATTTTATTTTAAATTAAGGCTAACGAACATGAAAGCAGACTTTTTCAAAGACCGTTACTGTCAAGTTCATGCGACTGTCCTAGTAATTATTTCTGATTATTCATCCCAAATTATTTGTGTTAAAGAAATATGATAGCAAAACTCATTATTTAAAATTAATCGACTGTTAACGATTAAACTTAAAAGATGAAGTACTAATATGCTAATTAAATACACGAATTTTTCGATAATATGGAATTTAAGAAAAGATGCCAAGTGTGATAATGTCAGATATTTGATAATACATTAATTATACATTGAATATGGATTTTTATCGGTATTTTTCTGGTGGTGGAAAAACTGTACTTAATAACTACACATACAAAAGAAGAGAAAATCAATTCATTTAAAAATAAGCAATTGAGGAGCGCTTTTCAGAGAGGGGTAATAATGACTGTTAGGCAATCCATTATTTCTAAATAATAATTCCACAAACCTAGATAACCTTAATGACATGCTTTTCGTTATATTACATATATATGTCGTGGCTTGTTTAACTAATGTTTCTTCTATTAAGTGCTCACGCCGGGTTTTGGGATCAGAACAGACTAGTATGTTTGGTTGTCAAAATAATATTGAGAGTACGCCAATTACCAATGGGATATTACCAGAGGTTCTCTATAAGGCTTAATATGAGTTTTCTTCTGCTGAGGCCAGTGAAGTAAAATTACTTTTACATTTAAATCCCACATAGTACACATAAAGCTCGTGCAAATAGGAACGGAGCAAAGATCACGTGCACGTTTAAATACCTGTGTGTTTTAATAAATTTAAAGTGTAATTTCTTTGAATGTGAATTGAGGTTTAACTGTTAAATATGACGTTTCAATATGTTGTGCATAACTGGTTTAATTATATTTAAACGTTAATGAAACTGCTACATATGTTATATTACCTTTAAAATGTACCACTGATAAAAAATACGTCAGCTTAAAGGGCGTGCCAGGTGACACATCGCCAAAGCGAACGATTACGTTAGGTTATAGTTGTAGCATACTTTGACCGAAATATATTCGTTATTTAACGAACCCGCAGGGCGAGAATAAATGATTAACATATTAAGGTAAAAGGGTGCTATACGTGTTTTATACCATATTTACCAATCACATCGCAACTTTCTACAATGCCGATCCCGATAGGCAGTTCCTAGACGGCACGTAATGTCTGACTTGCTTGACATCTGTGTCATTTCCAAATTTAGCGCTGTCGCATGGTCACGTGATGCGATCCGAATGTGCAAGCTTGCCATGCAATAAGTAGCGTGCGTATTAATCACAACTAAATTTCAATATACCGCACGATACTTATTGCACGATAAGCTTGCATAATAGGCTCCGCCCACCAGTTACCGTTCTGATATAACAGTTATTGAATACCGAAAAAGAAAGAAAACTCTCTGAAAATGGTATAAATATGCTCACAAACACAAGCCATTATTTGTCACAGACTGTCAGATAATATCTGTAATTCACACGTAAATAGATTGCTTATCTAACAAATTTGTTAAGACAGCTTTAATTGGTCACACAAATATGTTGAGCAGGATTGATTGTCGTTGATGTTGTACCTGTAAGTCATTGTTTGTTAGCAACAAGAATGTTTGCTCCGAGTTCATTGACGGAGAACACAACATATTCTGACGCCTTGCAAATATAAAAAAAATGACATGCCATATTCAACGCATAAGAATAACAAAATACATGATTATTAAATATGTGTGTCGGAACTTGTATGAATCTTTTCTTCAGAATGTACTGAACCACACACTTATCTGCATGAAACACTGATGCGAGTTCGATGGCAAACACATTTATATTAAAGACAGGATTGTGTTACTTATCACTTGCTTTGCCTTATTGAAGGCCCTGTCACTCCGTGGCAAATTTGAGTTTCGAGTTCTGTACGAGTCCCTGCGAGTTATAACTCGCCGTAAAGTGGACGAGTTAACCGCGGAATTTGTTTCAAGACGACATTTGTT
Organism: Congeria kusceri; assembly: GCA_027627225.1. NCBI lineage: Eukaryota > Metazoa > Mollusca > Bivalvia > Myida > Dreissenidae > Congeria > Congeria kusceri. The sequence goes on along the minus strand of CM051037.1, from coordinate 11,423,579 downwards.
CGGGTTCTTTTCAACCTTGACACGACACAATTACGATGCTCACATTTCATCACAAGTTCAGCCCAGATATGAGTACGATATCTTTGCGACAATCGAAAATTTGTCTTCGATAATGTAGGAGTGTGGTCGTGTCTGTACGAATTGTGAGGACATGAGCACAAGTTTATGGCGACATTTTACGAGAAACGGATGAGCAGATGTCGTAGGCAAGTCTCCCAAACTCGCAGCAAAGTCGTGTTATGTCGTAGAACGTTAATATACTGCGACACGCTACGACAAGGGAGGACATGTCTACGGAATGTTTTCCCGGGTGTTTGAGAGTGCGCGAGATTCCTTTTATATGTCTTCGACACGTGTACGAGAATAAAAGTCGCCGAGAAGCGGCGATAATTTTAAACGGTTTAAACTTCTCGCCGCTACTTGGCGAGTTCTGGCGATATAAGAAGACATAAGTAGACATCACTGCGACATAAAACGATATGTTTACAAGATTTACACGACACCAGGCGAGTTGTGGCGAGTTACAACTCGCGCGAACTCGTAGTTTAAATTCGCGAAAGTGTGACAGGGCCTTAACAGTGTAAACAAATGAATTTGGCTCACTTAGATGTACTAACAGTAAGAAATTTAACAATTTAATGTTATACTAATTTTGTACTTACTGTATACGAAAACATGGCAAAGGAAAACTATGAGAGAGCAAGAAAACTTATATTAACTGAATCTTTTAAACGTTTATAAGGATGATGATTTTGATGATGAGTATTATTCTGACGCTGATTCTGCTGCTGCTGCTGCTGCTGATGATGATGATAGCAATTATGAATACGGTGATGATGACAATCATCACCGATTGGCTATCGCTCCCAGACAGGTTAGCTGAGATACGTTGACAGTGCAAGCTGCAGAATGCAGAGGACCCGTTCCCGATGTGACCCGGGGACGTCGCGCTTGGTGTGAAACGCCAATGCTCCTTAATCTAACGTCACGTACGGAATACGCGTCAGTATAGCCAAAATAGTACCACTCATTATTCTACTGTTCTACAGCAAAGTGATTACATATATATATAAATATAACGAAATAAACACATGATCTTTTTCTTTTGTTTACAGCAAAGTAACTACATATATTAAAATATTACGGCACATACACGTGATAGTAATGCATATGACCAACTGATTTATTGACATGAAATATATTGGAAACATTGTGTTATTAATGCTTTTACACAATGTTTTCGTTTGTTTAGATTGTAATAGCATGTCAAACGTTGCAAAATTGAATATACATGTATTCGAATAGTGAAAATATCTAGTTTCTATGACCACAAATGAACTAAAATAGATCTTACACTGTATTAAAACAATTATCCTCTATATATTGTATTACCCAGAAATCTTAACTAAAGTTGTGCTTAAGAAAAAACATTCAGATTTTCTATGTGAAATCCAACGATTTTTGAATACAAAAAAATAAAATACTTAACATATAAGCAATATTAATAGTTTAAAACATTTTAATGTAGAAGAACTACATACAAAACAGCAACATAATTAAGTAATTTTATGAATGTAAGAAATTTAATCAAGTTTTCTCTAAGGAGCTTTGTGAATACCAATCTTGGGCAAAGCACACAGCGATGCTCATTTGACCAATGTCAAAACAATGTATGTTTAATTAAATAAAATGAACTCTTGCGATTTTAAGGGCACAATATTACATTGTATATTTTCATTTTATTTTGTTATCAATGTGTCATACATTGCATGTCTATCTGTTTATTAATTTGCACGATAATTACAACATGTAGTTCTGTATTTTTACAGTCCAATGTTCAGGCAAACTGACCAAATAAATTAATCGTTATATACACAAATATGTATTTTTAACCACAAACGTTAATTCAATAAAACTCTAAACCTGACAGTCAAAGAGTAAATTTGTACGTAAGCACAAGACGTTATACGGGATGTTTTCTAAAGAATGCCGTAGAACGAACTCCTTGAAATCCTGAATATTTCTTCCATAGGCATTTAGCGCATTGCTAGGATAATATTTAGTAAAAACATCGTTTGTATGACACATAATAAGGAAATGTTGAAAAAAAAAATTATTGTGCAAACATATTTTTCAATATATATATATTGTTATTGACACATATTTTTTTTCAGAAATATTGTTTTTATCATTTCTTTGATTAATTGTCATTAGAAATAATGTTTTACTAATTGTCATATTAACGAGCCTGTGATCTGCCACCATGAGCTTATTAGAGCTACGTGTTAGTATTAATGGAAAACATATCACAATGAATACACGTTTTAAATTCAGTATAAAGGGTCAAAACTAAATTTTTAATGCGAATACATATGCTACTTCTACTACAATTTAAAAACAACATTATTCGTCTATCAACTACGGAATTAAAAGCAGGGTGTGAGTAATACAAGTGTACCAAATGCAATCACATGTATTACCTTAATTATTTCATTTGACAAACGTAGATTAAATACGTGTTTATGTAAATCATGCTTTCTTAAAGCAAGTGTGATTTATGTTTTCAGAATGACATTTTTCTGTTACAAAAGCATTTAAAATTAAAAAATATATATACTGAAGCAAAAAAGAAACTTTTGCTTAGTTTGAATTTAGATAATTTGTTAACGTTTGATTTAAATTTTACTGTTTGCTGTTTGAGTTTTTCTTAAGAAGTTACTGGGATTACCTGATCGATGTTGCAAAGTTGAACGATTTTACAATAACCACATGTATTTGGGTGTGTACATCTCTTACGTAACCGTGACAATTTGACATGTATGATATTTTCCGAACGATTGTTTCTTTATTGGTTCAGTATATGTGCAATATTGTTAGACGCGGGCATGTAAGAACTGATTACGATTTTCACGCAAAGTTTACACTATTAAATGAAGGGAAAACTGTTATCAAATGATAATTAATCCTCTTAATTCGATTCTTAATTAAAATTTCATTCCATAAAGCTGAATCAGAAAATTACATTGCGTTACATTAGAAAAGCCAGAGTAATGAACTAAGTTTTAAATATGCAAGTTTCGATAAACCCACAAAATGGCATTAATCACTCATTAATCATCGCTATGTATCTATAATTATCGCCACCAAGTCTATTACAACGTCGCTTATGCATTCGAAATGGAAACAGTCCATATTTTATTTCAGTTGAAATACGAACAATCAGGATTTGCGATTTCTATATAATAATATTACTCCCTATTTCATCGTGAGTAAAACAATTATTGCCAAAATTGTTTCAACCAACAAAAAAGAAACAACAAAGCAAATAGGTATAAGGTTTGTTATTGGCAGCAATTCATACATAAAAAAAATCGATTTTTGATTTGAGTCGGCCCAATCGTCTAACCGCAATAAACAGTGGCTTGGTTGCTGGCCGAAACGGAAGAGTGCCCTATATACTGCTGTCCTACCCACTAAGAACCTGCTGTCCACCCACTAAGAACGCGTGGAATGTACTGTTTGAGGTAAACATTCTGAGAACTGAAAATATGCTTAAAACAATTCTACAGCTGATGTCTTAAATTGTATAAAATAAAAATCATATCTTCAAACAAACGCCATCCCATTTTGAAATTCTGCAAACGAAGGAAAAATTATATAGAATACGATCCTTCCTCAGACTCTCTGTTTAACATCCTTTCCAACTCGATTCACTTTTCAAGCATACATACAGGTAAATAATGAACACGGAAATATAATACAACATTATTCCACAAATATCTGCAGAATGCAAATACAACTATAAACTCATGAAATAACGTAAAGCTCCATAAGATTTTATCTAAAATATAAAGTAGAACCATTAAAACCAAACAGGGTAGGTGGGCGGTGAAACGACCTTAATTGCTGCAAACAAAACCTCGAGTGACGAAACAAGCCGTCTAGCGAATATATATCACCACATAACCTTGTAATGCACGAGCTATTTTCCCGCTCAATCAATTCGTATCTTACGACAAAGTACGAACGAAACTGGAAACTGTTAATAGAAACAATTTAGAAACGTGGATAGTTTTATTTTAACGCGGACGCCCTCTTATTCCCGTGTCTGTTAATTTGCATAAGTGGCTACATACTCTATCAATGCCCGTGACGGCTGCGTCAGATAAACTGATAGTGATTAGCACGTGGTTTCCAGCATCTGTGGAGTTGAATCATTAGAAGATGTCTGTTTGTTGGGCATAGAATGGACGAGTTGACGATACAATCTGTGTGAAAATAAAACTCATTAAGCTTCATAAAATCGCATTTGTAACTGTCAGTTAGCTGGATAGCATACATAAAATAACTCACCATTTCGTCATCGAAATAATAAGAATAACGGACGTGAATACTAAATTGGAAATATAGGGCAATCCAATATTATTATTACCAGTAAATGCACGTGTAAATGCACATTCTTTACAAGAACATGCAGGGAGCGAATGCAGGATGACCACCCGATGAGCACCAATTCAAAAGTATGCTTGATTTAAAGCATATCAGCATACGCAATACCAAGTACAAAGTATGTATAGAGAATAGTATGTGGGTGTTGGATTAAGATAATGTTTATCATGCGAGGCTGATACAATATTTCGACTTTACATTCATATATTTTGTATTAGCATGTGTAATACAAATGTCATAAACATAATAAAATGATTGCATGTCATCTCTTCATCTAGCTTTAGTCTCAACCATACAATTACAATTACGATTATTATCATTGGTCACTCAAAATGTAGCGGTATTGTACTGATGCCTTTAACATTCCTGGTAAATATTTTGTGTTCCCGTCTGTTCTTGATGAAGGTCAGCAGCGCAATGTGTTTATGTATACAATATCATGTAACTGAACAAGGTTTCCAGTAGCCAATATAAAGTAAACGAAGAAGTAGTTCATTCGCGATTTCGATTTTGAGTACACTTGCTTATACCTGGCAATGCTAATTAATGAATACTTACGACGTTCAGTGAAATACATGTTTGTCAGCAGTCTAAATGGCTGAATATGTAGCTGCGTACCGCAATTTGCCCATTCTTTTTCTCTCCCTTGCGTCGTATTTTTAGTGTAATTTTACACTGTTCTCATTTATGTGTTCCAAGACCGTCAGTCAGTATTTATTACAGCTACTAACTTTCGGAAGATGCTTTTTGTTTCGTTTGTTTAAGATTGCTTGATTACGCTTCCATATACCACACAACTTTGTCTACGTTATCTTCATCTTGTCAACGTTCAGAAGCAAAGTGTAAAATCTCGTGTGCCAGACGCAACCCATTTGCAAAACGCTATAGCTATTGCATTTCATAGGTCAGCAGGTCTTTGAGAAACTTATAATGATAATATTCGATAGTTCATAATGCAACCACTACTGGCGAAATGTAGTGAAAAAGAAGTATTAAATACATCTTATAAACATTCATATTGTAATATAATACGACTGTTCTCTCATACATCAAACATGGTACGCTTATACGTGATTGCTGTATTCACTTGAACACAGCCATTTGCCCGGGGTTTAAGGTGGTTATACTAGTTCCAACGTTATTATCATAAAGAATAAACGATCACTTTATCATTTCAAAATGTTTCAGAATTGGGTGCTACATTAACATTCAAAAGTACTTCAAGTCACTGCAAATATCCAATCAAAGAAGAGATCACCTTTTGGACACACAACGCAATGTGCTGTCATCACAAATCACGCCCCTTTAGTCCATACTGGTTATGGGTTGGTAGACACCATGACGCTATACAGAGCGAAGGTTTACATATACGGTATGTTCACTCCGTAGTGAGCAGTTGGCAAAGTGACCTTACTTCAGGCAAGATGAAGGGACTCTTAGGACTGGCAGCAGTGTGTCTATTGGTGGCGTTTACAGGTCAGATATCTTAGTTATACCTACTTTTTGAGATTTTTATATTTTGGTGGTGTGTACGGTACACAAATATATTTGTATCACAATAATTACGTCATTGGACAGTATATTAATTGTTTGTTTGTGTACATAACTATCTTGTATGACACATTGAAATGTTAAATTTCAAGTTTATGATATTGATGTAAAAAATGAAATAATTAAACAAAGACACGGACAGGAATCCTGAATCCGTCAGTAAAATTTCGCTGTGTTACAAGACGACGACGATGCGACAACGATACATTTTAACTGTTTTTTTTATGTAGAGTTCGCACTTACAAAAAACGTGGACACAAGAAATTTGGACGATAATTATGATCTAAATTTGTCTGTGAAATTGTAGACAACGATAATTATCGCCCAAAGCTCCTCGCCACCGCATAAATTGTTGGTAGGATGAAATTCCTTGACTGACACCGGTTAGATGAATGAGTTATGCTTTTTTTGCAAAATAGTTAAATCGAAAGCACATGTATTGAATATATGGTCGCATTGTAATCTCTTTAACGAAACATGTTTTATTATGTTTTTATTATAAATGTTATAACTATTAGACGGTGCCTGGTCAAAATATAAATCTCGGTGCGACAGTCCTCATCATCTCGTGCTTATTGTCGACGACGATGCGACAATTCGAAATATATTATATATTTAACGTGCCCATGAAACAAGTAGCAATTCTACTGAATTATTACCTAATGCAAGACCGCCGTTGGGTAAATAATTGAAATAAATAAGCAGACTAATATCTTTATTATTGTGCTTAATTTTGATACTGAATATTGCATAAATATTTTTTATCGGACACAAATTAAAACGAAACGGAAAGTATAAAGCTTAACCTTCAAATTCCTAAAATTTTGGCGAAGCAACTGCCCATACCGATATAATATCCATTAAGGTTGAAGGAACGTTCTGAATGGACAAAATCATCACGTGACAGTTACCTATTAAACGAAAAGCAACTCAGGGTCACATTCCGCTAAGTAACATCAATGTAATTATTATAATGACATAAAAACATTATGGACGCATAAAATTGCTTGTATCAACATTTTTTAATAGACTACAAACACAGTTTTTATATGGTGATGGGGGTTATGTCCGGATTGTAAATCAATGGGAGGGATTTTGTCCGGGTACGTTAAATATAGCGGGAGGGAATATGCCAGGGAGAATTTTGTCCGGATACCTGCAATTTTTTAATGCAAGATCTGCAAAAAATGAAAGTTAAAAGTAACTGCGTCTCATCGTCGATGAGAAGTACTAAGCGAAAAATTCGGCGGAAAAAGGATTTCGTAGTCATGTCATAAATATATTTGTAAACATTGCTACAACCATGTGGCTATGACTAGACATGAATTCTGTTTAATTGCAAAGAAATCATAGAATTTATAGACACAATAGTATATTCATTAATTTGCAATCATATTGTAACTGGCACATTATGTGTTCACGCTAACAAATTCATGCTATAAAATAATGCATATAAAGGGACCTGTTTACATATTGACGAATTGACAATTTTCCAACCTTTTGTCACAGATTCCAAAATTAAAAGCACAGTGCATACAAGGTAGCGAAATAACACTACAGACATAGAAATAAACTGTAAATACCGTTTTGTTTATGAGTAATCATCAGTTGGAATTGATAATAAAAGTATAAAGCGTTTGTAACGCTTAACGATGAAGTGTTTCTGTTGTTTTCGTTAAAATGGCATGTGAATCACTAACATTATAAATAAGTAGAAATGCAGCTTTGAGTATAATAATCGGAGTGGCCGAGTGGTTAAGGCGGTAGCCGTTTAATCTAGATGTCCCAGGTTCGAACCCGCTTGGTACCATATGTGTTTCTTTTATTTTTTTAATCCATTTCTTGTTATTATACTTGAGCTCCTTAGATACGATGCTTAAATCGTTCAAGTTAAGACATTTAATGGCATACTTCAAAAATGCAAAAATCTGTTAATAAGTCAATTTAATATGCATCCAATGTATTCCTTAGTTGCGTGTTTCTTGAATACTTGTTAACTGCGTCATCAGGATTAAATCTATTTATGGTTTTAACATCATATTGATACAATCCCATTTCAGAGGCCCAGATAACTGCATGGACACAGAGTGGTTTCACGGTCACAGCTGGGACAGCTGCCTCTGTCACGATGAAGTACGGTACAAAAGTGGACGAGACCAGTACAGCTGCTGCAGCTATTGTGCCATTAACAGCAACACCTACAGTTAGCACCGCGACTGTCAATTACGCCTTCACGGGCTCCGGAAACCCAAACGGTGTGGGTAATATTGCCACAGTTACATCGGGAGCAATAACACTGGCTTCAGGAAAATCCATTGACTACGAAACAACTACAAGTCCATTGTTTTTGTTGTGACGTATGTAGTAACATTGTATTTGTTGTTTGTTAATTATTAAATGAACTTATTTTTTTTATTGCAAATATCCAGCGTTTTACTTTGATTTTAATTATAAATATTTTTGGTAACGCTACACAGTTCATACGCAGTCTATTTCATGTTTGAGTTTATACGTATTTTGTTTCATTCTTTAGTTCAGAATAACAATTACTGATGCTCTGATCTTTTCACTGTTGGTCGAGCGGAAGTACAGCATATTATCATTTTACTCTAGGTTTTGATCCTTTCTATGTTTTATTAATATATTGTATGCTCTATTATGTGAATGAACTCCATAGTAGCTCGGAGGGCGGATTTCAAATACCGAGTACTGACTTTATTTCGTACTGCAAGGCCTCCGGCCCAAAATACAAACATGCAGTATGATTTGTAGTGACAAAACTATAATCAGATACATATTGCAGATGTACATCAGTAATATATGTAGATATATAATAGCTACATGTATAATTATATAAATGAATACATGGGCAAAGATACGTAGTGTTTCGCATATAAAATGTTTGTACATTGTAAGCTCTTTCACATTTAAACATCGATAAAGTTTGATCTGAGCATAAATGCAGCATCCAGGTACCTAGCTAGTATAAACATACTTTGATTTGTTATATCAGACATAATTGGAACAAACAGTTGGTCTGTGTTGATACAGGTACTGGCTCGCCATTGTAGCCATTCAAAACCAACAACAGACACAACATTTCAAACACAATTCAGTAAGCATGGTGTTCAGCACTATGGTTTCATTCAGACCAATGATCATTTATACCGTCTCAATATACAAGCATATGATGTTTCAGCTCTTGCCTGTTAAGTATCATCGCGGGGAAAACATAGAGGGATCGCTTGTCTTAATAAGTTTATTCTTGCAGTGCAACGGAAAACGGTGCTGCACCTGGTGCAACTGTCGGCACGGCAACTGTGACTGTTGAGATCAAGAACAAGGTCGAGTACAGCCAGACTCTGTACTGAGTGTGCGCCCCCGATGGAGCAACAGCGGGTATAATAATACTTATATACATGCAAAAGTGAAACATTCGTTTGAGTATTTTATCGTATGAGCATGGATGAATCGTTAATTTCTTTCTTACAATATACAAAACAAATTGCATCAGCAGATTAACCATTAACACGTTCGATAAATGATATTTTTCATTTGATTTGAAGTTGGCGCTGATAATTGTTTTCAAGCATGATTGAACATTATGCACTATCTCACTGTTTCAGGAACAACTATAGGAACATTTAAAGTAGCAGACGCTGCCACCGATGATACGGTTGCCTATACATCATCACTGAGTAAGGCATTTATTCTGCCTGTAAATAATAAATATTAACGCGTAACACTTCACTTAACATGCATTTTGGAAACACATTTATAAAATGCATTTTAATCAGCAGTATTATTATTTAAAACGTGTTCGAATTTTTAAACCATGGTGAATGTTACGTTTTATTGTTATTTAATAAAGCTAGTCGGCATCTGCAGTAATATTGATATGAATATTTTCAGCTGGGACGTCTGAGTTAAAGTACGATGGAACGACAGAGTGCTGTCGGTCAATACAGGGAAGACACTGGACCAGAAAACTCTAGGAGGTTACGAAATTACCCTCACAGCGACCCCTAGCGGCGGCTCCTCCGATACAACAGCAGCTACCACCAAACTGTTGGTGGTCGTTGCTACCTGCAGCAGTGGCGCTATGCATGTTACCGCCATGTTTGCAGCTGTGGTGGTGACATTCGCGGCTGCTTTGCTCATTTAAGCGTTAGTTTTACTAGTGGTCAGATAACCTGCAGATAAATACTTCACATATTGAAATAAAAGGCAAATTAACAAAAATATAGCACACGAACAATACAATTATGTGATAAGTCTTACAAATCTGATTTTATTGTATGTAACAGTTTCGTTATTAGTGTGAAGCTTTACAATTTGACGCTTGCATATTATATATTTACAATTAGACTCTTGCATATTACATGTTTATTTGAAGTAGTGTCGATTTGTACTGTACTTTCTCTTTACTAACATAGAATCGTCCAGTATGAATATCCTTAAAGGGTTATGAAATCATGGACATTCTTCTTTCTTGGTTTTGCTGTGATACCTAAATAAAATGTCTTCACCAACATATGCATGTGTTATTATTGCTGTAATTATTATTATTATTATTATTATTATTATTATTATTATTATTATTATTATTATTATTATTAGTAGTAGTAGTAGTAGTAGTAGTAGTAGTAGTAGTAGAAGAAGTAGTAGTAGTAGTAGTAGTAGTAGTAGTAGTAGTAGTAGTAGTAGTAGTAGTAGTAGTAGTAGTAGTAGTAGTAGTAGTAGTAGTAGTAGTAGTAGTAGTAGTAGTAGTAGTAGTACTAGTAGTAGTAGTAGTAGTAATAGACGAAGTAGTAGTAGTAGTAGTAGTAGTAGTAGTAGTAGTAGTAGTAGTAGTAGTAGTAGTAGTAGTAGTAGTAGTAGTAGTAGTAGTAGTAGTAGTAGTAGTAGTAGTAGTAGTAGTAGTAGTAGTAGTAGTAGTAGACGAAGTAGTAGTAGTAGTAGTAGTAGTCGTACTAGAAGTAGTAGTAGTAGTAGTAGTAGTAGTAGTAGTAGTAGTAGTAGTAGTAGTAGTAGTAGTAGACGAAGTAGTAGTTGAAGTGGTAGTAGTCGTACTAGAAGTAGTAGTAGTAGTAGTAATAGTAGTAGTAGAAGTAGTAGTAGTAGTAGAAGTAATAGTAGTTGTAGTAGTAGTAGTAGTATAACGAGGGCCCCCAAATATTCGTGAACTATTTTGGTAGTTCTAAATATTTTCCAAGTACTAGCTGGTGCGCTACTAATGCAACTGCAATGATTAAAATTGTAAACGGGCACATCGACGATATTTCGCACAAATATAGCCACATATTAAAAACAGAAAATATCCTATTTTATCGAATCTATTTTTCGAGTAGCAACACTATATTTGTGGAATTGTTAAAAAATATACACAAAGATAAAAATAATAAATTTCCTTATTTTACTTCTGCTTATAATAATAATAATTTTCCTGCTCCCGTGAAAGCGTCTTCGATGATAAATACATAATAATGATAATGTTCTTAATTGTCTGAAAATTAACGTTATCTTTAGAAAATGAAATACAACGACAAAGAAACAACAATAGCAACTACAACACCAACAAAGACAATGTTTCAAGATGTTTGTTTGTGTCGCCCTTGACAAAATATGAAACTCATCAGATTGCTCTATTGTTTTTAAACATAGATATCATATCAAGAAAAGCACCATCAAATATAATTCTTACAAGAAGAGTCAGATTAAAAAATGTCAATGAATAAGGAACCCATGAGTTATTCAGTTAACATAATAAACACATTGAACTATTTATTGTTTAAAAGGTCTCGGGTCACGCACAAAAACACTCATTATTTGTTGACATTCTTTCAATATTGCTAGAGCACATGACCCAGATTAACTTTCTTTTTGATATTTGTAAATGTCCATTCATCCTTTGACATAATATTGTCTATTGATATATACCTTGCCGTTACGAATGATTCGATGTTTTAAACGTTCAGAAAGATTGAGACTTGTCATAGGAAATCGATATGAAAACCGAGCAAATTGCATGTGCGTCCCGGATCAGCCTATGCAGTCCGCACAGGCTAATTTAGGACGGCACTGTCCGCCTACAGTGGATTTATGTGTAGACTTCCTTAAAACAGAAAATACCATACAAGCGGAAAGTGTCGTCACAGATCAGCCTACGCAGACTGCACAGGCTGATCTGCGACAATACTTTACGCACGGGCATTAAGACCGGTTTTCCCACGTCGCGCCTGACAATTACATATATATTATATCATTTGATTACATTATATGTTATACAACTGACCTGTTTGGAACCGTTGTGTCATGAAAAAGTTCAATATATCAAGCCGTAGTCCTTTATTTGCTTCTGGAAACATACATAACGATAAAACTGTTGTTTCATTGCCATATACAATTAAGTACTGGGGTCGTATTCCAGATATATCTTAATCGAAATCTTACCCTTAGCCTTAAAATCGTCATTTTTCTTAAGCATTTTATTCCATTAATATATGAAATTTTGCTAAATGTTCACTCATTATTTACATATTATTAACTACTGTTTTCTTAACTATAATTGGATTCATTAATTAATATGTAGTTTTAAAAATATTACCTTGCAAAAGTTTGAACTTAAGTGAACAATCTGAATAAACAAGATTATGTTGAACTAGCATTTGAATGGGTTACGCTTTCGATATAATTTACTATTTGACATATCTCATGCATTATAATGTATAATATTTTAAATGGAAAATGATTGTGTACCAAAACTCGTTCATAAATTGAAATTAAAAGTTTGATTCAACAATTAATGTGCAGATGTATTCAATCGGTGGGGTTTTGAAAATACGAGTAGGGGTTAATCGTTTTTCCTGTTGTGCGCATGCGTGAAGATGGCGGAAAAGTTTGGAGCGGAGTAAAAATTCTGGATATTTTTGTTATATACATATTCAAACGTGAATGAAAGTGGGTTTTAATTCTATACAGTTATAGTGTTATTGATGACCAGACAACGCAAAAAGTCGAAAGAATCGCCGGATAACGGTCAGACAGTAACAAAAAAGAACTCACAAAAGGGTAACAAAGGAAAACATATGGCGCAAAGTGTTCAGTGCTCACCTGGATATAGCCAGCATGGACAGGCAAGTCATTTATTTAATTGTTCTCAACTACCGAATGCGCCCATGGGGCAGTTTATCATGAGTACACCATCATTTCCAGGGCAGAGTTACATGACACCAGCTACGCCAATTTCGCCAACACATGACATTTTGTCCACAATACTAGAACGATTAAATTCAATGGATAGTAAATTGTCACAGCTCGATAAAATTCAGTCAAGTATTGCGGCACTTAATTCACGGGTTGATATATTGGATAAGAGGATTAATGACATAGAGGTGAAAATCAAGGACATTGAAAAGGCATGCGAGTTCTGTGGTAGTGTGGCGGATAATCTTACAAAAAAAGCAGCAGCATTTGGACGCACTAATGAAAACCATGAACAGCATGAAAACGTCAGAAGAGGAACATGTCTCCAAGGAATCGCGACTTCAGGCGGAAATAGCAGACCTTAAATGCCGAAGTATGCGCGACAACCTGCTGTTTTTCAGAATATCAGAGGAAAAGGGTGAACATTTCCGAGGAAAAGGGTGAAATTGTGAAAACAAAATTTTAGACTTCATTGAATCAAAACTACATATACAAAATGCAAAACAAGCGATAAAAATTCACAGAGCTCACAGAGTTGGAGCATACAGACCTGACAAAGTGAGACCTATCGTGGCGAAATTTGCCTTTTTTCCAGACAAGGAAAGGGTACGGAATGCTTCCAGTCAATTGAAAGGGACCACGTACGGAATCGCTGATCAGTATCCACCAGAAGTCTTGGAAAAAAAGAAGAAAGCTTGTCCCAATCATGAAAGCGGCACGCGGACAAGGCAAGGAAGCCTACCTTAAACTGGACAAGTTGTACACCAACAAACAACTGTACGTCGAATAGGCTGACGGTGAGAGTGTTATTAAAGTTGTCTCCTGGAATATTGAATGGCTAACTATTGCAAAACGAGGTGACAGTAAACTTACATTATTCCTGTGCAAACATGACATAATCTGTTTAACTGAGACCTGGACTAACAAGAACTCTGTAATCGACCTCAAAGGATACAGCAACCCTATCCACTCATTTAGACGCTTTCAACACCGTAGAGCAAGGCGTTCCAGCGGCGGGATTGTCATATACATTAGAGACACTATACGGAAAGGAGTTACTCTAGTAAGAAATGATATAGACTGTTTATTATGGCTTAAAATAGATAAAAAAAATACTTCAATATAGAATCTGATATATATTTAGCTGTAATGTATATTGCACCTGAAAATTCACCAACACATGATATGTATGAAATAGACATTTTCCAAAAGTTAGAATCTAATTTAATTTTTTTCAAAAGTAAAGGAAAAGTATTTATAACTGGGGACGCAAACGCTAGAACCGGCAATAAAGCAGACTTTATTGACAATGACAGAAGCTTGGGTGATTTTGATTTATTGGAAATAGACACCCCACTAGAACAGTCAGCCTGCGACCCTGGGTCAAACCGAGTTGGTGACTACCTGTTAGATGTATGTAAATCTACTAATATAAGAATTGTTAACGGCAGACTATTTAACGATACAGCAATTGGAAAATTTACTTGTTTTACGCATAATGGGGAAAGCACAGTTGACTATCTGTTAACATCAGTCAAAAATTTTCAAGATTTAGCTGATTTTAAAGTGCACGATTTCACTGAATTCTCGAATCATGCCGCATTGACATTTGCTCTAAGCACGAACAGCCCGATTATTAACGGTAAAAATAATCCGCGCATATATTATAAGTGGAACTCGGAGTACAACAAAAATTTCGTACACCATATTGTCAGTGGAGTTCAAGAGCTAGAACACAATTTACAATCATCCGTTGATTCACGCTGCGATCCGGATTTATTGGTAACGGAATTTACTAATTTTCTTCATAAACGAGGTGAACAGTATTTTAAACACGTTATTAATAACAATCATAATTGCTTCGCTTCCGTTGACAAAAGGAAACAAAGCTGGTTTAATGAAGAATTTAAACAAAAACGGACAAAATATATAAAGACAGTATACGATTATAATTTAAATAAAAATAGACCTACAAGGGAAATAATGCTCGCGTCGAGAAAAGATTATAAATATTCTTGCAGGAAAACGAGAACATGGTATGAAAATGAATAACATGTGTCGCAAAACGCTGCGCGAATATTTTGGAATTTATTTAAACAAAGATCGTCCTCACCGAATGCGGAAAATATATCGCTACAAGAATTTTACGAGTATTTCAATGCTTTAGCTTCCGAGGCTGACGTCAACGTAAATAACGATGAAAGTGACGTTATTTTTACGGCAGTTTGACAATCTAGAAAACCAAGCTAGCTCTTATCCCGATCTCGACGTCTTAATAATAATAAGGTGGCTTCACATGACAATATTATTTATGAATACTTTAAAGAAACATTTCATATAATAGCCAAGCCGTTAGAAATATTATTTATTTACATTTTAGATACAAAACAATTTCCCAAAAGCTGGTCATCCGGAGTGATTGTGCCACTATATATACGAGGAGATAGTTCCGACCCAAATAATTTTAGGGGTATCACGTTGATAAGTTGTTTTGCAAAATTATTTACAGGCGTGATAAACGAACGCTTAAAATCTTGGGCGGAAACCTATGATATTTTAACAGATGCTCAATTCGGTTTAAAACCCAACTGTAGTACTGTCGACGCAATTGTTATTCTTAATGCTTTAATAGAGAAACAGCTACATAATAAAAATAAACTCTTTTGTTGCTACGTCGATTATCGGAAGGACTATGACGTCATCAATCGGGGGCAGTTATGGTGCAACATGATTCGATCAGGCGTTGATTGCAAGTTATTATCTCTCATTCGCTCTATATATAATGAGGTCAAACTTCAAACACATAGGCTATCTTTCGGACCTTTTTAGTAGTAATGTCGGTTCATTACAAGGGGAGATAACTTCGCCGATCATGTTTTCGCTATTCGTGAATGATAAAGAATTTTTAATCTACAAAACGGATTAAACGCCGGAATAACGTTAGATCAATTATCTATTTATCTACTCCTATTCGCGGACGATGCTGTTATTTTCTCAGAAACTAAAGAAGGGCTGCAAAAATCATGGTTTTCCGAAAAGGTGGTGTGCTAAACAAACATTACAAATGGACATACAAAGGGAGAGATATTGAAATAGTGAGCAATTTTAACTATCTAGGTATTGTTATGTCTTGTGGCGGGTCATTTGTTCCTGCCACAAATACATTGTATGGTAAAGCCACAAGAGCAATGAACTCATTATTTTGTATAACGAAAGACATGGAAGTTCCAATTAATATTACGTTTAAGTTGTTTGATTTATATGTTTTGTCAATTTTGAATTATAACTGCGAAGTATGGGGTTTCATTGCAGCTACCAATATTGAACGTGTTCACAAAAAATTCTGTTAAAGGTTATTAAATGTTAAATTGTCAACAATTCATTGTCATTATACGCTGAAGTCGGTCCATTTCCGGTAGATACTTAAGAATTGTTAAATATTTTTTGAAACTATATCAAAATAAACAAGGAAATTGTATTCTTAATGCTGTCATAAATATGCAAAGATTAGAACTTGATACAAGAAATAACACTGTTAATTGGTCCTCATAAGTTCGTGATATTTTGAATCATGCAGGATTTACAGATGTATGGTTATTCCCTGAATCTGTTAATATTGATCACTTTATTCCTTTATTCAAGAATAGACTGAAAGATCATAATATATCACAATGGAGAGTTAATGTTGATTCTTCACCATCTTTACACGTATGCAAAGAACTTAAACCTGTATTTGAAAGGTCGTTATATTTGGATGTTATTAATAACAAAAAACATAGGAATATCATTGCAAAAGTATGCCTGTCATCTCATAAATTGTTGATTGAAACTGGCAGACATTATAACATAAACAGAAATGAACGAAACTGTATTTTATGTAATCTTGACGATATAGGAGATGAGTACCACTTTATATTAGTATGTCCGCATTATTTAGAAGAAAGAAACAAATATATTCCAAGATACTATACAACGCGACCAAGTATGTACAACTTGTTAAAACTTAATAGCAGTAATAAAACAACGCTCAGACAGTTAGCTACTTATTGTATAACATGCTTTATTAAAAGAGATAACAATATGCTCCTTCTCAGTTAATTTTAATTTTTGTTATTGTCATACATTACCAGTTATAATTAAGTATACAATGATTTTAAATTGTAAACATTGCCGGTTACCGCTGAACTTTTCAATTGATATAACATTATTCCATATCAGTACACTAGATATTCATGAAGCACTCACACACACACACACACACACACACACACACACACACAAACACACACACACACACACACACACACACACAAACACACATACACACACACACACACACATACGTGCATATACCGTCAAGTGACTACACAATACATTAGACCATCAACTCACTACACGCCCTTATAATAGCTTTAAAACGAAAATAAATGCATTTTCGTATTCTTAGAAACTGTTTGTTTGCGCTTGTATTAAGAAAATTTCAAAAATACCACTGGTAAAAATTGGACTTTCTGCATGAAATTCACTACTAACATCTCACCACACACATTGAAACCACTACATGAAAATACACACAGGGTACTCGCTACATCTGAAAATACACACAGGGTACTCGCTACATCTGAAAATACACACAGGATACTCGCTACATCTAACTTCTAGTAAAGCTGTGGATCACATTTGCCTTTATTTCGTGTTTGCAACCTTTCGGTGGTGATGCTTTACAGTTCGATTGTGTTTCAGAAAGAAATTGCAAAGTGAAAAACAAGGTATGAACCAATAAAGCTGCAAGCCATACATTTTCCTACAGTGTTGAACGTCTTTATGAGTCCATAGACAAATGTTAATCAAACGAAAATCAAGCTCGTTTGTTATTAATAAGGAATTTGTTCCTTATTCCTTATTCAACACCGAAAAAGGAACTGAAACTGTAGTGCAACAAGTACCTGTACTATATCGTTCCATCTGATTACCAGAAACCGTGATAATAAAAATCATTCGGTATATAACATAAATACTTTAAAATTAGTTAAAATATATTAACTGGTTCCTTATTCTTTGTTCAAAGTAAATAAGGAACTGAAACTGAATTCAAAAAGTGCTTTCATTTTTGCTACCGTAATTTGCAACGGCAGTAGATTAGTTGTAGAAAAGAAGATAATTAGAGCAAAAAATCTAATTTTTCAACATAATTATATTTATGTTGTGTAACATTGTCATAAATTAACGCAAAGCATTCAAGTTGAACACGGAGTATGTTTTCCGAAACAAAACCATTTATCTTCAAATACGAGGGTATACTGTCTCCTTAACCTAGCGGTTAGGTCGTTTGCCTACGGAGCAAGAGGTCGAAAGTTCGCTTCTCGCACAGGGCTTGTTCTGATATGGCCAGTTGCCTTCACAGCAGCTAGTTAAATTGAAGGGTACCAATTGTCTTCCTGTATTTTGTTATGTATGTCAAATTTATTAATGCTAACACATTTCAACTGAGTATTATTAATGAATGTTTCAATTCCTTGTTCGCGGTTGAATAAGGAACAAGGAACCAGTTCCTTATTCCTTATTGAAATTGAATAAGGAACTGGAATTAAAAACAACACAGTCATTAACTGATGCTTCCTTCTGTTAAAAACGGAGTAGAATTGTGAAAGAAAGTAACCATTTCGCATAAATAACCAGGTTTACCGATACAAATCGACCATCCGAATTTGCCTGTCTGCAATTTTGGCCTCCGAATAAGGAACTGGTTCGTTAGTGAACGAAGTACATTCGGCATTGCTTCTATTATATAAACCACAGCAGAAAATAAGACAGAAAATACTGGTTTGCCATAAATAACGAATATTATATTATGTTTTAATACACATTTCAGTTAGAATGGAAGTCGAATACGGAATATATTTTCAGAAGATATAGTTTTCTTGCAAGTAAAATCAACTACATCCAATACAATTCACTGTATCCAGAAATATTACATTACAAATGCAATTATTTTTTACTAATGTTTCAGTTCCTTATTAGCGTCTGAACAAGGAATAAGGAACCAGTTCCTTATTCCTTATTCGATCTGAATAAGGAACTGGAATTTTCCAACTTAAACGATTACGGTACACGTACCGAAAGGTAACCAATGATAATTATTTTAAATGTAGTCATGTATGTCAAATGTATTCATTCTAACACATTTCTACTAAGTATTATTCATGAATGTTTCAGTTCCTTATTCGCGGCTGAATAATGGCCTCCGAAAAAGGAACTGGTCAGTTAGTAAACGTAGTACATTCGCCATTGCTTCTATTATATGAACCATAGTAGAAATAAGACAGAAAATACTCGTTTGCAATAATTAACGAATATTATACTATGTTTTAATAGAAATTACAGTAAGAATTGAAGTCGAATACGGAATATGTTTTTCATATAATAATTATATAGTTTTTCTGCAAATAAAATCAACTACATACTATACAATTCAGTGTATCCAGAAATATTTCATTACAAATGCAATTTTCTTTGACTAATGTTTCAGTTCCTTATTCGCGTCTGAATAACGAACTGGAATTTTCTAACTTAAACGATTATTGTACACGTACCTGAAGGTAACCCTTTAGTATACAATTTTGCGGCGGTGTGAATTTTTGAATTAGGACAGTGGGGAAAATGTCCCGGTCAGGTCTTTTTCATAAATATTTTAGTACAACTGTTCACGACTATGGAATGATAATTGTTATTTGATTACGATTAATTACTCCATGTGTTATCAGCCTTCTTGACGACATCAGTGTATACACCTGCGTCTTCGTCTTCTGATTTAATACAGCACCAATCACAAAGAAGTATCTCTTCATTGCTATCCACCTCTTCACTACAAAACCGACAGGAGAAGAGAATCACGTAAAGCCGATACGCGGACACATGGAATCACCAATCGCGGATCACGGATCGCGGATCACACAGACATTCGCGTTCATGATCACGTTCACGTTCACATGTCATGGAATACGGGCTATAAACGTAGTAAGAAAGTTACAGAAAAAACAAATTTGACATACCTAAGGCATAAAAAAAATATGTTTGTTTCAGGTTACCCGACCTACCCTAAAAAATGCCCCGACCCTAGAACATGTTATTGGGTTTGTCAGATTGATTTTTGTTTTATTTACCTTTTTCAATAATTAAATGTGTTTTTTGATAAATAAGTGTTTTGTTTTGATAGTATCCACTTATAAACAATAGTTAAGGATATTACTGATATGTTGTGAATATTTATTCAATTTTATAATCTTCAAGTTGACCATTTACCAAACAAACAAATAAATAAATAATAAATTCCGACCTACTTACCCTAATTTTTGGGGGCATGTAAACAAACATATTTTGTACGCCTAAGCATCATAACTATGTTTATTAGATCGGTTACCTATAAATAAATACACAATAAGCTTTGCAAGGCTAATTAGGAATACGATTTCAGAAAATATGTTTTCTATGTTCTCTGCAAATACATGCACCTACATACAAAACAGTGTACTTTTTCAAATACATTTTCTTAATTATCCTAATTATTGTAAAAGTGTGCTTACAGACTCCTCATTTCTTATTAAGGAACTAAAACTTTTGGTGAACTAATGCGTTCACTATTGCATCTTCATATGAAAATCGTATTAGCAGCGGGACAAAAAAACAACAACAACAACAAGAAGTGATAGAGAAGTAACTAGCATTAAAGGTATTTTCAGCTAGAAATCTATCATCCGAATGTGTTTGTCCGAAATTAAGGCCTCGGAATAAGGAACTGGGACATTAGTTAAAAGTACATATATTACTGCTAGCTTTAGTACAATGTATTCAGATATTTAATCTACAATGCATATAATCTGGACGATACAAATACATGTAATACAAGAATCAGGAATAAGAGACTGTCAGTTTATAAGTTTCTTTTCTGCTGTATTTTAATAAAAGAAGCAGTGTCAAATGTTCAGTCAAGTTTCAGTTCCTTAATCAGAGGCCATAATTTCGGACGAACACATTCGGATTGTTCATTTCTAGTGGTTATATTAGTTATTTATGCTTTATTATGCGAAATGGTTGTGTTCTGCCAAATTTCTACTACATTTTTTAATGGAACAAACAATACTGTATATACTTGTTCACTTAAATTTCAGTTCCTTATTCGAGGTATAATATGAATTTAGGCAAGTCAGGAAAACCAAAATGTATGATAATAATAAAAAATAATAGGTTAAATAAGTTATCAGGGGCGTAACTAGGCGCAACTATCATAATGTCGATGTTGAAAATTCTTAAATCACGACAATATAGAAATCTACTTTAAAACTTTAGATCAAACGGAGATTACCGGTATACACTTATCGTATGTGTCATTATTAGTATTATTGTTATTATTAGCAAGACTTGAGTGTTGTTAAAACTATGTAGATACAAATTGTATGCGTTCACAAAAATAATCAAATTCGGTCTCACTTCAGCTACGTCTCTGATTACAAACCAATTTGATTTAATGTTTTATAACGTAAATGTTCATAAAGTTTGGTTGACAATTCATTTATAACACTGGATATTTGTATATGGATATTAATTTAAGAACATTCGTAAATAAAACTAGGATACTTTTGTTTAAATTTAAACATAAAACTTACATCATTTTATCTAGATAAATTATTACTGTATCTTAATTTGTCGTCTCTGAAATTAATGTTGGAATTAATTTCGTATTAGTATTTAACTTAAACAGACATAATTATTGAATATTTCGGTTTTTATTTGCTATTATTATACGCCCGTTAAAAAAAAAAACGGGTCGTATTATGGGAACGCCCAAGCGGGCGGTCGGGCGGGCTGGTGGGTGGGCGGGCGGCGGGAGATCTTTGTCCGGAGCATAACTTTGTCCAGCATGGACACGGCCTGTACCCGGATAATCCTAACGCAGTGCGGCGACCCCAACGCAGTGCCAATATGGCGGATAGAAAGACGGTACTACTTTGTTTTATGCATAGTTTCATTATGTACGGGTTTGTTTTGGTCATAATATCTGTCGCAATTGATCAAGTGAGTATTTATTTCAATATACCTCAAGGTTTCATCTAGCAAACATTGTGTTGTAAGATGGAATGCTGAGGAAAAAGGACAAACATTTAATTAAAATATTTATAAAAAATCTTTAAAAATGCTTAGAGGCGTTAAATGGCCATACTATTTCGCTGTTTGGAAGCAAAAATACCCTGCTTTAAAAGCACTTTACACTTTGGTGTTATACCACTGCATATGGACACAATACTCATTCAAATGTGCAGACTGTGAGAACATGGATAAAAACCTAACTTTTAGTTGATAATAACCGAATGCAATGTATAATAGGAACGGATAAAAACCAAACCAACGCATAAAACGTGAATGATAAACACCTAACCAACTAATTTTTTCTATATAAATGAATTGATATACATGTACGATGAACGACTACCATGGGCCTTTAAATATGTTTATATTTTCATTCAAATCTTATTGCATAATTTGCTCGTTCACCTGTGACATCGTGTATTTATATCTTTTCATGATAGATACTATGGAACACTTTAAATGTCATCGATATGAGGAGGCATGCACTTAAATGACAGAGATTGTTACCCATTTACACTTTTCCATGAAGACCTGTGTTAAAATATCGCGAGTTTGTGCTGGACGAAAATAGTGGGAAATAACGTATGTCCTGATATAGTGCTAAACGGTTTGAAAAGACAAAAAAGACGACGTTGTTATAATTCAAAATAATGAAAGTGGAACAGGAAATGCGAATACCCCTTTAAAATATAAAAGCATGAAGCACATTCAAAGTGACACTCGTTGAATATTTCTGAACGTCCACATTTTAATGAGTGTGTATATTGCATCTTCTGGCAGTTAAGAGGACATGATTGAACATTGCCGTTCGAAACATAGTGACAATGTTTTAATTCTGGCAGTTAAGAGGACATGATTGAACACTGCCGTTCGAGACATAGTGACAATGTTTTAAAATACCGGCTACATGTCAAAATTACATAGCTTTAAGGAACTATTCCTTCCGCTATTACATAAAGTGGCAAATTTTTATCCGAACGAAACAGAGTAGCCGTGGGACTGTATATACACCTGTAAAGGCACTTGAATACAGAATAAAGCACAGAAATAACACCAAATGAGATTAGTTCATGCATCGGAATCTTATTGTTTTTATTTTGTTAGGTAATTATCCTTTTTACGTTTGTACTTATCCATCACAGTTTCCTACATTGGTCAGGAATTATCCGCAGGCCAATAACCACTTCAGAATAAAGACAATATCAGTAAACATCAACTTTTTAACTTTGATACGATTACACATGGTCATATAGATGTTCATTTCACTAATTTATATTACAAGTAAGGTACTTCGGTATTATATTATCTGTATTTCAAATTCTAAACACACATGTAGTTAGTTTTCTATATTTTTCATTCTATACACTCATGTAGTGAGTTTTCTGTATTTTAAATTCTATACACTCATGTAGTGAGTTGTGTGTATTTTTAATTCTATACACTCATGTAGTGAGTTTTCTGTATTTTAAATTCCATACACTCATGTAGTGAATTTTCTGTATTTTAAATTCTATACACTCATGTAGTGAGTTTTCTGTACTTTAATTTCTATACACTCATGTAGTAAGCGTTCTATATTTATGGTGAAATAGAAGATTTGTGAATGCATTTTCAGCAAATATAGATGAAATGTATAGGTTTACAATGAATTTATTTCAACTGTGTGACACCATATTGGCCGAAAGTTATAACACTAACACACATGATATAGTAAAATAATTACATGTACGTCATTTCTCCCAGTTTTAAGTCCGGCATCGTTGACGATCCGTTTCTTTTGCTGTTTTAAATCGGGAAACAAAAACAACAGTGAGATATAAGGATATATCTCTGTGATATTTTTCTATATTTCACTTCGAAGCATAAAAATAAAGTACGTTATGCGGCGTTCTAAATGAATGTATTGGGTTTCGATGAGAGCCGAGTAGAAAAGTCTATTCTTTGTAATACTTATTCGTCGCATCGCCGACTCATTTGTTTGTTCAATTGTGCGTGATTATTACTCATTTTATTATTCCATTGGTCATAACTTTTTTTGATAAAGATTAAACAACTTAATAGAATTTGCAGTTAACCGACTTAAAATTACGCAGCAGCGGTCGATTTACGGAGCATTTCGAAGATATTCCAGGCGTGGATACTGGATTTTGAGTTAGAGGAACGGGATATTGAGTTTACGAGGTGGCGGATTTACTAAGTAACTGCCAACAAACTGCTGTTGTCTCATACATGGTATACATCTGTTTTGACAGGTTTTATAATTATTGTAATCGTACAGCGTATTAAGCTGCTGTAACTGTTTGTGTAGACCTATATTTTACACATGCTAACATTTTAATTAGTGGCGTACGTTTAACCATGGACCTCTATTCTCATCAGTAACACATTTGACGCAATAAATATATTGAATTCACAGCACATATACAATTCAACCTGGCATGACTGAGAGATAAAAGCTAAATAGGTTCTACCAAATAACGATACATGTATATTTATTTTAAAATCTAATGTTACGATGCAATGTTATATTTTAACTGACCAGTTTAAAGATTATAAATCGTTAAGCAATGTCATTGTTCGAGTCATTTATAATATTGAACACATTTTACAGTAAAAAATATAACTGACTTTATTAAAATTAGTTCATCCGCGGCGGTTTAAACGCTTCAGGATTCGTGCACACATACTACATGTAGGACACATGTATTTTAATATTTATAATGTCTTCGGAGTTTCACCGTGTTTTATTCAGAGTTTCACCGCGTTTCATCATCGCCGACCTGGACGCGTTTGTCGTTTTCCCGGTTCAGCAACACTAAAATTGCTGACATGAAAATTAAGCGCAACGAAGAAAGTGTGAACGCGTTCGAACGTCGGCAGTGGTAGGGGGGTGGAGTGGTTACAAACTCTTGGAGTGTACTGTATATCATTCGAAAATGGCATGTTTAATTTGTTTTGCTTTTAAAAAGACCGTGTTGTGTCCAGTTTACACAATAGAGAACAACTGCAGTGCCTCCATATACTCACATGTAGTGAGTTTCCTTGTATTGATGGTGAAATATATGATTTGCTAATGTAGATTAGATTCAGGAAATATAGACGAAATGTATAAGTTTACAATAAATTTATTTCAACTGTGCTACATCATAGTTGCCGTAAGCTATAACAACACTATGACATATGATATAGTAACACTAGAACTCCGCGAGTCGGATGTGTCGCCTGACGCCGGATAGCTTACGTGAAATATGAGCGATTATGTCGCAAAGCACACCTTGCACACTAAGAAGTCTAAGAGTTATGCTCCAGACAAAAATTAAGAATAACAATAAACAAAGGGAAATAACTCCAAAGTATGTGATGCAGAGTAACGGTTCTTGTGCATTGCACTTTCCCTCAATGAGATCTATCTACCTATGAAGTTTCAAGTTGATAGCTTTCATAGTGTTAGAGTTATGCTCCGGACAAAAATTAAGTATGAAATTAAACAAAGGGCAATAACTCCAAAAGTATTAGGTTCCGAGTAACGGTTCTTGTGCACTGCACGTCCCCTCAATGAGATCTATCTATCTATGAAGTTTCAAGTTGATAGCTTTCATAGTCTAAGAGTCATGCTCCGGACAAAAATTAAATATGAACATAAACAAAGGGCAATAACTCCAAAAGTATGAGATGCAGAGTAACGGTTTTTGTGCAATGCACTTCCACTCAATAAGATCTATCTACCTGTGAAGTTTCATGTTGATAGCTTTAATAGTCTAAGAATTATGTTCCGGACAAGCGAAAGGGTACGCCGCCGCCGACACCTCCGACACCGCCGCCGACATAAGTAACACCTATATGTCGCCTAGTCAGGCGACACAAAACGTGGATAGGAAACAAATGCCAACGTGTTTGTGCTAACTCAAGAACGAAGCTTGTTAGATCTGAACCTCAATAATATGTATTTATTATAGTTTATTATAGTTATATATTATTAAACGCATACACAGAATTTATTGACTTTTATGTGTGAAGTTACCTCCTATATACCAAATATACACACCTGTCAAATGCTGCCGACGGAAGGTACAGAACACCAACACAATGCGCAGACGTAGTCGTGGAAAACCGGCTGAACGGATGGATCGACAACGCCTGTTTTTGAAACACGGAGAAGCATGGGGCTGTGTGCGTCAGAATAAAAAATCTTATTGAAGTGAAATTCTTTATGTACAACTTTTATTTCAACAATAACAATATTGGAGGCGAATATTTGAGTCATTTATAAAGAGATCATGAACAAATGTGATTGGTCAACATTTAATGCTGTTTTGCACAAAATATATAGAGAGAAATATGCCGGGTTATCATTTGAAACGTATCCCTTAAAGTAAAGAATCCTGCGACGGAGTTATTCTGTATATAATTTGCAATTATCTGTTAATAAGCCATTTCCAATCGTCACCATCAAAAATTTGTTCTTTGAGCAGCGTTCCCATTTTCATTTGATACAAATTTAACGTTATTTTAGCCGATGTAATGCTAAAAAGTCACATGGCACGAGGTTGGTTTGTCCAATAACTACATCGATTTTAAAAACCGGACGGGTAATAGTCGATTTGAAAAATGATGGTCAATTTGCTGATATGTTAAGCATATATAGAGCTGCTCATTGAAGTAAACCCTATGTAACCGGAAACTAGTCTTTTAATTTATCGGCGCTTGATTTTATGATGTTACATGCATTGTTTATTTCAGAGACGGGATCCAGCCCGATGCCAAAACTTAGACTTGACGGCTACCGGACTGAAGTGTCTAGTACTCCAGGACCTAATAAAACATTCATTTAGATGTGTCACGGACACGGATGTCCCCACGCCACATGTTTGGACACATATAAATGTCATAAACATAAACACACAGTGATCATTTGTGAAAAGTTATAACAGTCTAGACACGTTATATTAGACCTCTAAGTGTGACCGTGACATTTGAGGTAGGTACACAAGTTTGGCCTGCTACACGCCGTCTCAACACAGTGATCATTTGTGGCAGGTTATTTTAAAATTGCCTGATAAATGATGAAGTTGCAGTCCGGGCAAGTTGTTTTATACCCATATTTGGCATTTTATCTATGTGTGACCTTGACCTTTGAGCTAGGGGCACGGGAGTTGTGCGCGAAAACACCGTCTCCACACGGTGATCATTTGTGGCAAGTTATTTTAAAATTGCCGGTTAAACGAAGTAACAGTCCGGACAAAGTCGGACG
The DNA here is from genome assembly GCA_027627225.1 of Congeria kusceri. Classification (NCBI taxonomy): domain Eukaryota; kingdom Metazoa; phylum Mollusca; class Bivalvia; order Myida; family Dreissenidae; genus Congeria; species Congeria kusceri. The sequence continues at coordinate 11,395,978 of CM051037.1, read as the reverse complement.
GATAATTTCAAGACGTACGGACGGACAAGCGCAACGCTTAATGCCTCCCAACTTTAAGGGGGCATAAACATGTCGACAATGGAACGGACTGGCATACATCTTGCAATTTAACTTATTTGGATTTTCGCCGTGTTCAACAGTATTTCAGTCATATAACGGCGGTCAGTTAACCTACTCACACTTTTCCTGGGTAAGCTGGTTTACCAATACTAAGTGCACATACTCATGCCAGTAACTGACAACTGTCATACTTAAATCAGAGGTAGGGGGAGAATGACCGTAGAAATAATATGACAAATCCCCACACAAGTTATGGTGCCGGGCCTGGGTATCGAACTCGTGATCCTCGGATGTGTAGTCCAGTGCTCTACCAACTGAGCTAAGCCAGCTTTATTTAACCAAATTCATGTCTGCAATAACGAAGGCACAATGTAATGTAATTCATATACACCAAAACAAGATACTTGCGATTTCGTTAACAATTTATTTGGTATATGTGTGCAGAATTAAGTCTACAGTTTTCACATGAACGACTGCCCTCTATTGTAACTATATATGTTCGTTGTGTGAGCAGAATATATGCATTCTTTACACAATATTATGTATGTTCCCAATCGCTGTTCCCAATATTTTGAGATATAAACTGGTTTCTACAATTGTTTTGAATACGATATGGACAAGCATACATAAAATGAGTTCAAAAAGTGTAACATTGCCAATGGAATGTAGAGCAATTTGTTAATATTAATAAAAGGTTACAATAAACACACACAATAGTGAAAAATAAACAATTGGCTAGTTTTTAAGACCCATGTTTTTAGTGTTATAAGAGCCATGTTTATTTCTCTTACAGCAATAAAATGTCAGCCGAATCAAAAACTATGAAACCACACATCGTGTGATGGGACTATGTGAAACCAAATTTCAACATCTGAATTTGAAATTCGTCAGTTGATTCTAACATATTACTTTTAAAAAAATATTTCTTTTGATTTTAAGAATTTGATTAAACTTTCAATATATCATACAATTAAATATATAACCATACGTTTAAACGGAGTGTTTTGTGAAGAATGACGCTACACGAGACTTATAACACAAACAATGCGCTTACCTTAAAGTCTCTGCATACAAATACTTCAAAATCAGACAATGTCAATGATAATGTCAGTTTTTGACACCTAAAATGTACATGTTTGTATCCTGTTAAATGTTACACCGCAAAATGTCCATACTGTTAGTGTGTGAAGGTCTACCAACACATAACACGTTAAAATAATAGATGTATCAATCTACAAACTTAAACAAGAGCATGAACTACTGGCATTTCATACATATGAAGAACATGAACAACTGGCATGTTATACATATCAAGAACATGAAATACTGGTATGTCATGCAAATGAAGAACATGAACAACTGGCATATCATACATATCAAGAACATGAACAACTGTCATGTCATACATACACATCAAGAACATGAACAACTGACTTGTCATACAAATCAAGAACATGAACTACTGGCATGTCATACAAATCAAGAACATGAACAACTGACTTGTCATAGAAATCAAGAACTTGCACTGCTGGCATGTCATACATATCAAGAATATGAACTTTTAGTATGTCATATATATCAAGAACATGAAATACTGGTATGTCATGCAAATGAAGAACATGAACAACTGGCATATCATACATATCAAGAATATAAACAACTGGCATGTCATACACATCAAGAACATGAACAACTGGCAAGTCATACCATACAAGAACTACTGGCAAGTCATACAAATCATGAACTACCAGCAGGTCATACAACTCAAGAACATGAACTACTGGCAAGTCATACAAATCATGAACTACTGGCAAGTCATACAAATCAAGAACATAAACAACTGGCAAAGTCATACAAATCAAGAACATAAACAACTGGCAAGTCATACAAATCAAGAACATGAACTACTGACATGTCATACACCACCAACCACCAACTTAGGACGCAATATCATCAAGAACAAGAATATGCTATATAGACATACTGAAAAACAAAAGTAGACCATGTACTACTGATTTAATGCAATACAAAATACATGTGGGAACATTTAGTATGGTCATCAAATGGTAATAGCTTTACCTATCGAATTATCATACCAATTATTGTGGTGAAAAGCTGTTCATAAAGTACTTAAAATTGCCAAACCTAAAAACATGTTTTGTAAATCAATACACATCTAGGTACAGAACTTGATACCTGCATACATACTTATTTTAGTTTACATACATTTTACCTAATCATATTTCATTAAGATGATCTATTTTATTTGTTAATAAAATTACCAAATGTCAATATGTACAAAGTGTAGTTCTGTAAGAGACTCTTTTAAAGTCATGCATTATTTTATAATTTTTACAATGTTTCCATTTATTTACCGAGTCAATGTTCTACTTATAATTCATTATTATTATTCTCATTAATTTTGCAGTATAATTTATACTGATATTCTAAACCAAGCTATTATAATAGGAAAGTGCATGTTTACAATATGACGATAAGAAACAATTTATTTGTCCAGCGTCAGTTTATTTAAAATATAGGAGGATTTTTTTGTCAGATTTTCATATTTTTTATCAAAAGCATGATTCAGCAGAGACACAGACCTTTGAATCAAATAACTGATATGCTAACCATTAGGTTAAAGGGGCTTGTATGTTGTTGTAAAATTAATATGATACACTTCATTTAAAAATATTTTTGAAAAGCTTGTCAAATGCTTTAAACTGTTTTCCATTTAAAGTGAAGTTAAGGCCAAAAACACTCACATCATTATTGGGAATAATAATTATTTTTGTGTAGGCAGTGCCATTTACTCCCTTTATATATTGTGCATGTAATTATTTTAAAATGGCCACAGAAATTTGAGAGTTTATTACTTCTTTAAAAATAAACATGCAAACAATTTATTACAATAAACAGTTTGTAATTATTACATGATACAAATACAAATGAAAATATTTTCAATGAAATAAAATGGATAGAAAAATGTTGCATAGTAGAAAGCATTATACTAAAGACTATACTCTTGCTCAGTTGTGTCTTACTAAACGATGTGTCAAACTATTTCTGAATGGTAGTGAATATATTAATATAGTAGCTCTTCTTAAACAATAAACAATAAACATGCACGAAACATGTATTTAGTTTTGATATTGTGTCTTTTACAATCATTAACAAACTTGAAAATCATGAAAACATTTAAAGGCACAAGACATCATACAGTAACTAACAGTGATGTAATTATTTTGCACAGCACACTGACTCATTATCAATGTGATGGAATGTGCTGGTTCAGTGCACACCTCTTTGAAATGAAATTCCCATACAGATTCATTGAATCAGGCCAGCAGTAGGTGACAAATAGCCTAGACAGGATAAATAGGACAGAAAATACTGACAGAGATGCATGAGAAAGGAGATTTTGTATAACACCCTTCCCCAACATCAAACCTAAGCATTTCACACAGATGTGACAAAGAGGAATTCATTTTTCTGATGAAATTTTTCAGCACAAAACACAAGGAATCAGCTGAAAAGAGGAAGTTTCTCATACACGTGAACACACAAAACAGAGCATAAATATACAAACTAAGAATGTTACATAGCTCTTGGTTAATCTGTTTAGTGTGTCTGAGCTAAACAATTTCCAGCTCTTGTATCGTTCAACTGAACTTTAGTATGGACCTATTTCTTGAAGTTACCATGTTTTTCACAGCAAATTTTATAATTTTCCAAGAAAATCCTGATAAACATCTTTCATGTCTGATTGCATGAAGACATGCCAGCTGGCCTGGTGTTTTGCCAAGACTGATATCCATCTTGAACTGCCGATGGAGCGCTGCCTTCTCCTCTGCTGTCCAAGTGTGTCGAGTTGCTGGCACTAAAACAAAGAACATGCTTAAAAACAAGGTCCCCTTTTTGCTAATTATTTTAATACTAGTACAGAGGCTTTTGTTTAGCACAAAAATACAGTTGATTGCACCTTAGTTAAAAGTATCGGTCTTGACAAAAATGCTTAAAGACCCAGCAGATATACTATATTTTAATTAAAGCTTCATTTCGCAATACAGTTGTGTAGATAAAAAACTGTTAACTCCAATGATTTAAATGAAATTGTTGCTTGGTAAGACATGTACCTTTCCTTGTTTTGGTCTCCTTTGTTGCTATCTTTGTTGAAGACACTGAAAAAAGACAATGTTAAAAAAATCATTCATAAACACATCACCAACACAGCTATTTCTCTATGTATGTGCAGCAAAGTATAAAATATTTAATTATTTATTTAATAATGAGATAAATAGAAAACGATACCACTGATTTTAGCATCTGTAACTTGTTTGTTAGTAACCAACCTTTGACTTCGCAAACATTATTCACATGAATATCTTCATCATCATCATTGTCATCGGAGTCATTCTCCTTCTGGTCATCACTGCTGTCTGGTTCACTTTCAACTGTCTCTGAAGTTTAATTGATATTGCAATTACTGTATTAAAATCATAGTATTATATAGAATTTCAAACTATAAATGCTTTCATATAAAATGGAAACACCTGGTGTAATTATTGGGCAAGGCGTACTATTATTGGTAACAATAACACTAAGTTGACTTGGCCTATGTTGATTGAATGTCACAGACACCTTTTGGAATATAATTTTTACAGCAAAATAGTCCACAAAGTAGAATATAAGCCACTGAATGAAAGGACAGAGCAGGAAAGATGAAATGTGTACAATACAATAATTTTTACAGACAAGTGATTTCACTATCAGGTGACATATGCCCCCGAATACGCTTAAGTTAAAAAAGGGGAATAAAACAGCCCAAATACAAAACAGAATTATGGGGATTGCTTTCCCTGGTGGGTACTTAGATAGTAAAGACCTTTCAAGTTTCAAGTAAATACCTTTGATAGTATTCAAGATATTTGACCTTGTGAAAAACTTTAACCAAAATTTCTATGTTGAAAAATGGCCATATATTTGACAAAATACGAAACAGAATTATGGGAGTTGCTTTCCCTGGTAGAGACGTTGATAGTAAAGATGTATTTTTAGTTTCAGGCGAATACCTTGGATAATATTAAAGATATTTGACTTTATAAATAAACGTTAACCTCGAACGGTCTAATGGACGGACGCATGGATTGACGGTTCAATTTTAATATGCCCTCCTTTGGGGGCATTAATATAATCAGTTTATTAAACAGACGTACCTTTTTCAGCAAATTCTATCTCATCAAAGTCCTTTCCTCGATACTGAGAAATAGTTCCATTGTTAATGCTGTGAAGAACCTTGGCAACTTTTGCCACCTGCAAAGCACTTTCAGGTAACCGGTAGTATTCGCGATGCACATTAATGTTATGTCCCTGGAATGTGGTGAGAATATCCTGCAATGTTTCTGATAAGTTTAGAATTTGAGCCAATGTGGCAAGTTGCTTCAACAACTTGGTTGATGTGATTGCTCCTGGATTCTCCAGATCCGAGTCCTTAGCAAATTTTCTAATACAATCTGTCCCTCTATATGGTTTACTACTCTCACCTGGCCTGGCAAACAAGTAGTTTTGTGTTACACCGACTTTTTCCCTGTCACTAACAACAATATCTATTGCTTTTTTCATTTCTTCTGTAAAGAGCACAGGAACCTTTCTGCCACGTTTTCCCCTTATTTCTACTCTGGTATGAGTTGAACATAGAGTTTTTTCAAAATCAGACAACGTTTCAAGGACAACTTCATCTGGTTTTCCACCACACAACTCCTGATACGCAAGAAGTGTCATTCTTTCAGCCTCACCGCTTCTTCGCCTATTGAACAGAATTACTTGGGCAAGACAAACCTGCGCTAGTTCAGAATACATTCTGGCTTGTCACTGATTTCTACACAAAGCCTCTTTACTTCTTCTTTTAAACAATTGTTCAGCTTGACAACATCTTTGACTAATGGAAGAAGCAATGGCTTATTAAACTTCTGTTCATGAAGTGTGCTCAAAGCACATGATGAAATAGAGTCGGACCACTCACTTTGATAGAGACTCAGAAATTGTTCTGGCGAGTTAATTTTCTCCTCGTTGTTTTGTTTAAGACCTTCAGACTTCAAATAATTAGCACACTTTTGCAGGCTATGCCCTAGTTTTAGAGCCAGTGATGGTGTGGAATACATGTGTTTATCTTTACTGAAACCACACACATGTTGGACACAATTGATCAGTGTATCCCAATTAGAAGTAAGTAGAAGTTCATCAAGTGATCTTATGTTGGACATATTTTTGCTTGTAAGAACTGAACGTCCCAGTTCTCGTAATTTCTGAGAAATATACAAATGCTTATGTCTTTCATGGCCATGCTTGTCAAACAACCGACTACCAAAGTCCAACATTCTTTTATCAGTTATGCAGGTATACTTGATTTCATCATCCTTCATGGCTTTCAAGATGTTTGTTTCTAAACCAGTATTGGAACTTGATGGCGGTAGAAGTAAACGACCAGACTTTACTTCATTTCTAGATAAAGAATCTGCTGGCCGTGAGACACGCGATTCTTTGTGTTTCCACAAGTCATTCTTCTTGTAAAATGCCTTGCAGTGCTGACAATGCTCATAGTCTTTAATATGTACATCAGAGAATTTTCCTGCTTTCCTGAACTTTGGGATTAATGTTCCCTTGCCCTTTTCAATCTCACCATAATTATGGTTAAAGTCTCCTTGGTTAGTCAAAGACTGCCATCGTCTTCGCCGTTCTTTGCTTTTTTTTGGTAAAACGAAAATTTTAGCCACTTCCGTTTCATTGGCGTGTACTAAGTCATATGTCTTGCAATGTTTGGCATCAATTTTTCGCAGAAGACACAGGAACGCAATTTGTTATTGTAGTTACCTGTCTTGCTATTTTTTGCTGTTAAGACAGATGTTGGTTTCTCAGATGTTAGACAAGGAAAAACCCTCTCAGTGTCACTTTCCATGGTACTTGGTGGAATTATGTCACTGTTATTATCTGCAAAACAGAAATAAAGGTCAGATTTCCAATAAATAATATTATATAAAAAACAAGAGGGCAATGGTGGCCCAAAGTGCTAACCCGAGTACTGGCACAGATGAAGATCATACTGTTGCGACAGGTTTGAAAAGTAGGGTATCTGAAGAATACTTATGTATCAGTAGAGGGGGTTAGGATAGGTTTTATTTTAAACATGGGTTAGTGCAATGGGCTTTAAACTAGTATGACTTGGGTAGTGGAATAGCGGACACTGTTTTTGCCTATGATTCTCATGTCTTTTTTGCAATATTTCTTTTCTGACTCTTTTTAATTAAGTCAAAGACAATTATGGAAAATGCACAAACAGTGCATGTACAGTCTGGTGCTTCTGGCCCAATTTTGCTTAAATTTGACTTGACATTTAATTTTATGGTCATGTACTAACTGTGCAAGATTGGTAAAGATTGGCTTAAAAATGAGGTCTCTACCCTGAATAATGTCCATTTTTGTGTTGTTATTTTTTTCACAAACAAAGGGCATTTACTCTGGTGAGTCTGGCCCAATCTTGCTTAACTATGATTTTAATGATAATCTTAGGGTTGTAAACAACATGTGTAAGTTTAGTGAAGACTGGATGAAAAATTAAGTCTCTATCCTCAATAATGTCCATTTTCGCATATTTTTTCACAAACAAAGGGCAATTACTCTGGTGTTTCTGGCCGATCTTGTTTAAACTTGACTTTACTTATAATCATATGGTCATAGACAAACTGTGTGGTGAAGATTGGATGAAAAATGAAGTCTCAATCCTGAACAATGTCCATTTTAGCACATTTGTTCACAAAGGGCAATAACTCTTGCTTATATTTGACTTCACCTGTAATATTATGGTCATAGACAAGCTATACATGATTAATGAAGATTGGATGAAAATAGTTTCTATCCTGAATAATATCCATTTTTTGTTTGTTTTTTATTTCTTCACAAACAAAGGGCAATAATTCCAGTGTGTTAACCACAATATTGCCCACTTTTGGCTTCTGCTGAGATCTGATGCTCATACACAAACTGTGACAGTTTGGTAAAGATACGATAGAAAAAAGGCATATTTGTATTTTTTTGCATGAAAAAGGGGCAATAACTATTGTGATACTGGTGTGATCTGGCAAATAACAATCTCAACCGAGCTTTTATAGTCATACAAAAACTGTGCAACTTAGGTTAAGATTAGATAAATTGTGAAGTCTCTAGCGTCAGAACAAACTTATTGTTGACGGCATATGGACGACGCAGGAGAGGTCCTCTATATCAATAGCTTACAAAGCACTTCGTGACAAAAAAGACTACCAAAATAAATATTTTAAATAAGTTTTGATGGTTAATATTTGTTGATTTCACTGACTGATCAAATTTTATTTCACAAAGTTAGCGAAAATATAATGTTCACTCACTACATCTGTGATATAGAAATACACAACCCAAAACTCACTACATCTGTGATATAGAAATACATAACCCAAAACTCACTACATCTGTGATATAGAAATACACAACCCAAAACTCACTACATCATCATGAGTACATCTGTGATATGAGAATACACAACCAAAAACGCAGTACATCTCTAATATAGGAATACACAACCAAAAACGCAGTACATCTGTGATATAGGAATACACAACTCAGAACTCACTACATCTGTGATATAGAAATACACAACCCAAAACTCACTACATCATCATGTGTACATCTGTGATATGAGAATACACAACCAAAAACGCAGTTCATCTGTGATATAGGAATACACGACTCAGAACTCACTACATCTGTGATATAGGAATACACAACTCAGAACTAACTACATATGTGATAAAGGAATACACAACCCAAAACTCACTATATCATCTGTGATATAGGAATACACAACCCAAAACTCACTACAGTTGTGATATAGGAATACACAACCCAAAACTCACTACATATAGACATAAACAAACCATAACTCAATACATCTGCAATATAGGAATACACAATCCAAAACTCACTACATCATCATGAGTGTATCTGTGATATGAGAATACACAACCAAATACCCACTACATCTGTGCTATAGGAATACACAACTCAAAACTCACTACATCTGCAATATAGGAATACACAACCTAAAGCTCACTACATCTGTAATATAGGAATACACAACTCAAACTCACTACATCTGCGATATAGGAATACACAACCCAAAAAAGCACTAGTCACAGTGGTGTAGTGGATATGGTGTCCACCTTGCGACCGGGAGGTCCTGGGTTCGATCCCCACTCGCGGAACGTTCTTGAGATTTCTCCACAGACACCATGTACTGGTTCTTCCCAGGAAGACTTTCGATGCAGTCAAGCTAAAATAAATAGGTCTGAACTAAAACTAAATACTAACTACATTAATTTTAAATACATTTGAATCAGAAGAGAATCATGACATACCTTCACTTTTGTTACTTTCACTGTCACTACAGGTACAGGTACTTTGCTGATCATCTTCACTACAACTGGGATGATAGAATTCGTCAGCATCATCATCATGACTGCTACAGTCATCATCGTGATCAGATTCAAATTCTGATAAAATATAGAAAAATTGATGATAAATAATTTATTGGAGTATCTTCATTGAAATTTCACATGGCAATCTGACAATTCCTAAAATACGCTGCACATTAGGATCTGAGGATGACCAGTAGGTCACGATCTGAAGATATTTCCAGCAAATCCTTGCTTCCATGGATTAGAAGTTAAGTGCATTACTTAGCTGGCATCACAAGGTCTATAATTATTAAACAGTCATATTTTTACCATTTAAGCCCCAATCACACTGTCACGATTTTGGCAACATTAGCCCAGGATTGATCTTGGACGTGTTTGTCGTGATAAGGCGGGGATGCACAGAGTCCCGATTCTATCTTCCTACATATACCTACGGTTGTTGTAGGACAAGACTACGAATATCAAAGACACTTGTAGGATCCGCAGCCGATTCACCACGGATCAGCAAGATATGATACGATATGTTTGGGTTTTTATACGCTAGTGTCTGGTATACGCTATGGTAACAGAAAATTGGTAACGATTCTCCTAAGATTGTAGTACGATTGAAGAAGATTCATCAGAATAACCCTACGATTTGCCAATAACTCTCACGCTTCACTACGCTTCAAAGCGATTTGCACCAACGTAGGCTAACGTATTGAGTGAGTAGAATCATTGCAATAAACCGTACAGGTAACCCAACCCATCTTCATATTGTTTTGGTCCATTGTGTATATGGAAGAGTAGTCCTGATAGTCGCTAAGGATCCTACAGGAATGGTAACTGAACCGTAGGACACACTTAGAAATCTGTATAATAAACGTATCAACCGTAGCATAACATAGTACAGTCTTGTAACACAAATGTCATATTATTAGTCCCGATTAAACACGATAGGCCACGAATGCATCTAAGATGCTGTAAGAATAAGCCCGATTGAGCTACGATGGTACTAGGGGTGTCCTACATTTTGGAAAAAAGAAGAGGGCGCTACGACTGTGTTCACGCTTTACCACGAATCACCAAGATTTTGTAATTGTGGACAATCAGAGCCAAAACAGTGTGACTATGGCTTTAAACATCATTTTAGAGTCAAATTGTGGAATATACGCCTAATCATATCATTTTATGGTAAAAATTACTATTATATGCAACTTTTCTATGTTATACATGGAAACTACTAATTCTAGTTGTAAATGACAACACCAAACCAACATTAAAACGCTTCTGGACAGGAGCAATTATATTGACCGAGATAAATGTTTTTAACCATTCCAGATGTTTCAGAAGAAAACTTTTTTAACTAGCCGTTATTATTTCTTCCTTTAGGAATATTGGGTACTTAAGTCAGATTGCTTCACATGAATGATCTGAAAAACTGTGGATTTGTTTGTTTGTTTGTTTCTGTTTTTCGCCGTACTCAACAGTATTTCAGTATTATGACGGCGGTCAGTTAACCTACTCAGACTTTCCTGGGTAAGCTGGTTTACCGTACTAAGTGCACATACTTATGCCAGTAACTAACAACTGCCCTACTTGAATCAGAGGGAGGGGGAGAATGGTCGTAGAAAGGATTTCATGACCAATCCCCACACAAGTTATGTGGCCAGGCTGGGAATCAAAATACTGTGGAAACACACTACTACAAAAAGGCCAGGGAGACACAGATTTATAATAGATTTTTTTGTAGTTGTGCATCTTTAGGAAAGTTCAATAGTCATATAGTCATAATCAGGTTAGGTTTAGACTTTTAATGTTATCGGTGGCATTTAAGTGCACCCTGAAGATGTGCTTGTTAAAATGTATGTTTTATTAAATTTTAGCATTTCAATGGAAACGTGTAGAATTGCAACTTGCTTTAGTTAAACAAACAAGGACAATTGACAATTGACAGGACTTACATGTTATGGTACTATCAAATTCCTCAATTCTGTCTTAAGGTTACTTATATTTTTCTAACAAACAGTGCATAGATTATTATGGTGAATGTACTACTAAATCATGTTTATACCTTAGAAAACTTACGTCATCATTTGCCAATAACATAATGCATTACATTAAGTTACAAAATTTCATATTATTACTTAATTTCTAATTGAATAGAGATATTACCATTGTTGATCTCCATCGCTTTGCAAGTTTCAATGTCTTTATTCTTCATACTTCTGATGGCTTTGTTGGCGACATCTGTTTTCTTGTTGACACTTCCTGGCTTTATTATGACATGTTCAGATTCTATGTTCATCTCCATCGCTTTGCTAGTTTCATTGTCTTCATTCTGCATACTTTTGATGGCTTGGTTGGGTTTCTTGTTGGCGACATCTGCTTTCTTGTTGATACTTCCTGGCTTTATCATGACATGTTCAGATTCTAAGTCCATCTCCATCGCTTTGCTAGTTGCATTGTCTTCATTCTGCATATTTCTGATAGCCTGGTTGGGTTTCTTGCTGGCGACATCTGCTTTCTTGTTGACACTTCCTTGCTTTATCATGACATGTTCAGATTCTATGTCCATCTCCATCGCTTTGCTAGTTTCATTGTCTTCATTCTGCATACTTCTGATGGCTTGGTTCGGTTTTTGTTGGCGACATCGGCTTTCTTGTTGACACTTCCTGGCTTTATCATGACACGTTCAGATTCTATGTCCATCTCCATCGCTTTGCTAGTTTCATTGTCTTCATTCTGCATACTTCTGATGGGTTGGCTGGGTTTTTTGTTGGCGACATCTGCTTTCTTGTTGACACCTCTTGGCTTTATCATGACATGTTCGGATTCTCCCTTTGGTTTATTGTCTGTTACTCCGTTTACCCCCTCAGTTGTTTTATCTTGGTCCACAATGTATTGTATCCACTTTTCTGAAAGCAAGAGTAATTTTTTATATTTTCCACATTTGTAATTTGAAGGTCAAGTCTGCATGACAAAGCATAAATGAAAAACCGTGTGAAATGAAACAATGTTGTAACTAGGTATGTTACAGACATGGATGCCCCCACGACACATGTTTGGATACAGACAAAGGGCATGTCGCCAACACTGAATGTTGTCTCCACCAGTGATGATTTGTTGCAAGTCATTTTAAAATTGCCTGATAAATGATGATGTTACTCGGGACAAGATGTGTTACGCTCATATTTGACCTTTTACCTCTAAGTGTGACATTGACCTTTCAGCTAGGGACACAGGTCTTGCGCGCGACACGCTGTCTCCACACGGTGATCATTTCTGGAAAGTTATTTTGAAAGTGCCTGATAAATGATGAAGTTACAGTCCAGACAACCTGTAGTATGCTCATATTTAACATTTCTATTAGTGTGACCTTGACCTTTGAGCAAGGGACAAAGGTCTTGAGCAAGACACACTATCTCCACAAGGTGATCATTTGTGGCAAGTTATTTTAAAATTGCATGATAAATGATGAAGATCAAGTCCGGACAAGATCAGACGGACATTTTGGGACGTACATACATGTTTTCCAATGGACCAGAACCATTTTCTTACTCAGCCAAAATGTATTATAAGAAGAAATGTTCTGAGAAAGTTTCATGTTGATTGGGCAAAAAATGTGACTTCTAGAGTGTTCACAAGCTTTTTCTTTAATTTGACGTATTGACCAAGTTTTTAGACCCCACATGACCCAACCAAGATATCATTACGACAGATGTTCTGATCAAGTTTCATGACGATTGGCCAATACACGTGGTCCTCTCGAGTGTTCACAAGGTAAATGTTGAGGACAGACGATAGACGACGGACAAAAAGGGGTCACAAAAGCAGGTTGTGCTCAGGTGAGCTAAAAACTACAAAGCAGAGAGGCAGGCAGATTATCTCATTTCAACGCACATAGCCCTCAAATAGCAACAGAAATAAATTTTAATCAGAAGAAAATCATGACATACCTTCAGTTTTGTTACTTTCGCTGTCACTACAGGTACAGGTACATTGCTGATCATCTTCACTACAACTGGGATGATAGGATTCGTCAGCATCATCATCATGACTGCTACAGTCATCATCGTGATCAGATTCAAATTCTGATAAAAAATAGAAACAAGTTTCTGTGTTTGATAAACACACATGCCCCCGGTTGGTGCTGGGTAGCGCATTTCTTAGTCCAAATTAGGTCAAGGTCAAAGTGAGGTTGGGTGATATGGGTGGTTTGGGAACGGTCACAAGTAAAAACTGTGTAAATATCCCAGTGTTGTAGCAAGCGGTGTTGGTGGTAGACGAAACGGTAAAATCTAGTTAACCAAGAAATGGCAATTTTGAATTATTCTAAGTGCAAATTAGCTCAAGGTCAAAGTAAGGTTGGGTGATATGGGTGGATTGGGAACGGTCATAGGTAACAAGTGTGTAAGTATCAAAGTGTTGTAGTAAGCGGTGTTGGTGGTAGACGAAACGGTAAAATCTAGTTAACCAAGAAATGGCACTTTTGATTATTATAATTCCAAATTAGGTCAAGGTCAAGGTCAAAGTAAAGTTGGGTGATATGGGTGGATAGGGAATGGTCATAAACAACAACTGTATAAGTATCAAAGTGTTGTAGTAAGCGGTGTTGGTGCTAGACGAAACGGTAAAATCTAGTTAACCAACAAATGGCACTTTTGAATTATTATAAGTCCAAATTAGGTCAAGGTCAAAGTAAGGTTGGGTGATATGGGTGGATAGGGAATGGGCATAAGCAACAACTGTGTAAGTATCAAAGTGTTGTAGTAAGCAGTGTTGGTGCTAGACGAAACGGTAAAATCTACTTAACCTGTCATTGACGGAAGGACGGAACGACGGACGGACAGGACAATCACTATATGCCTCCTGCATCAAGATGCCGGGGGCATAAAAATGATGATAAATAATTTATTGGAGTAACATGATTGAGTACAGTAAAATCCTGCAAATACCAACACTTGTGGGACTTATTTAAAGTGGTCTTCCTAGTAGTGTGGTCATAGTATCAAGGTATCACCGAGTCAGCACATGTACATGTGTATGCCTGTAAGAAATAAGAGATAACGAACATCATTTTGCTTTCAAAACAAATTATTTTTTATAGAATAAGACTGAAATATACAAATGTACTTAATATTAAGAAAGTTAAATTAAAAGTGATCCACTAGTTTCAAGTGTTACCCCTTTACTGTCAGATAGTTAATTAATGTAATCTGAGACGGACAATGTGCTAATCCCTTATTTAAACATCTATAACATAGTAATTACTACGGACTGTTCATGCCACAAAGCAGTATGTTATCTCAACTACACATTTTTAATTGATGATGTAAAGTGATAAAGACAAAGGGCACTGGTCGGAATAACAAGAGTCATTTTGAATGTGTTTTTTTTCTTCATATTTTCGATCTGTGATTAGTGGTCCTAATATGGAATAGCAGGGTATCCATATAATACGGGTTGCGACCATTGAATTTAACAAACAAGAGGGCCGAATGGCTCTATATCCCTTAGCTGAGAATGAGGACATAGGCGTTGCAGTTTTAGAAAAGGTTTTTAGTCATTTTGTTAATTAAGTCTATAAAATAAACCATGTAACTCCCAGGGAATGGTCATTCTGTGAAGTTTCGTGAGGCGGTTTAGGAGATTTTGTTCGAATGAAAGTCCCTTTCTGTTATTGAGAATTAAAATCTTGCAACCTTATAAATTCAGAATTTAAAACATTCCTCTATTTCTATGTTTTCCGTTTTAAATGCTATACACAGATGAATTTTCTAGTGAATTTTCTGTATTTTAGATTTATCAACACACATGTAGTGAGTTTTCTGTACTTAATTTATATAAATCCGGTATGTCGTGAGTTTTCTGTATTTTAATTTTCTATACACTTATGCAGTGAAATTTCTGTATTTGAAATCTATACCAACATCTGAGATTTTTCTGTATTTCAAATTTTATACACATAGGTAGCGAGTTTTCTGTATTTAAAATTATATACACCTAGGTAGTAATGTTTTGTGTATTTTAAATTCAATTATAGATTCTATACACCTATGTAGTGATTTTTTCTGTATTTTAAATTCTATACACCTATGTAGTGATTTTTTCTGTATTTTAAATTCTACACACCTATGTAGTGATTTTTCTGTATTTTAAATTCTATACACTTATGTAGTGAGTTTTCTGTACTTTAAATTCTATACACCTTTACACCTAAGTAGTGAGTTTTCTGTATTTTAAATTCTATACACTGTTACACATATGTAGTGAGTTTTATGTACCGTATTTTAAATTCTATACACTTATGTAATGAGTTTTCTGCATTTTAAATTCTTTAGACTCATGTAGTGAGTTTTCTGTATTTTGGTTTCAAAACCCAGATGTGGTGTTTTAGTATAACCATTATACTTAATATATATTTATATATATATAATTCTGTCCATAGAAGCACCAAGTTTCGTGTTTTACAGTGCAAAACAGTGAAGTACCTTGAATGTCGCATTCTGATTCACTTTCAGATAAGTCAAATGGATTGTCATCAGAATCATCGAAAAACGAAAACAACAACATCAATTACAAACCAAGAATATCGGAAGAAACAATGGATGCTCCCCGATACCGCTTTGCCTCTAAATGTGGTCTTGCAACCATCATTAAAATGGTCATACTGGTTCAGTAAGTTTGTTTTTTTCTCATTCAAAAGATGAGGGTTCTCAAGTAATCCACCATCCAAAAATTACTGAAAAATAAACTGCTGACTTAAAATCATTATATTAAGACTTTTTGTAGCATAGGGAAAGATCCAGAGCAAAATATCAGGGTGATGCACAATGCACCTTTTCGGTTGCCCCCTGCTGCAGGGATCTTTCCCTAGAAGCAACGACAACTAACATTACAATAAATCGGCATTATTTCATGTTTTTCCAATAAATTATTGCAAATGCTATATATAGTTAATATATAGTATATACTTAAGTTCACTTCGTAAAAAATGTAGTTGCAGCATAGGTTTTTAAATGTAATCTGTGTACAGTGAGGCTTTGGAAGTTTTTCTTAAATAAAGACTAGTAGCATAAAAGAACAAGTTTTCCTTGATTTGTTTTTACCTTAGGCGTAAAAAAATAAATATGTTTATTTCAGGTATACCCGACCTACTCTAAAAAAATGCCCCGACCCTAGAACATTTTATTGGGTTTGTCCGATTGATTTTTGATTTATTTACCTTTTTAATTAATTAAATGTGTTTCTGGATAAAAAAGTGTTTTGTTTTGATAGCATCTACTTGTTACAGTCCATAAAATCAAGCATTATTAAGGAATAAACAATAAAACTTTATGAACAATAATAATTCGTATTGTTGTTATTATAATCCCTGTGTTTAATAAATTAATTATTTTTAAATTAATACACGTAGAGTAGTTAGTTACGTTTAGGTCGTGAGGTTTTATGTTTACAGTTATAGTTAGGCAATATTCGTAGATTTTAGACTGAGAACTCTTCAATTAACAAAATTATACTTTTCTCTATTGACAATGACTAACAATTACTAACAATCACGCAGATTAGATCCCCAGTCACTGATTGTGTTCACTCAACCAATTTAATCCATCACGATTTATCACGAAACTTCACATTCGATTCGTGACTTTGAATGTGAAACATTCAACATACTTTATATATTTGATATTTATTAAATATATTTCAGGTAACTACTATTTTCTATTATTTTATATTTTGGCATTGATTGTATTTATGCATTGTCAAGTATTATATATGTATTATTTAATTATTTTAATTTAAATCTAATTGTTAACCTATTGTTAACAATCCGTCGGTTGTTATATATGTATTTGATGACATTCGATTCGTGACTTTTAATGTGAAACATTCAACATATTTTATATATTTAATATTTAATAAATATATTTCCGACTTTTATTACTATTGTGTTGTTCTTCGCAACACGATAGCCGGTGACCCACACCCGTATCATATTTAAATCGAACACCGGCAACAAAATGGCGCCCAACGTTAATTCACAATAGTGAATATACAGGCAGCGAGTTTCAGCGTGACCATCCACGTTGAATCCGGAAACTTCATGTCAACGTTATTCCGATTTTGACACGTGCACGGCACATCTGAAAGGAACAGTTCCAACTTTATTGTGACGGTGATCTATACACGTCATTGTACATGTACAAGGATCCATGGACTTGCTAGCAACCGTTCGTACGTACTTAGTGTAGTGAACTAGTGGCCCGGGAACTCTTATCACGTTACACGTACGCCGCGGCGGAGGACTTCACGCTTTTCTCTGGAGAACAGGACCGGATTCTTTACTGGACATTAAGTGAAATGGACAGTGGATCATAAGTTATTATTTTGTGTTTTGTTGCTTTTTTCATTGCCGACGGATTGGTGAGTCACATTTTGTATATTGTATATTGTTTTAATTTAATTGCAATTTGCATGCCAATTATATACTAAGTTGACTTCATCTAATTTATATTTACACATATACACAGTTTTATTCAAATTCTATTATTGTCATAGATTTTGGCTAAATCTCATTTAAGTTACGTTGTCAACTTAGTGTGTAATAACGTAAAAGAAAAAAAAAAAACATTTCTCAGACATATTACTGTACAATTGACCTATATTTTTGTATAAATATCAATTATCATATTATTTTATATACTGTACAATATTATTCACGGAACACTCGAGCATTAATTTCGTGTAACCAACTAACTGTGAAATCACATAACAAAGATGATCTTTTATCTAACACTACTAATAACCAAGTAGCAGTTTAAGTACCGCTATGTAGTAGATTAGTGTACACTTATTAGAAACGTTAATTTTTTTATATCAGTCCACAAATAAAACCCAATTCAAACAACATTGTGAGGTTATGACACAACGTGCAAGATTGATCTATTAATTCCTAGACCGGTCAGATAAAAAGAGATATTCGTAATAAAGTATGCACTTTATTTCGAATTTAATCTGCTAAAATAATTCATAGGCCTTCCGCGCGATCGAAAATCACATAACCAATAACCGAACGTCGATATCGTGGATTTTATGTAGCGACTGCTGCGATAGTAAAATTGGCGTAGTGTTTACGCGCTTGACTTGCACGCTGGCGGTTGGAGTTCGAATCCCATCGAAGCCGTACAAAGGTCAATTATTAGGACTTTTCATTGTAAAATTGAAATCACATTAAACATGCTAAGAGGACAAATTTATCGTCAAATGAAATAGTGAACTAAGCTTGTAACAGATAATCAAGCGTATTGTCAATAACGTATTGTCGATTAGTTGAAACAAAAAGAAAAGAAAGGGGAAGTAACTGCTACAGCATTAAATGGAAGTAGTACATTACTACTGGTGAAAGGCAGATAATAAGGACTGTGTGAAATACGCAATTATTGTAAAAAAAAGAAAAAAAAAGGGAGATAATATATCATGAGTATTGAGCATTGAATTCGCTTGTAAATATAAGATTAAATTTGTATATTTTGACGTGTGCTGTTCATTGCTTTTACATTTGTGTAGTTAAATAGGTTAGAATAGTTAGAATAGAATAATCATTAAATTAATTGCGTGCATGTATAGACAATATCTTTGCAAATATTAGTTACCAAGTATAGTATAGTAGTACCATACAATAGTGATTATGGCAGAAGGTGGAAAGTCTTATAGTTTGCGCAAATCTACAGGCGATTTGAGAAACGAACAAGATTTGATCGATGATGAGAGACAAAGAAAACGAGAGTTTGAACTTGAACAGAGAAAGACAAAAGATGCTGAACTAGAAATGTTCAGAAAGCAGAGAGAAAAGCTCATTTGAGAGAGACGGAGGGGTAAAGAAAAGACACATACAATCACTGATGCAGGAGGATACGAACACGGTGACATGTTCAACGTGTCCATCGAAACACAGAAGCTGGATGAGAGATTGGAACAGCTTAGAATGGATGGAGTTTTGCAGACATCTACACACAGACGTGCATCCAAAGAAATATAAAGTGGCACAGAACAAATGGAAGACTTAGAGAGAAGTTTAAGACTATTAGAAGAGCGTGTTTTGCAAGAAACAACGCCGAAACACATACATCAACATGAAGTTAGTAATGATAGACAATCACTCAAGATGAAGCAGGATATAGTTAGAAAGGCACAAGAGATAGAACGACTGATGTCGTTATTAGAAGAGAAAGTACGAAAAATGAAGGTTAGAGAACTCGAATTTCAGAAACGAGAGAAAGAATTACAGGCTAAATTGTCCAAAAGTGAGTTTCACATGGTTCAGTATGAGAATAGACTTGAACAACTACAAGAAAGAACGTCACAGAGGTTTGAAGAAATGGAAATGCATATGAGAGAAAGAGAAGCAGCGCTGATTAAGCAAGAATCGAAACAAAGTGTTATTACTAACCATGAAGCACGGGAACATAGTCATCACAAGAAAGAAAATTTCAAATTATTGGAATTAGACAGAAAGATAAAAGAACTTGAACGGCAGAAGAGCCTACTCGCAAACAACTATAGAGAACCACATGATTGGTCAAGAACTACTGAAACAGAGCCAAAAGATTTATCTATCAAAATTAATTTAGCGCCATTTTCTGGCAAGGAACCTGTTCCTAAACACGAGGCATCTTTCGAAGAATTCAAGCTTGAATTTGAAAGTATTCAACATATTTACTCAGAGCAAGTATTAAAGCAAGCCTTACGCAAGTCACTGAGAGATCAAGCTAGAAAATGCATGCTACATATCGGCACATACGCAACCGTGGAACAAATTATGCAGAATTTGGAAGATAATTTCGGCAATGTAGCTAGCGAAGACAGTATTTTGTCAAAGTTCTTACTTGCTGAACAGAAGCCGGACGAATCAATCGTTGAATGGGGGCTAAGATTTGAAGAAATGCTATTACAGATTTCAAGAAAGGCTAGAATGCCTGAAGCAGAAAGAAACGCTAAGTTGAAGAATAGATTCTGGAGAGGCCTGAAAAGTGAAGAATTACGTCAAGCAACACGAGTGCACTTTGAAAGCTCCATGACTTATGAAACGCTAAGAAACAAGGTCAGAGCAGAAGAATTTGAGATTCAACTACAACGAGAAAGAAATGGCACACGACCGAAAACGACGAAGATAAACCAAGCGTCTGTGGATACGGAATTCACACGTACATCTGACATGATAGCGACTCTCATGAAACAGATAGAAGCATTAGACAGGAAATTTGAAGACATGAAATTAGGTCAGTCATATACAGAAACGCTTGACAGAGACAGTTCCAAACCACAAAGAGGTGGATACAGAACTTAGCGGGGTCGAGGATATGGTTACCGCAACAGAAACAGAAACAGCGAAGACACGAATAGAACAGACAACCATGAAGGTCAGAATCCCAATCCTTTAAACTAGCCGATGTCTCCATTGCGGGTCAAATCGGAGACACTAATACAGAAGACCCAAAACCTAGAAAATTACCCTTTTTAGAAAGATTGATTGGCCATTCAAATGAATCGGAAATGATGTTAAACGGTATATTGACACCAGCAGTAATTGATAGCGGTGCAATGATTACAACGGTGAGCCAAAGCTTTGTTGCACAGCTACAAGAAACACCACAAATACATGATTTAGAAGAACTTAAAATATCGATTAAAGGGGCCGACGGGAATGAAATTCCTTATATTGGTTATATAGAAGCCGAAATAAAAATACCCCACATTTCTGATCACACATATGATGTACCTGTTTTAGTAGTCCACGATACAGAATACAACCTACAAGTCCCCGTTATTGTAGGCACAAACCTCATTCGGCTATTAAGCCATGTATCAGAAAATAAGTTACCAATAGAATGGCAAACAGCGTACATGTCTATTTTTGCGCAATCACCTCAATGTTTGGTACACAGCACTAACAAGAAAGGTGTACAAATACCTCCATATGAAACCATTACAGTATCTGGTTTTGTACGCAAGACTACTGAGTTACAAGGTTTTACGGCTGTAACAGAACAATCGTCAATTGCATCACCAAGAATTGGTCTTTGTCCACGTGTTGTTTCCTTGGAAAACCTGGTAAAACGGCCCGTGTACCAGTGAAAATGTTTAACATGTCCGCCAAAACAATATCAATAAAGCCAGATTCTGTTTTGTGTCAATTACAAGACGTAAAGGTATTGAGACCATGGTGTCCAGAAACGTGCGACAACACGTATAATACACCAGTTGAGTCAACATCAAAAACAAAACAAAATGATAAACCATTAAATAAAAACGATTTTCTTGACAATATCAATGTAAAATTGAGTCATCTTGACAACGAACAAAAGTAACCATTGAAAATCTGTTGTGGAAATGGCGCAATGTCTTTTCACAAGGCCCATTAGATATTGGGAGCACAGATCTGGTTAAACACGAAATAAAGCTGGAAAACAGCGAACCATTCAAAGAACCGTACCGACGTGTACCACCGGGACTTATTAACACGGTCCGGGAACACATACACGAGATGTTGGACATGGGGGTTATAAGACCATCACAAAGTCCGTTTTCCTCGAATGTTGTAATTGTCCGGAAGAAAGACGGTACAATTCGCTTCTGTATCGATTACAGGAAGTTGAATTCGCGCACACATAAAGATGCGTACCCTCTCCCACGCATTGATGAAACATTACAACTGCTATCCGGTTCAAAATATTTACAAAGCTCGACCTCAAATCAGGATACTGGCAGGTCGAAATGGCCGAACAAGATAAGGAAAAGACTGCCTTCCAAGTAGGCTCATTAGGGCTCTATGATTGTAACCATCCATTTGGACTCTGCAACGCTACAGCAACCTTTCAAAGGTTGATGGAACGTTGCATGGGCGAGCTCAACCTCAGAGACTGTCTTATATACTTAGACGACATCATTGTGTATTTTGCCACAGTTCCACAAATGGTAAATCAACTAGAAGCCGTTTTTAAACAACTAGAAACACATAATTTAAAGCTTAATGCTTCAAAATGTGATTTTCTAATGAGTGAGGTTAAATATCTAGGCCATATAGTCTCTTCAGAAGGCATAAAAACAGACCTCTCTAAAATCGAAGCTGTGTTGAAATGGCCAGTGCCACAGAATGTCAAACAGGTACGAAGTTTTCTCGGATTCGCCGGCTTTACCGACGATTCATTGCCAACTTTGCCTCTATTGTCCGTCCACTTAATTATTTATTAAGTGAGAACCCTGACAAACGAAGCAAACACAAAACTCGTAAGCCCAAAACTGATGCTTTTGAGTGGGGCGATATTGAGCAGGCTGCCTTTGACTTAATAAAGTCAAAGTCAACTACAGCACCAGTTTTGGCATACGCCGACTACAATAAACCGTTCCGATTGCACACCGATGCCTCTGCTACCGGTCTTGGTGCGGTTTTATATCAGGAAGACAGAGTTGTCGCATATGCAAGCCGGAGTCTGAAACCCACCGAGCGCAACTATCACTCAAGTAAATTGGAATTTTTAGCCCTTAAGCGGGCTATCACTGCAAACTTCCATGACTACCTATATGGCGTGCAATTTGAAGTTTTAGCAGATAACAACCCCCTGACCTACGTTCAAAGTACAGCCAAACTTAACGCTTGTGGTCAGAGATGGGTTGCCTCCCTTGCCAATTACAATTTTAAAATAAATTACCGTTTTGGCAAGCTCAACATTGAAGCCGATGCGCTCTCACGCCAAAGACCTCAGCAGACACTCAGTGACGAAAGTAACATATCGTCAGATGAGAGTTCACACATGTTTACAACTCAGTGTAAACAAGTTGAACCATGCGTGTTACAAGCTATATTAGCTTCACCAACCCAACCCACGACGCAATTTAACCCACCGGATACAAACATATACGATGGGGCTCAGGTATTTGACGACAATGATTGGGTATCAGGTCAGAATGCCGATACCGCAATACATTGTATTAAAGATTACGTTGCTCGTGAGCAAATGCCGTCTGTCGAGCAGATAAAACGTATGACGCCGACAACAAGAAAATATCTGAGACATTTCAAGAAATTGTCTCTTTCAAATGATATTCTGTATCATTCAGCCAATATCAAAGGGGAGACAATACAACGAATTGTCCTTCCTGAATCAGGTCGTCGCTCTATGTTTAGAGCATTGCACGACGATCTAGGACATCAAGGTCGCGACCGCACACTTTCACTCTTAATAGAGCGCTTTTATTGGCCAGGAATGGACAATGACGTATCCGACTGGATACGTAAGTGCGAACGTTGTGTAAAAAGCAAATTTCGGCCATCTCGCGCTACAGGGCTTGTAAATATAAGTTCATCATACCCCATGGAACTGGTATGTATTGATTACTTGTCTTTAGAAATGTCCAAAGGTGGGTATGAGAACATACTAGTGATAACCAATCACTTCACTCGGTACTCACAGGCTATTCCGACCCGTAATCAAACGGCCAGAACCACTGCTAAAGTGCTGATGGACAATTTCTTTGTGCACTACGGCTTTCCTGAAAAACTCCATAGTGACAGGGGGCAAACTTTTCTGTCACGAGTTATCCAAAGATTGTGTCTTATTGCTCGTATTAAACGTACCCGAACCACTGCGTACCACCCTCAGGGGAACGGACAATGTGAGCGATTCAATCAAACCCTCTTACAAATGTTACGGTCACTTGAACCGGATCGTAAGTCAGACTGGAAGTCTGCTATTCCGTCTCTCGTTCACGCATACAACGTGACACGTCACGAAAGTACGGGATTCGCCCCATACACATCAATGTTCGGCAGATCACCTAGATTAGCGATCGATGCAGTACTGGGTCTAAAACGCCAAAATATCGAAGGTTCATCCCCTTCCCAATAAATGAAAACGCTAGAAACGAACCTGAGAAATTCGTACAGTGTTGCAGATCGCCAAGCTCATAATAAAGGTAATAAAGCAAAAGAATATTATGACAAAAAGGTCAAATACGCAAAACTTGAATGTAGAGATCGTGTATTACTACGTAACTACGGTTTGCGGGGTAAAAACAAAATTGCAGATGTCTGGGATGAACATCCCTACGTGGTAATTTCGCAGCCAGACCCCGACATACCTGTTTTTCGCATTCAACGCGAAGACGGGAAAGGCGACGCAAAGACAGTTCATCGGAACAATTTACTGTTGATAAACAGTTTGCCGATATGCAGATCGTCTTCATCCGACTCGATACGGAGCCTAGTATCGGACCGACTAAAAATTCGAGATAGCCAAGACGACGCCGACGTCAAGACGTCAATGTCTGGCAGTAGCGACACGTCTGACAGAGAGTCACCAAACTCACCATACAGACCGCCGCACAAGAGGAAACCTGGAGAACCAGGAGTACTTCCTCACAGATCTACCAGCACGACACGCAGACCCGCGAGATTCACATCCGGCGAGTATATATTAGAACACAACGTGGCTACTCTACCGACCGAGTGTGAGATATTTGTGTAACTAACTATTTTCAGATGAAATTGATATTCAACAGATATGTTTCAGACGACAGAGTGTTTTGTTTCAATGTATAATTATGCATTATAATTTCTTGGAAAAAAAAATAGCATGTTTATTTTATAAACATCACTGATTATAGGATAATTGATATACCATTTTTAATGTATTTTATAATACGGATGTATCATGTAATGTCATTCTTTAAATATTAAACTATTATTCTGAATAACCTGTATATTGTTTGCTTAATGTGAACAAACATGCTATTTTATTATTTATAAATGTGTATTACATAATACAATTTAGTAAAATGTTATAATGAAAAGATGTCGAGGACGCCATCTTGTCGGAGAGGGGAAATATGTTACAGTCCATAAAATCAAGCATTATTATGGAATAAACAATAAAACTTTATGAACAATAATAATTCGTATTGTTGTTATTACAATCCCTGTGTTTAATAAATTAATTATTTTTAAAATTAATACACGTAGAGTAGTTAGTTACGTTTAGATCGTGAGGTTTTATATTTACAGTTATAGTTAGGCAATATTCGTAGATTTTAGACTGAGAACTCTTCAATTAACAAAATTATACTTTTCTCTATTGACAATGACTAACAATTACTAACAATCACGCAGATTAGATCCCCAGTCTCTGATTGTGTTCACTCAACCAATTAAATCCATCACGATTTATCACGAAACTTCACATTCAATTCGTGACTTTGAATGTGAAACATTCAACATATTTTATATATTTAATATTTATTAAATATATTTCAGGTCACTACTATTTTCTATTATTTTATATTTTTGCATTGATTGTATTTATGCATTGTCAAGTATTATATATGTATTATTTAATTATTTTAATTTAAATCTAATTGTTAACCTATTGTTAACAATCCGTCGGTTGTTATATATGTATTTGATGACATTCGATTCGTGACTTTGAATGTGAAACATTCAACATATTTTACATATTTAATATTTAATAAATATATTTCAGACTTTTATTACTATTGTGTTGTTCTTCGCAACACGATAGCCGGTGACCCACACCCGTATCATATTTAAATCGAACACCGGCAACATACTTAAAAACAATGTTTAAGGATATTACTGATACGGTTTGAATATTTATTCAGTTTTAAAATCTACAAGTTGACCATTTACCAAAAAAATAACAAAATAAATAAAAAATTCCCGACCTACCTACCCTAATTATTTTGGGCATGTTACCTGAAACAAACATTTATTTTTTTTACGCCTTACGTGTTTGTAATCATTATCATGCAACCACAATTTTTTTCCACCCGATAACTAAGACATACAATATTTTAATTTATTCTGAAAGTACAATATTCTTATTCATTCTGAAAGTACAGACAGACAGAGGTCTAAATCCCATCAATAGGTAGGAGACGCCTCAAAGCACTTTGTGTTACGGTGAGCTTTTAATAGCTTGTGACTAATTGTTATACCCGAACAATGTTTTCAGGGATTGTTTTTCAACATCTAAGGGACCATTAGAGGCCTCAGAAACATTGGCATAATGGTGGCATTTTGCTCAGAAACATTTCCTTTTACAGTTTTTCCCCTTTCACTGGGGGCTGACCGTGTAAACTAAAAGTGTTTCTCAACGACAAAATGTTTGTTTCTTCATGAAAACTAATACACACAGCGTGTTTCATTTCCTGAATTTTATTATGATTTTGTTGATAAACACACACATAAAACATGAAATGAACAAAAAATCCCTGCATAAACATCAAACATTTTCCAGTAACGCACAAAACAAAAACAAAAAACAAAATGAAAATCACAAAAGAAATAAACAAAATTTAAAATCTCATCACCTTTGACTTCTGATTTGGTGGCTTTATCAATATAACCATAAAAAGCAACATGTCTATAAATTTTATCTCATTTTTCTAGAGCTTCTTACAAGCCTGTATAGCAATGACATAGTGTTTCCTTAGCTTTAATTCCTTTTTCAGACCCAGTTATAAACACCAATGTAATCAATGATACCACTGACAACAATGAATAAGTCCATAGAGGCATAAAAAGTGTTAGTGTGTTAAGAGTGGATTGTAGCCAGCAGATTTTCGTCCTTCGATGTGTAGGTTAAAATCTCTCTTAACACTTCACAATATATGGACAATGATGTATATGTGTAAGCTATTGCTACGAAGTTCAAATTTTTACAATTTGTTTAAATTTTTTAACCGATTAGGTTTGACTTAAAAAAAAAAAATGGTCAATAATGCATAGCACATCTATGTAAAATATGAGGGAGGGAACCAAACATTATGATATAGAACAGCTGTTATAACGAATCTATGGGTTGTTTCGTGGAAAAATAGAGTGGCATGTACATGATTCGACGATGAACTAGAATTGTCACAAGAGTGACGACTATACCCCCACAGTATGGCCTTGTCAAAAAACTATGGCATATCCATTGGAAAGAAATGCACCCAAAGATAATGCTTTATTTCATGTAGTTACACTTATTTACTTAAAATAATTTAATTAATTTTATGTGCAGTCTTTCATCAGATAATGTCTGGAAACTGTGTTTCTAGTGATTCATGTCAAAAGAGCCATAACTCTGTCAACAGTTGGTGGTTTGTAACCAAAGTCAATCTTGACCTATATTGTATAATGTTACACAAATCTACCTAAATTAATTCAAATTTGTGAATCCTTTCATAAGTTATTGTCCGGAAACACTGTTTTTATGGAATTTAAGTCCAAAAGGGACCAATTCTCTGTCAACATTTAGTGGTTTGTAACCTTGAGTCACACTTGACCTGTATTTTATAATGTTTTACATATGTACATGAAATTATTTGAAACTGTAAAGCCTATCTTGAATTATTATAAGGAAACTGTGCTTTTATGGAATTTAAGACAACAAAGGGGGCATATCATAGTCAAAATTTAATGGTTTGTAACCTAATTCGAACTTGACTTGTATTGTATGACATGACATATGTGTGCCTAAAATTATTTGAATATGTCAAGCCTTTCTGGATTTATCGTGCTGAAACCATGTTATTATTGAATTAAAGTCAAAAAGGGGGCATAACTGAGTCAAAATTCAGTGGTTTGTAACCCAAGTTGAACTTGGCATGTACATTATGATGTTACACATGTGTACCAAAATTATTTGAATATGTCAAGGCGTTCTCTAGTTATCATCCGGAAACCACACAAACCAACAGATTGACGGACCGACAAGCTCACTCCTCCTGTATACTCCCCAAAAAGTTTGTTTGTGGGGGTATACTGAAAAGCAGAAAAAACACCTACATAATTTTTGTTTCCAACAAAACTCCATTTACAGGTCATTGGAAAGGGCCTGTTAAAACAAGCCCTATTTTGACAATAAAGTGCTGTATTTTGACCTTTCACCTCAAGGTATGGCCATGCCGCGCGACACGCCGTCTCATATCGGTGAACATTTGTGCCAAGTTTTTTCATAATTCTTTCATGCATGGTCAAGTTATAGAGCGGACAAGCCCTATTTTGACAATAAAGTGCAGAATTTTGACCTTTGACCTCAAAGTTTGACCTTTACCTTAAAGGTAGTGGTTCTTGCGCGCGACACACCGTCTCATATAGGTGAACATTTGTGCCAAGTTATTTCGAAATCCCTCAATGCATGGTCAAGTAGCGGACAAGCCCTATTTTGACAATCAAGTGCTGTATTTTGACTTCACCTCAAGGTATGACCTTGACCTTAAAGGTAACCATGTGGTTTTTGCGCGCTACACGCCGTCTCATATAGGTGAACATTTGTGCCAAGTTATTTCGAAATTCTTTCATGCATGGTCAAGTAATAGAGTGGACAAGCCCTATTTTGACAATAAAGTGCTGAATTTTGACCTTTGACCTCAAAGTTTGACCTTGACCTTGAAGGCAGCCATGTGGTTCTTGCGCGCGACACGTTGTCTCATATAGGTGAACATTTGTGCCAAGTTATTTCGAAATCCTTCGATGCAAGGGGAAGTTACAGGCCGGACAAGTTTCGGGACAGACAGACAAACTTACGGGACAAAGTGATTCCTATGTAGCTCCCCCCCTACCTACTGGTAGTGGGGGTATAATTAACAGTGGCAGAGTCACATGAAAGTTATGCAGCCGGTACTTGGGTGAATGAAAACACCTGCTTTGTGATTCAGTAAATAAGATTAAGTTTCCCGACTATACAGAGGTTCAGTATTCGGGCTTGTCAACTTTACCAAGAAGTGTACCCCAATCTAAAGATCCATTATCCAAGGTTTTGACTTCAATAAAGAACAACTCTTGAATAAATGAATGTTTTTATTGTTTGGCACTCAAATATTTATGGAAACCAATGAAGATGAAAGCAAAGCAGAGTAGTAGCGAACGCCAATTGTGGGATTTGTAACCATACTTATGCAAATAAGTGGAACTTACTAAAACACTTGAAGACCCCAGCACATGTACAAAATATTAACATGAGGGTAACAAGATCCAAAGTGCAAATAATCAAGAGACAAAGCTTTGGTGACAAAAAATGTGGACACAATTCTGCAAGTGAGGAAACGGTCTCAAAGAATAGTCTTAAATCTATGGTGTTACGTTCGGATTAATAGGATGCTGTCTGTGTACAGGGAAGTGCATGTCTGGATTCCAAAACAGATGTCAAGCATGAGAATGTGTCTGTTAGTCAGGGATATTCGACCTACACAGAATCAGGTGCAAGTGGAAAATCAAACGAATTACTTAAAACTTAACCGAAAAACTTAACTAACGCAGACGCTGACGCAGAAGCAGACGACATAAGCTTGACATTTTTTCTTAAATGTACGCAGCGTAACGCCATAGTTTGTTGTTTAATAACACATAAACATTTGTTTAAATGCATGGTTTAATTCCTATGCATCAAGACTTCTGTCTGTGGGTTATTCGCCAGCAAACGATGGCGTAAATTTATTATTTCTATAATATATCACAAATTTGGTCTCCAAAAACATGGTATTGAAGTGCTTTTGAAATACACATACCTGTCTCTCCATGGCAGATTTGCAACTCCATAGTCGAACCGTATTTCTTCTCCAATGGAGATGTCTCTTGATGCAAATAAACACAACCTTGGAATGTTGTCCAAAACAATTAGTTTCATTTGAGCGTTGTTCTGTGCAGTGCCGACTTTAGCATCGTCAATACGTTGTGCTGTTTGTTGCATCAATACTACAAATAAAAGTAGCAATGAATTGCAATTAACACACAAGTTTTAATTTTTTTTTTAAATGACGAACAACCACTAATAATGTATGTTATGTGTCAGACTGCAAGCTGTTACTTTACTGAGTATTTAAATGATCAATTATTGTTATCAAATTTTCAACCATTTTTTTTCTGAAATTTCAATTGAGTTGATAATTTTAGTTACAGTAAATAAAGCTCTTTTCTTAAATTGCTAAGAGAAATCTTAATGCCTAATTCCATGCCTATTTTAAAGAGATGTGTTTTAAATTATATTTAATTACATACAAGAGGGCCCTGAGGACCCAGGGACGCTCACCTGAGACCTGAAATTGAACTCCCTGGGGTGTAGACAGTTTGACCACAGAGACATTGAACACCCTTTGAAAAGGACCACCTTAGGATGTATAATACACTGCAGATCCATTATATCGCGATCCGTTATTTCGCGATATCCAATTTATCGCGAATCGGCCGTGGATCCCATTTTTTTTCATGTACTTCAATATATTACTATTACACGACATTCATAAATAAATCCAGTTTGGTCTGGATTTTTGCGCCTATATTGCTACTCTTTCATTCGCACTCTTGTAGTGCGACAAACAATAAACCGACCCGCTCAACATCAAAGTGTAACAGTTTGACGTCATCAGCTTACATCGCGCATGCCACCCATGACAACGTCCTTTCACTGCTGTCGCTTTAATTAGCAGGCGAATTACACGCCGTCCACGTGGAGGGTGTATACAGGAACTGTATGTCATAGATCAATACTGACCTATCTGAACGCCAATAACATTATCAATACGGCGCAACTGTTTCTTTTTTGTTTAAGAGGAAATGCTAACTGCACATCGTTCGCGATATAGATACCCAATTTTGTTGTTATGCGCTACGAAACATTTCTACAAAAGTAAAGATCTCAATGTTCTCTGCGCTACGAAGTTTTAATATGACAGTCAATACACCCACGCTTTCCATGCGGATGACGTGACGTTGTACATAAATTTTGCGCCCTTTTCTAGCAGAACAAAGGATTTACACGAAATACATGTGCAGTTTAACTGTAAATAGTAATCGTGTTTACGTCATATGAACAGTAAAATTCAGACAGGTGTTTGGGATTTGGAATTTATTATACACAATTTGAAATTAATTATAAGGAATAATATAATATTTTTATATACAAATGGAATATTTTACATATAGATACATTGTGGATATTAACAACGATGAAAAAGTTGCGTTAATTACATTTATGTTTTATGATCGTGAAAATATGCCAGTGTATACATGTATATCTATATGTACATGAATGACCTGACAAGTTATATCGCGATCCGGCTATATCGCGATCGCGGTCCATGGACCCCGCAAATCGCGATGTAACGGATTTGCAGTGTACCAAGTACCAAACCTCTGGACCTTGTGGTTTCAGAGAAGATTTTTAGTCATTTTGCTATTTAAGTTAATATAAACCATGTGACCCCAGGGCGTGGCCAGTTTTTACCCTAGGGGCATACTAGTTATTTGAACAATCTTTGTTTAGGAGACCCTTTTTAAATTTCCTTCATGGCAGGAGGCCGGAAGTATTATCCGTTTAAATACTAGCAAATATCTAACTTCAGACTCCAGTGAAAAAAGGAAGAGCCATCAGCACTAGTGAGTCCGATTCAGACAGCCCTATATTCCGACGCAAAAGACAAAGAGCTGCATCTGTCAGTGTAATTGTGAGTATACAATAATTGCAACTGATCTGCAACTGTGACCTACTATAAAGTATATGTGTATGAACATATAGCTTTGTGTTTTTCTCAAAATGAACTGTTTTACGATACATAATTGTGTGAGTGCACAATTTTGTTGCTTTACAACAATAAAGTAAAACAGTTGATTTCATAGAATATCTCCTTTCTAAACTTTTACCTATTAATCCCATGTGTAGATCTAGTTATAACAAATAGATAGCACAATAGCTAACAACAGTAGCACTAACAGTATCTGCTTGCTTTCACTTGCTTTTAAATGTTACGGAGTTTCCTCATGTTTTATTTTCAACATTAAGAATAAAGTTGATTTATTATTATTCCTCCCCGTTACGAAGTAAAGGGGGGTATACTGGACTCACCATGGACGTCTGTCCGTCTGTCTGTCTGTAGACACAAACTTGTAGGCATGGTTCCTTATGATATGAAATTATGCATGTGCAATTTTTATTGTCCTGCATAAAAAATTACAAAAGTTATGCCCCTTTTTCAACTTAGAATGTTTGTAACATTATTATTGTTAATATAGACTATTAGCAAAAATACACATATCTGAAACTAGAACATCCAGATGTGTTATATTTGGTATGTAACATCGTATATTGGCCCTCTACTTGATTTCATCAAATCATGACCCTGGGGTCATAACTGGCCACACCCAGGGGGTCAAATTATTTGTATAGACTTGTGTAGCAAAATAACTTAAAAATCTTTTAATCTGAAACCACAAGGCCCGGAGGTTTAATATTTGGTATGTAACATTGTATTGTGGTTCTCTACAAACTTTGTTCAAAAAATGCCCCTGTGGTCAAAACTGGCCACACCCAAGGGTCCAATTTTTCATTGTTACAACTTGCTAAATGTTACTACATGCGGCGTAGAGCGGTATTCGTCACTACTGTAACAAGTTCTAGTATTGAAACAGCTTTGATATTTCACCTGTTGTAAATCAGAGTTTAAACTGCTGTGTGTCCTGTTCAATATTTGGTTCAAAATTAATTTATACAGAGGAAACGTCTGTGAATCATTCATTGTAATCCTGCATGATCTGTAATCTACCAATTGGCCAATAATAAAACGGAATTCTTTTTGATAACATGCATAACTTATATACTTGCCTCAAATGATAACTATTTTATATCCTTTCTCTAGCCATCGATTTTAACTAGTAACCATACAAAAATTTTGTGTTTACTCAGACAGTGAGTTGAATAACAGCTAATATAAATCTTTTATTATTGGCCTTAGTATCATAGAAAGTGGTGATGGAACCTAGCATGCTTTTGCTTTTTTACTAACACACAGGAAATCTCAAGTGACAGTGATACAGATGACACACAAGATAATATCTGTCAAACAGATTTGTCTTCATTAAGAAATGAACTGACATTCAAAAAGCTACCTAGCTCTCAGTGTTTATCAAGAAAGTTAACTATTTTCGAATGTGAAAATACGCTTGAGTTTCAACAAACAACACGAACTATTGTAGATTCCTACACACAAACCTTTTGTTATGGTACCACTATTGAGAATCAGGCATCTCAGACAGATGAAGAACTACATGTAGTAGACATCCGGAATGTATTAATGAATAACCCTGGTGATTTGTGTAGGGATTTCGCGTTGCCTAGAGTGAATTCATTCCGAGAAATCTATTCAATGCAAACAGAAATGGACATTTTCAGAAATGAGCAAACAGAAAGAATTATTCAGACTGTAATTTCCATAAATGATTATAACATTTAAACATCATCATTTAATAAATAAATACTTTAAATAAACGCTATAAAGAAATCACATTAAAAGTATAAACATATACCAGTAATCATGGTATCTAAAGGCGAACTAATTGAATACATTCATTGCAATGGTATAACTGATGCAGTTATTTGGTTTGAAAGTAACGATGCCTCTGTTCATAAAGCTGCTCACACAGCTTATAGAGCAAAAGTTGACAAAGTGTATTCTGAGTACAGATCATTAAGTAAAAATAAAGGAAAGCCTGGTCATGAAGAACGTTTGAACACTTTTAAGTCGGAACCAGCCACATTTCCTCTTCTAGGCAAGACAAAAAAGAGAAAAGTTGATGAAGTTGATTTGGCATCAAAGGGTTATTTCATGGGAAAGGTGTCAACTCTCAAAGATGTGTCACAAGACTTAGCTGATGAACTTCATAAGCTGAAAACAGAAAATGAAAAGTTGATTGCAGAGGTCAGTAGTCTTAAGGGCAAATGTAAATCGCAGCAACAATCAAAAATTAAGATAATGCATAGAAAAGAAACTCAATTAAACACAATTCACATGAAAAAGGAATCACATTTAAGAACAATAATACTGAGTAAAACAAACCAGCTGAAAAGAGAACGTTTAGCTAAACAATATTATGAAAAAAAAGCAAATACACTTACTGAAGAAAAAACAAATCTGGACAATGAAAAAGACAGTTTAAAACAATCATTAGAACAAATAACTATTGAAGGTATTGTTAAAGATAGAATTATAGAGTTAATGGAACAAGGAAAAATAGAGGCAAAAGCAGAAAATGAATGGCTTAGCCAACTATGTGAGAATACTGTTTTAACATATGATGAGGACAAAAAGGCTTATACATCTGCTACTCAACAATGTGTTTATGCCCTACTAGAACACAACGTGTCAACAACTAAGATACCATTGGTGATCCGTGATGTGTTGAAACTTGTTAACATTGAAGCCAGTCGCTTACCATCGAAAAGTACTTGTAATAATATGAACATACAACGTCTGCATCTTGTGCAACAACAGATAGCTGAAGAACTGCCAACAAAAAAGAACACATGTCTTCTTAGTGATGAAACTTCAAAGTTTGGCGAAAAGTATGAAGGATTTCATGCTGTGGACGATTCTGGGAGGATTTGGGTTCTGGGTCTTAGACAAATGGCCACAAAGTCTGGACAGAGTGCACTGGATACATTTAAAGAAATCCTAGGCGATATTGATGATACATTTAGCAAGACAGAAAACCATGTATCTCAAACAATATTAATGAATATAAATTCTACTATGTCCGACAGAGCAGCAACTCAAAAGAAATTCAATGAGTTATTACAGGACTTTCGAACAGATGTACTAAAGCAAAACACTGAATGGGATGTGTTGACTGAAAGTGAACGCAATTCAATAAGTAGACTTATGAACTTCTTCTGCTCTTTACATATCCTTGTTCACCTTGCAGAAGGTGCAGAAAATGCATTACTTGAAACTGATAAACTTTTGTTGGAAGAAGCACCCATTTACGACATTTCCTATAAAAAACAAACAGAGTCTGGCACAACTCGACTTATAAGGTGTTGTTCGAAAGCTTTCGCTAGGGGCGGAGATGAAAAGAATGGTGCCCATGGACCCTTTATAGCATATATTAGTGACTTTTTAAAAGAAAATGGTTATGTTTCAATGCCGCTTGAGAGGTTTAGGGGTAATAGGTTCAACATTTTATTCAGCAATGCTGCAGCAGTTTACTTCCTGTCGGAGAAATTTATGGACTACCTTAGTGGAGGCGACAGCAACAGATTATTGAAAGCAGTCAAACATGACCTGAATGTACCGGAGTACCGTGCAGGTTGTCGGGCACTAGGACTTGTCTCCGAACTAATTACGAAACCTCTATGGTGCTTGATTGAAAACGCAGACATAAACATTTTAGACATTGAACTTATGAATTACATGGACAATCTTGATGCATCCCAATTTATGAGTGGAAAAAGCCTTCTAACATTTGCCAACAATGAACAGCTTGAAAAATCCCCTATCTTCCAGTCGCTCATTAAGTCTTCAGTTATTGATGAAAACGTAGTGACCATTTTATCTGTTCTTATTCCAACATTGAAAAGTGTACTCCAGTCATTGCTAAAAGATTATCTTCCCGGGGGCCAGTGGTATAACTGTGACGCAAGTGTAAAGAACAAAGTCAAAGGTACACCCAAACACAACAAATTTAGTGAAACTGTATTTGGACAACTTGACAGATTACTCAGAGAAAAGCCAAATATCACAATTTTGACAGGAGAGGCAATAATTGCCTTTTGCCACAACAAGACATTGAACTGGATTATGTCCAAACCAGAAAAAGAAAGGGCAGAATTGTGTGCTTCGGCACGAAAAAGTACCAAGGAACTGAGGAAGAAGTTCAAGGACCGAGTAAGTGAAATTAAGATGGAAGTTAAGAGAAATGTTGAATTAAAGCTTCAAAAAGAAAAAGAACTGCAACAAAAGAAACTACAAAAACAAGAGGACCTTGTTAATGAAATCCAACTGTGGGGACTCGGGCAATCCCGTGAAGAGGTCGACAGTGCATTAATGAGAATTAAGACAAAGACAGACAAATTATCAGCTCTCAAGGCTCAACTGAATTTCAGAAAACAGATCCTAAAACAGTTCTCAGATGTAAATACAATTTATTCCTTCAGTAAGAAATGTAATGATGGGAAGAGAGTAAATTTGACTGTTGAAGAGCTGGCAGAAAATGTTAAACAGTTAGTAACTGATGCATACAGCAAACCGTCAGCCCAGCCTGCAGATTGCCTTTTGCTTGTCGGCCAGAAGGTCCGGCACAAATTTGTAGAAAACAGTTTGGTTGTGCAGTACATTGGTCAAGTTATATCCCAGGTATTAAAACTAACATGTAACCTGTAACATGTAACCTACTTTGTTGTATTAACCCAACTAACAAATATTTGTAGCATATACTTTGGTAAATAAAGAAAGCATTTAAATATTTTTTATGTTTAACAAAATAGTAAATGAGTAAATAAGCATGTGAAATATAAATCATAGAGTGTATTTTCCACCTTCAATTACTAAATTACTATGTTCAGTTTTACATAATTAATCTTAAATGTTTTGTTGAAAAGTTTATAAAAATAATTAACCATATTAAAATCCACTCTGGAATTGTAATGCTATTATTAATACATGTAGCTCTAGTGTTCAAACCATTTGTTTATTTACTTTACTGATTTAAATACAAACAAATATTACGGTAATACCCCTTTAATTGATGATTTAATATAATATTATGGCTGACTATTTAATAGGTGCCAGGGTACAGTGACTGGTATAACATCAAGTACTCCGGCGATCCAGCCATCTACACATACCAGCTCCTGAAGGATTACAGCCAGGGAGACCTCGAGCTGCTTGTCCAGTGAAAAAGGTAGCATTATATCTGGCAAAGACACGTGTTACCTTTTCTGTCACAACTATTATCTTTCATGGTGAAAATTTTATTTGTGCACCTTAATGATGCTTAATATTAAATATCATTGGAAGTTGCTGAAATTGGCAGACACAGTTCAATATTGTGTTTTCTTAAAAAAATAAAATAGTTAAACAAAAAAATGGCCAACAAGAAATAGAAATAACCAGAAAGTGGAATTACACAGAGCTAAACTATTCTGGTTCCCGATCTTTACTCAATATAAATATACGTTTTTGTAGATTTTGAGTGCTGCTTCATGTGCGGGTTTTACCCGAAAGTTAAGGTTGCACATCACTTTTTTTCATATCGGTGCTATTGTCGGGAGCGGCGCGGAATATGAAAAGAAAAATTCACTTTTATTTTTAGTTCACTTTTTGGAAAATTTGATACGGCGCTCCCGTTAAACAACTGATTAAAAACTCTGGCCTAAATTAAAGGTTTTCTAAAGAAATAATAAAACAAGATTATTGGTAGAACCAATGGATGCTCCCCGCTTTGACCAATAAAATGGCCTTTACCTAAAACATAAGACTGATTAACTTAATACAGAGACACGCTGTCATACTGAGTCTTACATAGGAGTTAAGTGTTAAAATCCATTTAAGAAGTTCAAAGTCCGGACAAGCAAAAGATCATTTTCGACTTTGACATTTAAATATTACATTAACCCTTTACCTACAGATCTACGGTAATTCATGTTTCTAGCATGTCTCATTTAGGCAAACATTCATTATATTTAATTGGAAAATTATTCAATCTATGACCAAGTTATAGTCAGGACAAGGAAAAAAGCTAATTTTGTCTTTAGACCTCAAAGTTTGACCATGACCTTTGACGTATGGATCTGTTTATTTACCCGTCATGTTGTGCAATTGAGGTTCATAAATTGTGCCAGGTAGTTTTTTAATCCATGGCAAGTCAAAGCACAGACAACCTCACAAGCAAAGTGTTAATTTTACCATTTGATCTCCAGGTGTGACCATGACCTTGGACCTTGGTTACTGATTCATAAGCAGTACACACCAGCTCATTACAGCAAGATTTGTGCCAAGTAAATTTAGTAATGCTAAGATCCCTCCTTCCATGGCCAAGTTTTAGTGTGGGGAAGCAAAACCAGTCAATTAACAATTAAAGGGCAATTACTCTGCCAAAAATCAGGACAGACACGACCTGACAATATGCGCATGTCGCCTTGGTAGGAATGCTACAAATAAAATTTCATTAAATTTTGGTCATTAGTTCCTGACATCTCATGCGGAAACAAACATGTCTTTAGAAAAATTATGTTTTATTTGTAATCAAAGGGCAATTACTCCCTGAAAAACAAGGCAGTCCAAAGGACAGCTATATCCCCCGCCGAGATCCTTCATAAGATTTTAAAGGTGACTTTGAAGTATCACACTGACCTTAATCAGTTTCATGAAAATACCTTAAAGGGCATAGGAGATATGGAGCTGACACAAAAATGGAGGCTCAAACATTTGACCTTTAAGTGTGACCTTGACCTTGAGGTGGCAAGACTGCTCCATGCCTTCTGCACATGGCCTCAACGTGATAAACATTTGCGCCAAGTTTTATGAAATCCTTCAAAGGGCATAGGAGATATGAAGCAGACACAACAATGGAGGCTCAAACATTTGACCTTCAAGTGCGACCTTGACCTTGAGGTGGCATGATTACCTCATGCCTTCGGCACATTGCCTTAAAGTGATAAACATTTGAGGCAAGTTTCATGAAAATCCTTTAAAGGGCACAGGAGATATAGAACGGACATGAAAATACAGGCTCAAACATTCAACCTTCAAGTGTGACCTTGACCTTGAGTTGGCGTGACAGGCTTAAGTCTTCTGCACATGGTCTTAATGAGCAAAAAAACATTTGAGGCAAGTTTCATGAAAATCGATCAAAGGGTATAGGGGATATTGAGCGGAAACGAAAAACAAACACGAAAATGGAGGCTCAAAAATTTAACCTTCAAGTGTGACCTTGACCTTGAGCTGGTGTGAAAGACCCATGCCTTCAGCACATCGTCTCAATGAACTAAACATTTGAGCCAAGTTTCATGAAAATCCTTCAAAAGGCGTAGGAGATATGGAGCGGACACGAAATGGAGGCTCGAATAGTTGACCTACAAGTGTGACCATGACCTTGAGCCGGCGTGACTGACTCATGCCTTCTGCACATCGTCTAAATGACCTAAACATTTGAGCCAAGTTTCATGAAAATCCTTCAAATTGTATAGGAGATATGGAGCGGACACGAAATGGAGCCTCAAATATTTGACCTTAGTTTAAGCCTATTTATTTTAGCTCGATTGCATCGAAAGCCTAAGGTTTATTGAGACACTCTCGAGTCCGTTTCCTGGGGAGAACCAGTACTTGGTGTCTTTGGGGGAGATATTGAGTACGCTCCCAGAGTGGGGATCGAACTCGGGACCTCCATGTCGCCAGGCGGACACCATATCCACTACGCCACAGCGACCTTGCAAACTGACTTGCAGAACAAGCAGTTTTGATGCCGGGCAGTCGGCCAGCCGCTGCACGACAAAACGGCTGCCGCCCGATGCATGTACAGGCATCGCCCGATACCCTGACGAATACTGTACATCTGGCGGTGCCTTTCCGCCTGCCTGCTGGTGCCAGGAAGATGCCTGCGCGGTCGCCGTTGAAATCGGACGATGTTTTTAAAGAAGAAAAATCGTACGGCCACCGCCTGATCCCAAAAATTACCGTCTGGCGATCGTATGGTGCCAGGTTGACGTGATTTTGAACTCATTGAACTCGAAAAAAATCGTCCGGTCACCGTAAAATTATATATTATAAGCATAACTTCGACGGGCGCCGGCCCGTGAGCAAAAAATCCAGCAGCCACCGCCCGATTTCAACTGCCTCATGACTGGCACCGTCAGATTTTGCCCGATTTGGGGCCAGACGGGCACCATCCGGCGGTAGTTTCTTATTTGTGACCGGGGCATTAGAAATATGGTTCAAAGTTTTGTACAAAATTCAAGGCTAGGTTTATCTTAAGTGTATTGCTACTGTAATCATCAACAGCAAATGTTTGATAAATTGTATTATTATTTTTTTGGCAAATATACTGACAACTGCCCTACTTTAATCAGAGGTAGGGGGAGAATGGCCATAGAAATTATTTCATGACCAATCACCACACAAGTTATGTGGCTGGGCTGGGGATCAAACCCATGATCCTCGGGTTGACAGTCCAGCGCTCTACCAACTGAGCTAGCCAGCCCGGCCCTGAGACGATGGACAGACGACCCAACGACCGACAATGACTGACCAGAATAGCTTACCTTTAGGCGAGCTATGTATATCTTCTATTAAAATATGTATCTAGTTCTGATTAAGAACTGCATTGTATATTTCTCTGTTTTAATGAGAATAATTTAGAAATTTTAACTACTGGGGCAGCGATTTTTTTGGCCCTTTTGGGAACGGGTCCGGGACCATTCAAATTGGGAATTTGCGCGTCGTAAAATCAACAAATTGGGAAAAAATCGATTCGTGAAAGCACAATTCGTGAAAGAATTTTGTTAAAAGCATAAACATTCATTTTTCAATTGTTTAAACCTATTTAAATGGATCGAAACTAATAAAACAAATTGAAGATGTCAATATGAACAAAAAACATTCAAATATATAGAAAAAAGTCATGTTCACTTTGACCTTCAATGATGCTGCTACATGACTGGGCCCCATGATCTAGCAAATCCTGATTTGGTTCGTCATGATTTAGTTAATTCAGTACGAGTTAACCAGGGTACAAGTTGGCCAGTTACCGTTTAAGGGTACGTCTGTTAAAGACGGTTCTGACACCGTGACAGGCTAAAAGCCGCATTCCGTTAGTGATTAACTTGCCTTTCAATCCGACTTTATAAATTTCTTTCTATAATATTTGCTATTGTGACTCATTTTAGGGATTTAAACATTTGATTGTTAAGATAAACGATGCAATTATGTTGTTGTTTTCAATTATAACAAGTGTGAACAATTTCAGACTGGTTTTGCGTTCGCATTAAACTGTGTATACAACTCCGTATTAAGATCGATAACAAGTAGTAACCAGTCAGAATGACATAGCGTCATTTCAGAAAGATTCGGAAAATATCGCGAGAAATAAACAAAATATTTACTATTTTAAATAGTTTTTATTGGGTTTTTTCTTTTTTTTTAAATTGGGAAGGGTCCGGGACATTTTG
The DNA here is from genome assembly GCA_027627225.1 of Congeria kusceri. Classification (NCBI taxonomy): domain Eukaryota; kingdom Metazoa; phylum Mollusca; class Bivalvia; order Myida; family Dreissenidae; genus Congeria; species Congeria kusceri. Next base: position 11,354,436 of record CM051037.1, on the reverse strand, counting down.
GGAACGAGTCCGTGGGTCATTGGGAATGGGTCCGTTAACCGGACCCGTCTTAATAAGGGAAAAAATCGTTGTGGGTATTTGAATTAGTGCAAAAATGAATAAACTGAAACATAGTGTCTATACTCCCCTAGGAGAAGAAAGAGGCACACAAAAACTTACTGTAGGAAATTTGTATATAAACACTTTAACACACTTGTTGGCATATTCCAAATAATTATTAAAATTCAGGATTGGATCAAAGTACACTGTACTTCATACTTACAGCCATTTTCCCTCTTGAATACATTGCTAAATCATCATTTCTGGACCTAAAATTTAACAGGATTCATATAAATTATTACTTTATATACACCATATTTCATCTAATAAATTCTAACAATGCATTGTCTAATTCCCAAACATTCCGACGACACTGACCATAAAATATGACACACAACAACGTTTGGAATACTAATGGCAAATTTAAGATACAGACAGTGTGCATCCCTTCTTTTCTGACAAGTGGAATGCACACATTCTGAAATCAGCACACTATGTACTGTACATGGTTCATACTCAAGTTTTGCTCACAAATTCAAGGACTTTTCAAGGGCAGAATTGTGATTCAAGGCAAATATTTGGATATTAAAAGTATTCATTCACAACTCCGCGAGGGTCTTTTATTTTTAATTTATTTTCCACATAAAATGAAATAAAAAGTTAAAAACAAAATATCTTCAGATGTTTAGTGTTAAAGACAAAGTATGCAACACGGCGGTCAGTTAACCTTATCACACTTTTCCTGGGTAAGCTGGCTTACCAGTCCATAAACACAGACAATTCTAAAAGTAAATCAACAGAGATACTGTCAATGTATCCCAATTGGTAAACTCAAGAGAATGTTTCGGTTACATACAAGTAAATAGCTAGAGAATTAGTGTGATTTATTTGGGTCTCTCATTTGACTGAATTTGGGGCCGAAATTTTGCCCCGTTCCTCTTCTTAAAAAGTATGTATTTTCCCCATATTTTAACACTAAACCCCTCATCCCAGAGTGTAAGCTTTATTTTGATAAAAAAATTACCAAAATCAGACAAAACTTGACTAAGATAGAGGAATTTTTGTAAGCATGTTGTTGATTCCGAGCAATTTTCATTAAACAATGGTTTGTGCATAATTTCTGGGATTTCCTTGAATTCGAAAAATTCATCAAACTACATTTAATAGTAATACACATTGCTAAATATAGTGACTGGTGTAATTAATACCTAACTGTCCTTTCAGATTTAAAAAAATACTAGCATCAAAACAAAGTGCAGAAAAACCGTGAGTTATCTGAATTAGTTAAAAAAATTAAAATTCACTCACATTTACTCACTGAATGATATTTTCTCCTAATTGAGAGCTTTTCTATTTTCACTTTCAGTTTCACTACATGCATTTTCTGACAGAAATGACATTATATTTAGTTTAGAAAACTGGTAGTAATAATTATCATTAAAACAATGTTTAAAGGATAACAACGTTACATATTTTATTTTCATTTAAGTTCAACAATAAGCAAACAGAAAACAATGAACCAAACAAGATGTCGGTCATTCTAATTTTGACAGCTTTGCACCTGTATCAATATAGAGCTACACTTTGTGTAATTATAGTCGGTAGGTGTGAAAAACTTTTTTATAACCTAAATTTTGGATGTGGATTTTCGGAAGTCAAAATCATGTCAAACCAAACTTCCAAGTATGAATTAGAACCCAAATATATGGGTCAATTCAATGCTTTGAAATATGATGCATTTCTTCAGAAATTGGAAATTGCATCCACATGGAGGCAAAGGGATTTTTTTTAGGATCATTTAATGAAAAATGCGACAATGACACAAGATGTGTGCGTCATGGAAAACCGTGAATTTAATTTACTATTTGAGGCAAAATAATTCATTAACTTCAACTTCAACATTATACTGTCAAAGTCAATACCGACTAGAGTAGACAGCCGCATGTCAGGACGAGTATTAAAGAATTTAAGAGGAGATAAAAAGATTATAAAAACTCGAAAGACAAATGAAGGACTTACTACTAATTTATTATGATTATATGTGAAAACAGTAAAACTTGTTTAACCCACTGATAACAAGATTGCACTGTTAGGATAGTCTGAATCGCAGTCGGTAGTTCGTTCCTGAATCATATTGCCCAAGGGAAAAATGAGTTTATGTGATGTTGTGTTTTTGAGTAATTCATGTTTTATAACAAACTAAAATATAAATTTGCAATATAACTGTAATTAATCAAGAGGTCAAAAGCAGGAATGGTATTAATGGGTTCTGAATAATCCATTCCTAGTTTCGATTTACTTACTATAAGCCTGCAAAGATTTTCAACAATACTGGTGAGCGAGTATTTGTCGGACGAAATATGCATTTATTTTGGGACAGTTTTAATTCATGAACAAACTCAACGATGAAAATTCGCGTGTAGCATCCTGGGTTGATTACCCGTTTGTGTATATAAACAAAATAAGTTTCACTTGAGCGCATGCGCAACAATAGAGGCCCTGAAAGGGGTACATAAAACAAGGTCTTTTTGACAGTAGTATTTTCCGGACGTTTTTTTTTTAACAGTGAAATATACGGAGAAATGCTTAATAACTTTATTTAATATATATAGATCTAAGAAAACAAATAAACAATCAGATGCGTAATTTATATCAAAATAAAACCACTTTATCAATGATTACATAATTACTAGAGAGTATAAGTAAGGCGTTGAAACAACTACGGAAGCATGACGTTTTAAAGAGTTTACTAGACGTTACGTTTCTATGTAGCTACTACGCACGGCCTTAACGTCGTAACGGGTTAAATAATGTTCTGCCAGAGTTTGTCTGCTATAATGAGCAGACAGCCAAAACTATCACAAACCCTGTTTGGGCCCCAAATTGGGATTTTATCGCGCATGCGCACGTCATTTACTTCCCCAGACGACAGTTGCATGCGTATCAGACTATCAACGTAATTATTTGGGGGTTTTACCAAAAAATAAACTCACTTTTTTCGAAGAAAAACGAAACGTACTTGAAAATATAAGCGTTTATTTGATTACGTTGTTAAAATAAGAAAAGCGGTTACGAAACGCGAATATTTAAAAACGTCCGGATTTTACTACTGTCCGACAAATACTCGCTAACCAGTCGAGTATTTACACTGCGGGTGGGGAATTTTTTATCGTTCGTATAAATGTAGCCATGCTTTAGAATTTCAAATATGATAGTATATGCATTTTACCGCAGTTTTATTCTACCTTAAACTTCTACCTTAAACTTTATTATTTTGATAAAAACAACATAGATTCTATATTTTCTGGAATTGCTTATATCGAACAGTCATCGTGCCTTGGTTTAAACATATTTATTTTGAATAAGGATTGCATAGAGAAATGCACAACATAAGTTTGTAGGATTGGAATGATAGCTAAGCTAGTAGGGTTCCTTTCCTCAATAGTACAGTTACATATATTGTGACGGTCTTTTCATATATAATATACAATAACAAATAATGATAAACAAGCTTGGAAATATGTGTTAAGCATAGTGTTTAAGTATTAATAGGGATTTGAACTGGAAGTCAAATCATGAAATAGAATATATGTATGGAACCGATAGTTATACTAAAGCAAATCTGCCTGAAGCGTCAATGAAATTATGGACTGCATCAAAAACAGCATAATTAGCACTTATATTATCATCCCCATACAGAAGTGTGCGCAGTGACACATTTATATATTCTCCAACAATTGTTGTTAGCGTAAGTCTTAATGTTTCGTACAGTGGGCAAACAAGTAAAAAGTGGTAGGTGTTTTCTATTTGGCCACATCGACAAAGTGGCGATGGAACTAGGTTTCTATCATAAAGATGCTTATTTAGAGAACTACAGTCCGTTCTCAAGCGTGTGTGCAATATTTGTTGTCTGCGTTTACCGTAATAGAACAGAGAATTGCCACGAGGTTTATCGAGGTCAAGGAACTTTTTAAAATCAGATAAGTTATCAACAAGCCTGGCTTCCTCAGGAAGAGAATTCCAAGCCTGAATTGTAGAGGGCAGAAAGGCATTTTGATATAAAGAAGTCCTAGTCCGACTGCCAGCTAGATGGGAGGAATTTCGTAAGGATCTTGATAACTGAGGTGACAACTGAGATAGATATTCGGAACATAGATCTTTGACAAATTTAAAGAACATAATGAGTTTGTGTTTTGACCTTCGTGTGCTGAGGGTTTCCCAACAGACTTCATTATATAATAACCTTGAGGAAACTAGTCTGGTACAACCAGATACAATTCGGGCAGCCTCAGTTTGGATTTTGTCTAAGTCATTTTTTTCATACATCGTACAATTGTCCCATACAACGTCAGCATATTCTAAGATTGGCCGAATGAAGGAGAAGTATATAACTTCAAGTGACCTTCGATCGAGGCGATAGCGAAGCCCTGTCATAGTATTGATACTTGACCATGCCTTAGATTTAATACTTTCTATTTGTTGATGTCAGCTCAAATCATTTGCCTTCAAAGTCATTGAGTCAACTGACAACTTGCCGAGTTCGACAGACGAGTGTTGTCTCAGACTCCAACATGGAAGCGCACAGCATCCAAAAACATTTGCTAGTGGCTGTATATAATAAGCTTGGCTATCATGTTCAAATAATAGTTGTGTATAAAAATGTTAAACGCCCATTATAAAACGGGAAATAGGTGCCTACTTACTTTTTCTCTCGATCGCGCCATCTAGATATGTTGAAATGACGTAGATCTATAGATCACGCATGCGCGAGTTGCAGCAGTAGTAAAGTGTTTAACGCTGCGAAATTTATCATAAACCGAGTGTGGAAAAAAAGTCCGATGTAAACCTGAAAATCACTTTTTCTTTAATTTTACGTTTTTATGGTAAAACATCAGAAATTAATTTGTTTTCAACACAATAAAAATTCACTACATGAGTGTATGTAGTGACTTTAAAAAATGCAGTGACTTTAACGTGTGTGAACTAGGTCGTGTGAACTAGGTCGTGTAGCGAAATGTGGGTCTTTACACACACACACACGTTTGTATTGCCGTCCTAGACAGGCATCGTTTAGATACTAACGTATCGAGGTCTAGGATTTCCGCACGAGATACTTAACAACCCTTCCAATGCTAAACATGATACGATATTTAGAACAATAATTTAGGTCGTTTTTATCGATACCATAAGTATTCATTGTTCAACTTTTCACAGTCATTGCGAGATATCTCCATATATGGTATGACTTTGTGAGGTAAGCACATTATTTGCATAAAGCACACAAATACCTCTCCAGGATAGACAATAATAATGGTTTGCGTACATCACATTAAAGTTGAGTTGTTGAATGAAGGAAGCTTTTTCTAGCAATTTAGCAGCTTATTAAAATACAAATAAAACCACTAATCAAGAATAAAGTTGCAGTTTAATGCATATGCTAGTTAATGGTTACGGAAAACTCACTGCGTTTGTGAGGTAATTGGACGTCCATGTCGACCAATTGTTTGAAATGCTGTTTTTGTTGCGTTAGTAAATCCGCCACGGATGTGGGACAAAACAATTTGGTTGTCTTGTTGGTCTGTAGTGACGCGTATCATCGGTCGCCGGTGCCTGTCAGCAATGCTCTCGGTTTGCTCGAACTTTTCCCACAGTTTCTGTGTCGTATACAACCGGCAGATGAATTGTTGTGCGAACTACAAAAACATATCTGTGTGAATTCTAAGTACAAAAAAAAAGTTTTTAGTGTGTAAAAAAATAATTCATTGCGAGGGTTGAGCTTGAAACTATTGTATCTGATATAGAAATGTTAAGCAGATACAATAGTTTCACACTCAACCCTCGATTGTTAGAGTGGATATTTAAATTTGCTAAACATAGCCGTCTTAAAAACGTTCCGGCTTTAATCATTCCACCCGCCTGTCCACGTTCTGCAATGTTTATTCTTGCCTTTTTGAATGTTTTATGTCGAGCGGATGTTCGAAAGACAAAACGAGCACATGTGAATTGTTGCCATGTTGTGCACGCGGAACTCGAACCGGAATTGCGACAATGACCGACCCGTTAATGATCAGTATGAATATTTAAGAAATTTATACATGAATAGTTAAGTACGACACATACAATTGCCCAAAATTTTATGTAATTTCGTCGATTCAGTTGTCAGAAAATCAAAAATTAAAAATGACCAATTAGAAAACTTGTTGAGTGTTTATATTGATAAGGCGATCTCTTACAGATATAAGTCGTGTACGTTTTTTAATCTTTCCACGTGTTATTTAATTGACAATGCAACACCCAGATAAAGATTTATATTGTCTATGTATTATACTAGCTAGAAACATAAGAACCGTTTAACTAGATATTCCTATGATAAAGATTAATCTAGAGTTAGTTCTACGCTAGGTATCCGTTGCGAAACTTGTGTTATGGAAACTGTCCCAAACAATTTCATCGACTTATATTACGAAAAAAGCGATGTTGCCTATATATAATATATAGGCCTACATGTCGAATATTTGTAATGATGAATATTGTATGAGTACTTAATGAATGGTGTTTTTCCACTACACGAGTTGTACAAATTACCGTACTTATTGTGTATTATTTTCAATGTACTGACATCAGAATTTCAGTTAATAAAAACTTATGATGTCGTATCACAAATATTAACTAGATAAGATTTGAGATAATTATCTGGTGTTTATTAAGATAATGCGGAAGATCTCGCGCACATAGTGTGTGATAACTCAAATGTTAACTGGTAAAGATTTGCGATGTACGATAATTATCTGGAAACACAAACTTTTCTCAAACATATTCGTGTTAGTAAGATAATGCGGGGGACCTTGCGCACAAATTAAGTGGTATTACGAATGTTAAATAGTTAAGATTTGCGTTGTAAGACAATGTTCACGATATTATTCTTAATGCGGAAGACACAAAGTAATGTTCATGATAATATTCGTGGTAGTAAGATAATCTTCAAGACACAAAGTAATGGTTTTTCCCTGGACAGTGACTCAAAGGTTTCTCAATTACCGTATGAGTTTCGAAACAATTGAGCTTAAATTAGTACTTTAAACCAAAATGTGTTGTTTAGGTAATGTCTAGACACATACAATTTTGTGGTGGTTTTGTCACACGGGGGTTGGGCGTCATTATTTATAGGTTCCATATTCCTATCAGGCAAGTCGTGATCATCTATAAAAGATCCATTAATACTGTTCTAACTCATGAAAAAAAAACATATACTGTGTGTCTTCGAATCTTGCACGCATACGCAGCGAGGTACACAATATGGTGTGTTTAATAATCACGTATACGCAGCGAGGGACACAAGATGGTGTGTTTCATATTCAGCTTTACAACAACAAACAGAGGCAATGAATAGCGATTATACAAGTTCAGTCATTACAAGTTACAAATAGCAAATAAATACAAAAATCATGATAGAAACTACAATGAGAATACATATAAGCTTAAAGATGCGCTTCCAGTAGTAGTTTTTTGCGGCAACTATCATGACTACTCACGAATATACACGATGGACCACGTTGTTGCACGAGGTTTGTTACGATGTTACTACGCTCTCAGTACGTTTGCCTACGTTAGTTCCAGGATTATGCATGAGACATCGTGATGTCCAAAATCGCCTAAACTCTTAAGAGCACCGTTAACAATCGTCTAAAATGGCCTGTTACTGTAGCGTATAACTGACGCTAGCGTATTAGAACTGTAGCAGATCGTAACATATCTTGGCGAAACCCTGGTGAATCGGTTGCGGAATCCTACAAGTGTCGTTGATATTCTTAGTCTCGTCCTACATCAAACGCCAGTATACATAGGAAGACTCATGACGATTGACATGTCTACGATCAATCGTGGACATTAATCGCAGCCAAAATCGTGACAGTGTGGCATAGGCTTAACTCTCTACGACTACTTACTTAACTTACTGCGCCAATAGAACTGATCAATATACCCTCGCTTATAATTTAACACATAAATCAATTATTTTTATATCGGCCCAACAGTGGGCTACGTGAACTTTCGTCGATATGTTTAATATGTTAAAACGGATCGGGCCGTCTCTAACAAGATAATGAAGTAACCGGAAATGTATTTAAATAGAGGTCAGCAGGATCAGGCCCCACGACTACGAACATTTCCAACATCAAACTTAACCTTAATTTTCAGTCTTAACCTTAAAGTCAGTCTCAACAGAGATGATATCTTGAATGAAGACTACGAACGTTCTTAAACTCATACTCACTTGAGATTTAACATCAGTCTCAAATATTTACATTTGTCGTTAATATAAGCGGCCTATATTGGATTACGGTTCTTGAATACTCTATGATAAATAAGTAGACGCTTGTAATTCATCGATAAAATGCGTGTCAAGCGCCTGTACAAATATCGTCTGTTTCGTGACCGTGTCATTTGGGCTGAAACAATGGCTGATACGAGGAAAAGGTCCACGAATTGGTCGGAATCGGAAAGTATGTTGGCTGTGTCAACAATTCTCGAAAATTACAACCAGTTGTTTGGTAAATTGAAATCCTCTATCATAACTTCAAGAACAAAAGGAAAAACATGGGAAGAAGTTCAAGATATCGTGAATGCGTACGTATTATCGATATATAAATTATGTGGTGTAGTATAAAATTAATGGTATTGGCCGTCTGCAATGTATGTGCGTTATTTAATTAAAACATGAAAAAAAAACATTTGGGAAAGTGTTCATATAATTAAATTAGACGATTTTAAAATTGATTGCTTGTCTTTGTTAATTTCCTGATTAAGAAACAATGTTGCTTCGATTTTAATATTCCTACGTACTGTCATGTTGATTTGTTTGAAATGATAAGGCTTTTGACATGCATGTAAATCTCTGTTTACAGCTCTAGCACCACCCGAAGGAGCATAGACGAGCTGAAGAAAACGTTCCAAAACGTGAAACAAAGAGGTTTATTTATCTTTTGTATCTTATCAACTGTAATAGTAACATTAAAGTCATCTTACCTTGGTGTTTTTGCTGTTTTAAGGTGTTTATCAACCTAGAAAGTGTTGTTGACTACAACAAAAGACTGTTTTGTTCTTGTCATATTTTAATAAATCCATTTTCACATCGTCATATAATTTCCACAGTTCATGTGTTCATTTCATTGATTTTCCACAATTAGTCTAGTTAAAATGTCTTCAATACACAATGTGTTTACTTCACTGGTTGACACTCCATTTGTTTGCTAAAGATGACGTAACTTAAATGACGTAGGTCTACTGTTATTGAATTTCTTTGTAGACACATTGCTTACAGACTGTTGCAGTTTGTTAAAGGGACACTTTTAAATGAAATGACAATTGAATATTGCAACATTTTCACTATCTTTGCAAATTTGAACCATGAACGTCATTTAAAAAATAAATAAGAGTTTAATAAAATCTGCTTTAATCAATAATTATTTATGACTTAATGACTAACATGGGCGTACTTAGATCAAATTAAAAGAAACCAATGAAAGGTAGTCGGTGATATGTATTCGTTGCACTGTCAGTAACTTCGCTCTCGTATGGTATGTAGTCACTGAGGGTGTATATCATATACACCATCAGTTACTTACAGTGCAACTAATACTATTTAAGTAAACTAAATATATCTAGGTGATGTCATATTTTAGTAATTTAGTATTATTTCTAATCATTTTTTTTCATCTTTATTAGTACTATTTTTGTTATTATCATTTTTATTTTATTTATTTCAGCTAAAGAAAACAATTCCAACAGCAAAAAGACTGGAGGGGGGCCAGCACCCAAAATCACTCAAACTGAAAAACTCCTTCTGGTGTTTCTGGCCGATAGTCCTCAACTGGATGGTGTTGACGGAGGACTAGAGACGGACCCTCATTGTGAAGGTACTTAAGGTATTGAACAACTATAAGCTAATAATTCATTCAAATGTTGACGTTTGCACTTTTGTTTTCCATGGGAAAAAAATAAAAAATAAAAATTTGGTGTCGGGTCATAAAGTCCCAGAAAGTGTTCAAGAACGGCCTACATGTGACGGTACATGTCGTTGATAGACCCGAATGTGATGTTTAAAAAAATGAAACTAAATTTAACTGGGATAGGTATATTTAATTGAGTGATGTATTTATTAAAAATTATGTACAAAGAACTATATTTATATTTACTATATTTATTTACAGTGATAAGGACTGTCATGCTGGATGATGCAGAAGTGCCAAGCATCAGTATTCATGAAACAGGTATGAATCACATATATACACACGCACACACGCACGTACAGTCAAACATACTGCATATACGACACGTAATTCAAAAAATTCCTCTGCAACTGATAAAGCATTAATAAAAAATGCATCATTAATAAGGACATAAAAACTGTATGTCATTTTAATAGTATTGTTTAACTGATTGGTAGATCTACTAACTGTTAGAAGCACTAATAATACTAATTAAATTTATAACTTCAGTCTCATCTAACGCAAGTGCCATTTGTGGTGACATACAGGGTCAATCATTAGAAGAAGAAAAAGGTAACAGAATCTTTTAAACCATCATATAATGAGAAATATTTTTGAAGACATTATTAAGAATATATTTATAAGATATGAATGCATTACAGAGATGGTAAAAATATACCACTGTATCCAACTAAATTTTTAATCGCATATACAAATGTCAAATACGTGTGAAAACATGGAATAGTTTTACTTAATATGTCTATATCATAGATCTACATTCCATAATTTCTAGTACAATGAACTAGTCATTATTATTTTTTGACAGATGATGAGTTCCCAATAAAATCGTCTGCACAAGGCAAGTACAGTTTTATGATAATAGTACTTAGTATTTTTACCATACTATTTAATCAACCATCAATGACATAAATTGAAAATAATTGTTATTAGACTTTTTTAGTCTGATAAATTAACTAATGTTACAAAATAACATAACAGAACTTTTTCACTCATTTATATAACAGCAACATTTGTTAATAACATGTGAACATAGCATTAAATTATAATAATGATAATAATAATAAGACAACCCCAAAATTGGTGTTACATTAATATGTAATATATCTGAAATGTTTCATTTGATTATATTTTGAATCCATACATATAACTTATAAATGCGAGTTCTACAATAACAATATACACAAAACGGAGCACTTATGGTATATTGTACATGTACATTTTCATCTATGTGTTAAATAAAAATATGAGTATATTAATATATCATAAGATCCACACAATAATTATGTACATGATACATTGTAAATAATTTTAGGCAATTGTTCCACCAGTATCAAAAGTATACAATTGAGACCCATTAGCTGTAATTATACTTTTACAATGTTTCAGGAAATTTTAAGAGGAAAAGGAACAGCTACGATGAACTGTATGGTAAGGAGCTGACACGAGCTGCTTTAGAGATCAGTCTTCTTCAAAATAGAATTGCACACGAGAAACAGCTCTTTGATAGAAAATTGAAACTTGCTGAGATTCAACTGCAATCTGGAAATGGATTAGTTATTCCATTTGGAGATCAAATATAAATATATATCACAGATTACAATTATTAACAAAATAAAACAATTTAATTTACACAATATCCAACGTCAAAAACATTTATGTTGCAGTATGTCTATGTATTGTAATTTATAATTAATAAATTTGGTATTCATAGTTAAAGTACGAGTTAAATATTTTGTCAAGTAAGTGAGTGTTAAAAAAATATTTAAAAATTATCCTGACATGTAATAATACAACAGTATGCAATCTTTTTTAGTTTACTTGTTCTTACCTATATAGCACCAAGTTGAATCAATACATTTATGACATGTAATAATATAAAATGTGATATATGATTCATAGTTCTTCAATAAATATATATGCAAATAATTTAAATGCTATTCATTTCTCTTGCATCATCAATATTTAAAAAAGCAAAATCCATTTCAATAATATCAAAATATACAATATTTACAATACGGACGGTAATTCAATAACAGCAACAATATCAGTCTATATACAATGCAATGTATTCATTTTCAGACAAATGTCACTTTGGCCAATGAAGTTAATTACACAGTTCTTATGCTAGGAAGGGTTATAAATTGACATTGATACTGAATTGAAACATATGCTCATTAAAAGTATAGTAAGTGCAATGACAGCTTCTATAAACAAAAACAAGAACAATACACTAAAGTGAATGCAATTTTGTGTGTGTGTGTGTTAAATTGGGTTATGTCCTATTGTGCCTAAAAATGTCACCATAAATTCAAGGCATTCATTTCTCTTACTTGTGAAAGTTATCACGAAACTATCTGAAAAAATTAGCACACAACAAGTCGCGAAAGTGCTGGCCAGTGACATCATTCTCTGCCTGAACAGCTTCTGGCACATCATCAGGCTCAGTGACTGCTCTTCCAAATACGTCCCCGTTCACAAAACCAAAATTGTGAAGGATTACACATGCCACTATTATTTTGCATGCTTTCCTTGGCTCTGTTCTTATTCCACATGCCAGGACGGGAAATCTTCTTTTGACCATTCCAAAAGTTTGTTCAATCAGAACTCTTGTCTTACAAAGTGCTCTGTTGAATCTGCAATTTAATACAGAGTAAGTTATTTGTTAGCAAGTTAAAAGGTAAATGACTATTTAGAACATTTGATTGGTGATGTGTACAATAGTGACAAATAATAAGAACAAAGCATACCTCAAATAATTTAAACAAGAAGGTCACAATACTTACTGCAAAAACTTTGTGCTGATGCGAGTTAACAAGAGACACAGGTTTTATCACCTGATTCACAGTGAATAGTACGTATTTAATAGTGTGTTTGAGAGTTTATGTTTATGTAATGTTCTCAATGACGACAAATGCAGACAAGTCATAATAATTTAAGGAAATTTGTAAAGTAATGCAAGTAATTTAGTTTTAAAGTTTTCAATAATAAATATATATATATAATCTGCAGACAGTTTATATAACAGAACTAACATAACCAAGTTTTCCATTAACTTATTAATGCTGACTTTTGAGTTAGTGTATACATTCAATACATTTAATGTATAATTGCAAAAATGTATGTAACAACCTTTCCTGTGCAGCTTTGGTTGGATTTAGATATGGGGTCATAAGAAAGCGCCGACATGCATATCCAGAATCGCCCAAGAGGATTCCATCCAACTGACCTGCAAGTATGATAGTAAGAAAACAAGACGCACATAGGCCCAAGGTCGCTCACATGAGGGCCAAAGTAACTAAAATGTTCTGAGCAAGTTACATGAAGAATCGGCTAAGTGCCTGTATCGCTCCACTAGTTTATTAAGTAAGGAATGTCAGAAATGAAAGGACACTTATATGCTGTATATATAAGGAAAATGCCACTGCCCTCTGGTGGACATGTATTTGTAACCACTAAAAATAACTGGAAGTATATAAAATGATGAGTAAAGTATATGATAAAAAATGATTAGTATCTAGTTAAGCTTAATGAAAATTGTGTTTGTTTTAAAAAGCATTTGCTGTTTGACATTTTTACCATCCTCAAATCTTCTGCACACGGAACTTTCAGCAAACATACGACTATCGTGGACACTGCCAGGCCACTTAGCAACCACATTTGTAATGCGGAATTTACAATCACACACCATCTGAAGAAAAAAACAAGAGCAGTATCACAACAGTGCGCTCGACTATTCATTCCTCTTTGACACAGTAATGGTCCTTGGTCACAACATATACAGAACAAGAGCTGTCTCAGGACAGCGCGCTTGACTATTCACTTTGACAGAGTTATAAGCCTTTGTCACTACAAAAAAGGGGCATATTTATGCTAAATTGCTGACCACAGTTATGTGCCTTGGCCAATTACCTTATGTTAAGACCATGGAGACATTTGTGAAGTTTCAACTGAATATATGTAGTAGATATAGAGATATGAATTTGTTGCATGCAAACTTTCACCTGTAATTTCTAAGTACAAAAAAGGGCATAATTCAGCTAAATAGCAGGTCAAAGTTATGGGCCTTGGTCAGTGACCTCACAGGATGACACAGAAGACGTATGTGAAGTTTAAATTGAATATATTTAATAGTTATAGAGATATGGAGTTGTTCCACGCAAACCTTAACAAGAGCTTTACGCCGAAGCTAAAAAGAAAATAATTTTGAATGAACAAAGTTCAGAATCCAAAAATTAGTCGTAGCGATCTAGGGCATGATAATTTTATGATACCTGACAGTTTATGGAATGAAAACCCTTCCTATTCACATAATCTTCTTCATGTTGTGCTGGTGCTCGAATCCGAATATGCGTTCCGTCTATACACCCAATTACATTAGAAAATCCTGAAAATCAATAATGAAAAATATCATTTACATCAATATATATATACTGCTTGACTGTTATTAACATCAATAATGTTTGAAAATGTGGAACTTAAATGATTACCATTATATCAGAAATTTTAGATCTGTTGAAAAAAAAAAAGTTATTTAAATTACACACTGGTAACAAAAGTAGATATATTTTTAACTAAATGGTGTGCATTTAGAACAGTGATGACTTCATGTTCTTCACGCAGTTATCATGCATACATTTGTTAAAAAAAAGAAACATAAAAAAACAAATTTTTATTGCGATACTTAAAGTGAAAATCATAAATCATTTTGTTTACAATTCATAGTTTGGCTTTAATGCTCTGCTTAAAATGGAATTTAAATCAAAATTTTTATCTTATTTTACTTGTTGATGATGCCTTTATTCAATTGATAAAGTGCCAAATGATTAATGTTGGTACAGTATAAATTTAAAAATCTTCAAGAAAAATGATATGCTAGTAATCTAGTATAGTACTTGTGAATAACACAATTTAAAAAGCATTCTATTTATAGATCTAAATAACACAATTAAAAATAATCCAACATTTTTTCTTTATAGACACAAAGTAGTCATACAATATACAATCAAGAAAATAATACATAACACTATTCAGACAATAAGGCAACTAATGAAAGACTTCCTAATCAACAGGTATACATCCATTATACGTTAGATTGACTTATTTCGTCATCAAAATAACATACACTTCATACATTTTTCCAAATAATAATTCATCGAGAACTGAAGTAGAGATCGAACCGTAAAAATATTCTAGATAATGTAAGCAATAAATCTCATGTCGAAATAAGACGTGAGCAGTCGTTTGTTAATCATGTTTATCATAGCCGTTCAGTAGTTTATAACGGAAGTCAAATACAAAGCATCAGTTGTTAGGCAAGTTGTCGCCCTTTGGTATTATAACGATTCGCCACAATACCGATTCGCCACAAAACATTCGCAAAATAAACAAACCTGCGATTGCATAGAAATTCTTGTTTGTCGTTGTCGCATCAATACCAGATGGAAATGCTATGAAACGCCCCATCATGCGAATGATGGCAGCTGTTACGTTGGTTACGGCTTCTCCAACAGCTTGTCTTGATATGACATGAATTTGCCCGATCAGCAGATAGTGAGCATTGCTTGCGAAAGTTATTAGTACAGACAGCACAGGTGGTACCGGGTTGCTCCTCCGCGTATCTGTTTGGAGCAAAGGGACGACCATTCCCACAATATTGTTAATTGATTATGGCCAGAAACGATAACGTTCTCTTATTCATCCCTGCCAAGAGTCTCTAGAGGGTTATTTCGATCCCTAAAGATTCTTGGCACTCTCTCCCGCCTTTTCGTTCTACCAACATTTCCATACGCTCGATGCGTTCTATCACATTGTCTGCCATTTTTAAGCTTGGTATTACTTTTTTGAGACAGCATGAACGCTGTCTCAAAAAAGTAATCTAAAACTCAAATTTAAGACTTAGTTTAAGATTAAAATTTTTCGTAGTCATCAAATTATTTCCAGACTCATCTCAAGTCGGAATTTGAGCAAAACAAATAAGTTTAAGTCTAACACTGGACTTAAGTAACGTTCGTAGTCGCCGGGCCTGGATTAGCCTGTGTGGACTGCACTTTACTCACGTGCATTAAGCCAGGGTTTCCCACGACACGCCTCATATATAATATAGGTGTCATGCCCTAGCACAATGTCTGTAATATCATACACCTGGATTTTTCCCTTAAAATCATCAAGTTATGTAAATGTTCACAATGTGGAGATGGCGTGTCACTTGCAAGACCTGTGTCCCAAGGTCAAAGGTTAAATATGGGCATAATACATATTGTCCGGACTATATAACTGCAAGGTAAAGGTCACACTTACAGGTCAAAGGAGAAGATCTGCTTGTTTGAAAAAATAACGTTATTTTAAAAACATAATGTAGCCTTTACGAAGATGAGTGATACAAGAACATTCTGCACTCTTGTATGTGGATTGCAGTTGCTTTCCTTCAATTTAAAAGTCAAACACATTGAACACTTCAACAATACTGCATTCCATGTTTTCTACAGGGATTGTCATGGAAAGTTGAAAAGTTTCCTTAAATATGTCTGTAAAGTGCATACAAATGATCAACTCCATTGATATATATTCAAACAAAAAATCTGAATCAAGAGCTTAATGATGGACAAACATGTATTGCAGCGATACAAGAAATTATATTGTATTCTACAGAGAGCGAATCAGCCAAGAAAAGTAATCTTATTATGTAGATCCAAAAAACTGTGGAGATCAGTGTAGTATTTTGAGTTAAGTATGTTCGAATAGTATCATGGAAAACTGAGTGATGTCCTGGAAAACTCACGGATTTTGGTTTAAACAGTTTGTACCCAGCAAACATTACATATCGGTCCGATATCGGCTACGTGTCGGCATATCGCGGTCGGCATTCCGATATCGGACCGACGTCGGCCCGATATAGACGAATATAGACATCGGACCGATATACGGGAGTTCCCTTGTTGTTTTCACAACAGTGTATTTTACATGCGCACCGGCTACATACGGGGTATTTGAAATTTGGCTCCAAAACCTAACAAGGTATTTTGTAAGTTTTCTTTCAATTCTTGGAAAAATTTAAAGCTTTTGTGGTAAGAACCTAATGAAATTTACATTAAATGAGTGCTGTTGATATCTTCATCTAATATTTATTGATAATATGTCGTAAATAAATGCACATCTGTCTCAATTATTCTTATAATGCAATTTCGCGACCAATTTTGCAGTTGAATTTGAATTGTTTACGCTATACAATGCTATTACAATAAGATACAATGACCGAAACTGATTACATAATGTATAATTCACAATGAATGAACGCCAATTGATATGATCAATCGCACTTTGTTTTAAAACTGTTCCGGAGACAGGATTTTAACCTCCAGTACCATAATTATATTCAATCATTCATTGGATCATAATTTATAGACCACTGTTTCTAACCTTAAACCATTAGCAACTTTTGCCATCAATTATATTTATATCTTTCCATTTTTAATGAAATTAATTACTGTTCGTCCCCAACTTAATTTGTTTCACTCTGTTGGAACTTTTTGGGAACAAGGGAAAGTAAACAAGTGCAATGACACTGTGTAGATAATTCAATATCAAAGATATTATCTTTGACTGAAGCATTTTATTTATTTAGTGTTTAAATATATTGTAGTTTGACTTGGAAGGACCCTTTCTAGGTTTAAATGCCATTTTGTAGGGAAAAAACATCTTCTCATCTGCACGGGGACTAGTTTTTTTTTTATGAACCATTGATTTGCTGAAAAAGAATTTATCATTAATGATTTAAAACACATGATTGTTATCCTTCTTTGACTTTTCAGTGCGAGATATTCGTATCTTCACCCTTCTTGAGAAGATGTCGAGACAACAGGCCCAGATCCTTGATGTCGTGAACCAGGTTGCTGGTGTGGTCCAAACTCTTGCAAGTTCGGGCGGGGTAAAGGCAACAGAATTACCTGCCGAAATTGATCTGCCAGCCACAAGCCAGGAAGATGTTGATAGGATCGAGTCCTCAATACAGGAGCCGGGTTGCTTCAATGGCTTGGTTAGTTTAAATTTATCTTATCGCTAAAAGAGAGCAAGGTATTGAGAACTGGATTTCATTAACTGATCATCTGTGAAATATCCAATAAAATTTAAGTTTCAGTGTCTATTTACACTACCCGCAGTGTTTTAGTTTTGTTTTAGCGATAATATTCAATGCTTTATTTTTTAGTTTATATTGCTAAAAAATGTTGCACAATGTATTATGTAATAAGAACTGATACCAGTTTAAGACTGAAAGCAGAATATATTTAGATAGATCAGCAGTATAGACCAATTCATGCCACGTTTATAAATGCGGGTCACATGTTCTTTTCGTACTTTAAATATGGCCTCAGGCACGCCCCTGACAAATACAACCTGAATCAACAAATGAATTTGGGCTTAAAAAGCTTTATTTGAACTTTGTATTATTCATGTATTGCAGGTCACCTACCTGTCACTGCAAGGAGGAATAACCAGAGTTGACATGACAAAGAGGGTGCTGAAACAGTGCATGTCCAATCAGTTGGCTGTACAGTTCAACTGGTATGGCAAGAAAGGAAAGAGGGCGTTTGGGACACTGAAACTGGCCCAGGCAGTGCTTAGTAAGTAAATGTTTGTTTAGTTAAAAAACATCAATTAGAACTAAAAATTTATTGCTACCTGCAAATTGAAAGGATGCATTATTTAGTCAAAATTTTAAAGTATCATGTTATTTTCAATGCATATAATCCTGTGTAAAATAGTAAATTAGGTTATGTGGATTGATTTCGTATTCTTATGAAAGGAACGGCTACTCCTAATTCTGCCTTTAACAGTTGATTCATTGATTTAGTGATTAAATATTGGGGAATCATGGACATTCTCTAAAGAAATTTCAATTCAGTCTGCACCTGTTTTGGGAAAACACCCCATCAACAATTTAAGCTAATTTAACAAACATCCTTTTTATTCAATAATTTTGACCCTTTTTTGAAAAACAAATAGTGCCATCCTTCATTAGAACCCGATTTCTAAGACATACATATATATATCATCTGTTGAAAATAATCCGTATTTTTAATTTTAAGTAAAACTTGGTACAAAGCTTCACAAATGTTGTGGTTTATTAACCCTTTGCAGAATAGAGTCAGATTGAAAATGCCATGTGTGGACAGCATGAAACCAGATCAGCCGGCGAATAATTTGTCGTCCTATCCGGTTTCAGGCTGTCCACTGCTCATCAATGTAATGCTAAAATAAAAATAAAACTTATAAAAGCTTGATATGTCTATGAATTGGATGCTATTTGAACTACTTTTCTCCAGTGGAGTAATAACACCTTAAAATGCATGTTTATGCAGCAATTTCCCAAGGGTTAACCAAGAAGTCAAATAGTAGAATCTATGGTAAAGGTTTTCCTTTATTTTTATATTTTAGAAGCAGTTATGAAGTCTAAAAAGGTGACTTCATCAGAAGTGGAACTGGACTGCCGGGAGTGGTTCAGACTTGCGAGTGATAGGGAAGGGGGTAGAAAAAAACGACAGAAGACGAGGACAATCATGGAAATACCTGTTGATGGGCCTGAGACTGCAGAGTAGTGTGGAATGTTCAGGCTTCTCATTTGACTCTTGAAATGGGCTTTTGACCCTTGAAAATCTGTAAACTGACTTTTTGACTGTTGAAATTTATACATCAAGAGTCAACATCCTATAGCAATACATTGGAAAAGGAACCAGAATTGTCGATTAATTTTCAAAATGATGGATTTTGACCCTTGATTTTCAGAGTCTACTGAGAACTCTGATGTTAGTTTCCGTGTCCATATGTGGACAGCATGAACACAGATCAGCTGGCGAATAATTC
Source organism: Congeria kusceri (assembly GCA_027627225.1). NCBI lineage: Eukaryota > Metazoa > Mollusca > Bivalvia > Myida > Dreissenidae > Congeria > Congeria kusceri. The sequence continues at coordinate 11,334,532 of CM051037.1, read as the reverse complement.
GCTGGCTGATCTGGTTTCGTGCTGTTCACTACTCATCAATGTATTATAATGCAAAATTAATACTTGCAAACTTGATATGGCTATGTATGACTTTTCCAGTGGAATAATAACACGTAAAAATGCATATTTATGCAGAAAAAGGTTAATTAACATCACTGTGAATATTTCTTTCAATTGTTAAAATGTACTTTAACCCTTAGCAGCATAGAGTGAAACTGAAAATGCCATTTGTGGACAGCCTGAAACCAGATCAGCCGGCGAATAATTCGCCGTCTGATCCGTTTTCAGGCTGTCCACTACTCATCAATGTATTGTAATGGAAAAATAATACTGAAAAATTTCAAATATCAACAAATTAATAGCCATTGGAACTACTTTTCCAGTGCAGTAATAACACGTGAAAATGCGGGTTTGTGCAGCAAAGGGTTAACAAACATGAATTCATTCAAATGTGTTTTTGTAGTCAATTACCGTCCTTATTTTATTTAGTTGTCAGTATTATATAACAGTCCCCTAGTCTTTTACATATTTATTATATTTTGATCATGTGTGATGTACATAAATCCACAATGCATTTTCTTATTTTATTGTTTAATATATTATGATATTTTTCATTTGTTTTCTGGTACAATGCTAGATTTAAGTGCCAATTTTTTTTTTTTGATTTACATTTATTAATTATGTTGAAAATCAATTGGAATTCAGGACTTGTAGGAAATGTTTTTGTATACATGTTTGTGATTTAAGTTTGATTTTCTTAGTTTCATAACACATTTCTAGTTGATCTTGTAAAGTTTATTTACATTGGTCTTGTCGCATTATACTGCCATATGCTCTTATTTATTTATTTGTTTAGCCCTTTATATCGTATTGAATTAACTCGCAATCACACATACATTATTACATACTAAAAAAAGAGAACTAGATCAATGATAAAATTGTCATTGTCAAAGTCAGTTCCACCTGCCAATACACTAATGAGCAGTGGCCGTACTGCATGATATCTAATCAGATAGCATACTGATCTGGTTTCATGACAGCTGGCCACACATATTGTCATTTTGATCCTATGAGATAGAGTTACGTGTATACTTGTATATATAGAAATAATTATGTGTGTGTGTAAATGTCATTAGTATTAAATCATTAATATGCTTTGGTTAAGCTAAACCTGTTAATCATACATTTGGGTACAGACAGTTTTACCCATTTTATTGTGTTTTCAGTATTATATTAATGACATTATTCTAGTCCTTTACATAGTTTCAACTATGCATAACAATACAAAAATGATTAATCATACATATATGCATAATGCATTTTCATTATTTTATTGTGATTTTTGTTTGTTTTCTATTAATTTACATTGCTAGGTTTCAATTTTTATCAATGTGTTTTTAGTTAAGTTTAAGCAGTAATATCTCAATAACCATAACATACAAATAGGAAGCTAGATCAAATGATTTAAATTGTCATAATCATAGTCAGTTTCCCATCATTGATTAATCATGAGCAGGGGTTGGATTGCATGAAACCTGATCAGATAGCAGACTGATCTGGTATCATGCTGTCCACTTTTAATTTAATCCTACAAGTGTTTTATAGACATTTACATATGCTTTTCTTAAGGCCAATCGGACCTCCACATATTTTCAGTCAGTGTATTTTACCCATTTAGACTTGACTTATTTTACATGTCATTACTACTGAGGGTAGACATTATCTACTCAATTTAAATGTATTATAGATCAGATTTTCATGAGAAAACCATATTCATTTACCTCAATTTATGTTATTTTTTCCTCAAAATGTACATATGTTAACTCAAGGTCAATGACATGTATGCTTATATTAACTCTTTGCAGCAAACAGTCAAATTGAAAATGACATTGTGGACAGCATGAAACCATATCAGCCGCCGATTATGTTGTCTGATCTGGTTTCAGAATGTTTTTGTAATTCAAAAAAAAAATACAGGAAAACTTGATATGTCCATGAATTGTTTATCATTGGAACTACTTTTCTAGTGGACTAAAAACATGTTGAAATGCATATTTATGCAGCAAAGGGTTACAGCATTTTTCAACACCTATTTGATGTACAATTATGAAATACGTTGATCAGAATAAAATGTGTTTAAACGTGATTCCATGTTATGTTTTGATGATTTTCCGCTTGATCTACACTATCTGCTGATCAGCCATTGAAGCGAATGGCAGACTGTAGCTCATAGATCAGACAGTGTAGATGTGCAGGCTGATCTGGAGCTACACTATCCCTACAAAAGCTGGTTTATCAATATCGGCTGCCGATATCGGACCGATATGTAGCCGAGTTGCACATCCGATGTCGGACCGACATAGATGCCGATATCGGACCGATATGTAATGTTTGCTGGGTATGAACCCATTTTACTACTTTTTCGCTGCAGCTTCACCAACACCGACAGAATATCCACCAGCTGCAGCAGACTCAGGTACAGCTGAACAAGAAGATGGACACGATACGAGCTAAACTCCTACGTAAGTGCAGCCTACTGTCAGTATACATGTTGTGTAAGAATTATGCCCCCTGTCAGAGATGGTGGAGTATATTGGTTTGCTAGTGTTGAACATCCACCAGCTGTAGTTGACGCAGGTACAGCTAAACAAGAAAATGGACACGATACAAGCTAAACTCCTAAGTATGTGCAGCCCACTGTGTGTAACAGTGTTACAGTCATTGTTACTGGCTATTTCTAGTCAGTACTGTGTCTGTTATTAGTGATACTAGATTTGTATGTAGCTAAATAATATTATTAAAGGTATATTTTAATGGATGAATAGCTGTTTATAGAATCCATGATGATAATGTACAATATGGATTGGAGTCCAATATGGATTGCTCCAATCATTTGACATATTACAACCTTCGTTCAGCTGACTACCGGTAATTTACAAATAATTATCATATTTGCCGGATCTATCAAAATTCCAATATTGTGTGTCTGTTAGTGGTGTCATACTTGTATTATACCAGTTCACTAAATAATGAACAGTGGTGTCATACTTGTATTATACCAGTTCACTAAATAATGAACAATATTGATTTGACACATATTATAATCTGAAAATAAGTCTCATTCATGTTGCGGTGGTGAAATTCTTCCTCAGTTCAGTTAATTATCTCTCATTGAATGGCAAATATATATATATATACAGTAAAACCCCACTAATAAGACAACTTGGGGGTCTTAATAAAAGTAGTCTTAATAGCTGGATGGTCGTATTTTGGAGGTCTGGCAGATCACCAAGTCAGTAAATGCATACTTATGTGTAATTTAATGTTTTTATGAAAATAATAAATAATCAGTAGATAACAAAAATTCCAATTTGTTTTCAATAAAATGTTTTATTGAATAGAGAATGATTATGTAACTTATAGTTATGTATACATGTATGAACTTAACATAAAGTAGGAAAATAAATAAAACTTGATTAACGAAGCCCATTTAAGGTTAAGCATTCATCAGTGCTACCCACTAACTGTCAGCTAGTGTCAATTAACGTAATCTGATACACAGTCGATGTGCTAATCCCTTATCAAAACCTTTATAGCATTGTTTTTCACACGCTCCTTTTATACCGCCAAGCATTGTTACCTCCACAGCATATGTTGTTAATTGATGATGTTAAGTGTCAACAACCAAATGACACTGGTAGCAATAACGGGGTTATTTTGAGCATTATTTGGTACTTTCGGTCTGGGATTAGCAGTCGTAATACGGAATAGCGGAGTGCCGTATAATAGGGGTTTGTATCCATTGAAATATATAGGAAAACAATCAGGTCTTTTAAAAATTGTCCGCTTTAGCGGGTGGTCGTAAAATCGAGGTGGCCGTAAAGCAGGGTTGCGGTGTATATGTATACAAATACCTGATGATGTTTACTTTCAGTTTCCGCAAGTCACAAATCCATTACTGGCCATGAGGTCTGAAAATGTGTTATTTATTACTGCCCCCCAAATACATATTAGTGGCCATTTAGCTCACAAGTATAAACGTGACAAAATATTCCACCAGCCGTGAGGGCCAGTGTTTTGGTTATTATACCCCCAGATACGAAGTTGTGTGGGGGGGGGGGTATATTGGAGTGAGCTTGTCGGTCCGTCAATCTGTCTGTCTGTCTGTTAGTTTTCGGTTTCCGGATGATAACTCAAGAAAGGCTTGACATATTCAAATAACATCATAGAATATAGGTCAAGTTCGATGTTGGTTACAAACCACTTAATTTTGACAGAGTTATGGCCTTGACTTAAAATTCCCTAAAAACATGGTTTCCGGATGATAACTCAAGAAAGGCTTGACATATTCAAATAATTTTTGCTACACATGTGTAACATCATAGAATACAGGTCAAGGTCGATGTTGGTTACAAACCACTAAATTCAACATTAAATTCCCTAAAAACAAGATTTCTGGGCGATAACTCAAGAATGGCTTGACATATTCATATAATTCATGGTATACATGTGTAGCATCATAAAATACGGGTCAAGTTCGACTTTTGTTACAAACCACTAAATTTTGACAGAGTTATGGCCCTTTATCTGACTTAAATTCCATTAAAACATGGTTTCCTGACAATAACTCAACAATGGCTGAACATATTTAAATAATTATTGCTACACATGTGTTACATCATAAAATACAGGTTGAGTTCGACTTTGGTTACAAACCACTAAATTTTGACACAGTTATGGCCCCTTTTGTACTTAAATTTCGATAAACATGGACAATAACTCATGAAAGGCTTCACATATTTAATTATTTTTGATACATAGGTGTAACATCATACAATAGAGATCAAGTTCAACTTTTGTTACAAACCACCAAATGTTGACAGTTATGGCTCCTATTGAAATTAACTTTTTCCAAATACACTGTTGACCATTCACAAATTAAAGCATTCTCTCTGTGTCTATTGCTTTCAAATGGATGCCATAGTTTTGTGATAATGCCATATTGTGGGGGTTTATCCGTCACTCATGTGACAATTTTTTTTTTTTCTGGACCTACACTATACCAGTAACCAGCTTTGCCCGAGGTCTGACAGACTTCGCAGTGACTGTATTTTGTTGGATGTGTTTGAAACTGCTGAGTTTTGATGAACCTTGTGAGCGGGTATAGCAGATTCCACGCCTGAAGTGTTGTATATATCACACCTTGGGGAGTTTAGAGAAACCACAGTTGACACAATGTACAATAAGCCCGCTCAATGGTTTTGACACCCCAAACATAAGCCCGCTTGTAATTTTAATGACCCGGACAAAAGCCCGCTCGTTGAAAACATGTACATTTTTTATTATAATTATCGCCAACAATAAGTCGGTAATTAATTATAATTAACGCGTAATTACAGCGCATGCTGTGGTTCAAACAGGTTATTATTTTTAACATTTTTTTTATTTTCCCGCTAAAAAAAAACAACTTACATTTCAGTGTAGATCTATATATATTGGACACATCACATTACTACACCGCATACATAATTAATTACAACGTTAAAAACCTGACTGAGTGTGGGCGATAATTACTTAAAGAATTCACCTATTATTAACGAGCTGGCTTTTGTCCGGGGTGTCAAAAACATTGAGCGGGGTTTAGTCCGGGGGTGTCAAAAACATTGAGCGGGCATTTGTCCGGGTAGGGGTTTTGTCCGGGTACCCATTATTATAATACTTTTTTAAAAGTCCTATAGGATACAGTATAATTATATTTATAGAAACCACAATGAATTAGATATATAGAAACACAATTGAATGATTGATTTCTGTGTTGCAGGCCAAGAGAGCAAGGGCCTGTCCAGCCCTCGGAACCACATAGAGAACCTCATTGAGTTCCCCACACCATGACAGATCACACAGGCACCGGGGGGATGTGTCAATAGGGGCCAGGAAATTGAAGGGTCAGGCACAAGGACCAGTGCTAGCACTGATGCAAGAACCCTCTGTTCATCACTACTGTCCTGTGTACCGAGTGGGGTAATGAATATTATATTTTTGGATTTATTTTCATGCCCCCGGCATCTTGATGCGCGCTGCATATAGTGATTGTCCGTCCGTCTGTATGAGATTAACTCCATTTTACCGTTTCGTCTAGCACCAACACCACTTACTACAACTTTTGGACACAGTTGTTGCTTATGACTATTCCTTATCCACCTATTTCACCCAACCTCACTTTGACCATGACCTTATAATTTGGACTTAGAATAGTTTAAATAGGCAATTTCTCGGTCAACTAGATTTTACCGTTCGCCTAATACTGCTTACTACAACACTTGGATACTTATGCAGTTGTTGGTTATGACTATTCCTATTCCACCCATATCGCCCAACCTCACTTTGACCTTGACCTAATTTTGATTTAGAATCATTCAAATGGGCTATTTCCTGGTTAACTAGATTTTACCGTTTGGTCTAGCACCGACACCGCTTACTACAACACTTTGAGACTTAAACAGTTGTTGCTTATGACCATTCATAATCCACCCATATCACCCAAGCGCACTTTAACCTTGCCTTGACCTAATTTGGACTTAAAATAATCAAATGAACTGACCATCACCAACCGGGGGCATGTATGTTTATTTATTAAAATAATATGCGCGGACAGGTGTCACTAGTTAGATACCAGTAAGACATGTTCTGCATGTCTCTGATTTTAGTTTAGTGCAGCAAGATTTCGTTATTAATATATTGTACATGCCAAATCAGTTATAGTATATTACATGCATTGTGACTGTTGTATATGCCTTTTTCATGTGCAACTTTGTACTGTATTAAACGTATTGTATGTTATGAGAATAAAATTATATTTGCAAATGGTATTTGTTCTACTTTATACATAATTAACTTCAAGGAAAGTTATGTCCTTGTGAACGTGTGAATCAACAGTATTCGACCATTGGTATTTTTAAGACAATAGTGATGTAATTATACAAAACTGTTTCTAAACGCTTTGTAGATTTCGTTAATTTGCTGTATCACCCACTGTTGTTGAACGTGCAGGTATTGCTCAGACACCTTTACCTGGCACTCATTAACCCTATTTGCGTAACTTTTATGCTTGAATTATCTCCTGTATTTATACTCAGCTTTGTTTGTGTTTCACATGCTTATTGATGCCATAACTTTTTCAGTGGAAACTCGTACACCGAACAAACTGGGTTCCAATTCTTAACGGATTTGTAACACTAGTTAAGTATATTCATGCATCAGTGTCAGGTTAATTTGCCGAGCTATAATAGCCAATTATAATACTGCAGTACAATAAGGAGAACCTTGTAGAATAATCAGAAGTTGAATGTTCCCTTTTATTGACAATAACATTTTAATTGATCAATAATGGAGTGAATAAATGAGCATGTAATGTGGTTCACAAATAAAACATGTTCACATATCTTTAATAATGTGTCAGATATCAACCTTTGATCTGCGTCTATTAAATACGGTTTCACATTTTGATTTATAATTAAGATGAAAAATTCATCAAATACACTATAATGTGAAGTTAGAATTACATCAAACATAGAATCAACGGTTTTATTACAAGTTAACCATTTGAAATTTTAAAAATTTTGCAAGGTAATTAGTGCATTAGACAAATGCATATATAATTGCATCAGTAAAATAAAATTTACCACAAAACTGTATACTTGTTTGCATTTAAAAATTTTCAACAACAAAAAAAGAAACGTGTCTGTGCGTGCATGAATTCAGTTTAAATAAACAACATGATGGCCCAAAGCGCTCACCTGAGAACTGGCACAGATGAAGACCATACTGTTGTGACAGGTTTAAAAAATAAAGGTATCTGAACAATACAAATGTTTCCGCAAAGGGGGATAGGATCTGTTTCATTTAAAACATCCGTTTGTGCAATGGGCTTACTAAAGTATGATTTATGTAGTGGATATGCGGTATTTTTGCTTATGGTTCTCAAATCATTTTTCTTGATATTCTTACCTGACCCTTGTCAGAAACATTATATTTTGATGTTGTTTTCGCAGACAGTTTTGGAGAACTAGTTGCAATGCGATAATTGTGATGGCTGTGCTATAAGGTCAAGTTTTGCTTTTTCTTAGATATTTTTATGTCCAAAGATGATAAATGATATAAATGCAGGCTGTTAAGCCATTAATGTTGCATGTACAAATAACTGCATGTAAGGTTTGCAATTGTTGGTACCAAATTTTATCAATCAATTTATATGGTCATATATATAAACTGTTTGGTCAACATTGAATAAAAAATCGTGTGTGCAAGCCAATCATTGATAACTTGTTGATGTTTTTTTCAACACACAAGGGGCAATAACTCCGGTGTTTCGGGCCCAATCATGCTTATATTCGACTTCAATTGTAATCTTATGTTCATAGACAAACTGTGCTCAGTTGGTGAAGACTAGGTGAAATTTTAGCATCTGCTGAGATCTGATGGTCATACACAAACTGTGCAAGTTGGGTTAAGATATAATGAAATATTAGAAAATGGAAAAAATGTACATTCTATGTTTGACATATTATTCTAACTTCACATAATAGAGTGATTGCAGATTATACTAAATAACAAAGTAATTTACAGTTTGGTTACAAACATTGAAGGCTCACAGAATGTTACTGTTTGTCAGCATGCTAAATAAAGCAGGCTTGTCTACGCCCATCAGTTCCGCATATAATGCCAAATTGTTTTACAACGCAAATGCTTAGACTATGTCTCAATTTATGTCTCAATTGATGTTTCTATATGTAACACTAAATTATCAGCTTCGTTTCTGTTTTCTTCCCATTTGAACAGCAGCCACAAAACCACCTGAAATGAATAATAGTCAATATGGTGCGATCTTTAAGGATTACAGTATATAGTACTAGAGATTAATATCATGTTTATGCCTCTCTTTCGTTGACTTACACTTGTACAACTGTTTTTACCATCTTTAGATAAACACTCTGGAACATTTTGATAAACATTACTAGTATCTATCATATTCATCCATGCTTTTCCTATACACATGAATCTGTCTATTAAAGGGACTATGTCATCGAAAAGGACCTAAAGGGGGAAATTTCTTCTTTTTTTTAATTCTGAAATTTGGAAATTAATACTGGCATATAATAATGGTTAAAACAGGGTATATATAATGGGAAAAGAGTGTACGCATTCTGTGATAAAAATCAATTTATAATATGGGTTGTGTTTGTTTGGCCCTTTTCCTGTTTACATTTTGACGTCAGAATTGTGAGCATTTTGTATAACCATAATTTACTAACGACTCCTTGCCAAGCATGATAGCGCAGTTGGTTAAAGCGCTGTCTACTGCCATTTCTTCGTATGGCTCCTAAGTCGTGAGTTCGATCCCTGCTTGAAGTTATATTTTTTTCATGCTTTTTTGCTTATTTGTTTCTTATCAAATATCGTATTGAGTAATAGATTTTTTTAAACTTTAATGCACATGTCCTAGTAAAGCGCAGTTCTATAAAATAAAGTAATTTACAGTGCAAAGGGACGCCAATTTTTCGTTGACATAGCCCCTTTAATAGGCTGCGGTTAGCTATATCAAGTATGTATCTAAACAAAAAATGTACTTCTTGTAAGTTTAATGAGCTTCACTGTATTTCTGCATTGTATGTTTGTACTGGTATGTGCGTGGTGAATTTTTATCATGTGCACCAGGATTCTCTCCCATATGACCATCGCGACCAAAAGTCTCGTAAGTTATGGGAGATCCTGTTCCAGAGGCAACCCTGGGTATTTTTTAGTGAAGATCTAGTACACTGCACAGGTCTCTGTTTAATGTCTTGTGCAAGGCTTGTACTGGTAGTTTTAGCTGATTGTATTTAACTAAAAGAAAATGGTTACATTTCACTGACTCACCTATCAGAACCAGGCCTATAACACCAGCAAGCAGTGGAATAGCCAGGGCATACGAGCGGTCGGGAAACAAGTTGTGTATGATCACCTGGTCTTCATCAACAAATGGCTGAAAACAATTACTGTATTTAGTGAAGTGATCAGTTCTATGGCAGTTCAAGTGATAAATGAAATCGTAAAACACCACAAAGCTAATTTTAGTTTACAATTTAAATGACGACTACATTTCTAATACTTGGCTTATGCTAACTGGAATACATGTGTATGTATTAAGTAACTCAAATCTACATGCAATCACTACAGTCTACTGGTATTTAATTATTGTGCGGGCAAAACACAGTGTTCATACTTCTGATATTCTGACAAGTGGAAAAAGAATGCCACAGTGACTGTCACCTTAAAATAGTACACACATTTAAAGTGACAAATTATTCTTTTACAAATTGTCATATTAGTGTCTTCCCATGCAGCAAGCCTACATTGGTCCGATATCTATCCGATATGTTCTGAATATCGGATAGATATCGCTCGCGATATCTATCCGATCAACGTTTTGCCCATCTGCATTTGATCGGGCAGTCATCGAAGCATTGCATATGGGATACATATCGGATAGACATCGGGCCAATATCTTCCCAGAATGCGAGCCTACATCAGTCCGACATCTATCCGATATGTTTTTAATATATCGGATAGATATAGCTCGCGATATCTATCCGATCAACGTTTTGCCCATCAGCATTTGATCGGGCCGTCATCGAAGCATTGCATATCGGATACATAACGGATAGACATCGGGCCAAAATCGTGCCAGAAAGCAAGCCTACATCGGTCCGATTTCTATCCGATATGTTTTAAATATATCCGATCCGATCAACCTTTTGCCCATCGGCATTTGATCGGATAGATATCGGAGCATTGTTTATCGGACGCATATCGGATAGACATCGGGCCAATATCGTTCCAGCTAGCAAGCCTACATCGGTCCGATATCTATCCGATATGTTTTAAATATATCCGATCCGATCAACCTTTTGCCCATCGGCATTGGATCGGATGGATATCGGAGTATTGTTTATCGGACGTATATCGGATAGACATCGGGCCAATATCGTTCCAGCTAGCAAGCCTACATCGGTCCGATATCTATCCGATATGTTTTAAATATATCCAATCCGATCAACCTTTTGCCCATCGGCATTTCATCGGATAGATATCAGAGCATTGTTTATCGGACGTGTATTGGATAGACATCGGGCCAATATCATTCCCGTTTGCAAGCCTACATCGGTCCGATATCTATTCGATGATGTTGTCAATATCTTTGGAATTGATAACCACACTTGTTTATTTTAATGCTTAATTTCAAAATGATGTGCAATTTGGAACAACACTCAAGAAAGTGTACATATCTTCATTTTTAATAACTACTTCTAATTCTATCTTCTCAAAACAGTTCATACGTTTGAGAACCAAATGATAATAAAACAATCCCAAAAGGCTGTGATAAATATAACAGAAGCAATAGAAAATCATCAAGGAAATGTATACACTATTTATTTGAACAAAAGTTTATATGATCTTTCAACGTCTTCATGTTTAAATAATATTTAAATCAGTTACGAGTTTATTGCTTAAAACATAAAAGGACATGTCACATTGAAATCTTATAGGTTTGTATAAAAAGTCACAACATGTCAGTGATGTGACAGTTACCAAGAAAAAGCTAAGAAATGCAATCATTTATTGTAAGTTGAATTGCCAATTAAAATAGTTACAAATACTTTCAATCAACATGTAAGTTATTTTTGAATATTAGCATCATCCACCATCATACATGCTTTAAAACCAGTGCAACAAAATTGAAAAAGTTAATAATTCTGCAATACTTAACCGACAATTAATTGTATTAGACATTTAGTATCAAATTGAAATTTCCACATTTCAATGACCTTAATTTAGATAAAACCAAATATTTAAAAATCATATAAACCAATGGAAATCTGATTCGAATCCCAACTGGAAATTAAAACAAAATCGAAGACAATTCCAGTAAAAAGTGTAAACACACTGAAATACAAAAAAAACAACAACACATATTTGACAATATTATGCTTCCAAAAGCATCCTTGAAGATACGGTTTCTTTGTTATCCTCACAAAATGTTTACATTTAATTTTGCAAATAAAATAAAACTGGTTCAGTCAAGATTATATATATTAATTACATGTAATTTGTTAGCATCATATATAGGTTGCATCACATCTTCAAAAAGAATCGGAATTCTAAGAGCTTTGCATGTCTTCACAAAAACATGAAAAATGTAAAACAATTAATTAAAACTAAACAGTGTGTGTCATTAAATTGTGTTTTTTTTTTAATAAACCACATAGTAGACTTGTTATTAAGAATTGTGGTTATAGCAATTAATAATTTAAGAGTGTTTACTTTAGAAGTCTTCATAATATTAATGATTAGTAGAATGTTTTTTATCCACTCTTCTTAATCTCAGTCAAATTCCTTAGCCAGTGTTTGATGCAGCATTCCATCCGATAATGAAAATGGTGTTCAAAGCAGACCATGTATGTCACTGGCAGCTGGAATGTATGTAAATTAAACTTTAGATCACAGAAAGTAGTTCAATTAATAATTGTAGTCATATAAAGAAATGCAATAAATGTTTTACTATATACTCCAATTTTACATAACTGTAACAATATTACACAGAAAATGTTGAGACATAATAATAATTATTAAATCAGAGTTGGAGAAATTGTACTTGATCTCTGCAATGGTGTTATGCAGAAACTGCTTAAACAGTGTGTTACTAACTTGATCACATAAACAGAAGTGAACTGCATGTTCTGACAAAGTATTACTACATCCAATGTATATTTGATTACCTTCATCTTTCCAAATGACAAATTCAAATTAGATGATTCTGTCCATATTGATATGCAGCCCCTTTGTCAGTGATGAACGTTATCAAGTCCAAGACCTTATTGTCATCCAAAGAGGCCCAAGAACCACCATTGCCAAGCAGGTAATTCGTCTGAAAACAAAATTGTTTTCAGTATAATTTGTTTTAATTGTGGGTTCATTAGTTTAGTGTATTCATTTATTTCAAGGGACCAGTTCACAGATTGGCCAACTGACAATTTTCCAACTTTTTGTCACAGATTCCCACAATGAAAGAATAGCATATATAAAGGAGCAAAATAACACAAAGGACATACTGTAAATACCATTTTGTTAATGAGTAATCATCAGTGGAAATTTAGAAAATCATAAAGCGTTTGTAATGCTAAACGATGGAATAATTTGGAGTGTTTCTGTTGTTTACGTTAAAATTGCTGACAACACATGGATCGCTTACATAAATTATACAATCATATAATAAAATATATAATGCATCCCCATGTATAAAAGTTGGAATGGCCGAGTGGTTTAGGCGGTAGTATTTTGATCTAGGTCGGAGGTTCGAACCCCGGTGGGAGCAACTTTTTTCTTTTCTTTTTTTTTTTGTTTTTTTTTCTCGTCATTATACTTGAGCTTTTTAGTTTCGATGCTTAAATCTGTTAAGTTAAGTCAATGAATGGAATACTACAAAAATATGTGAACAAGTCCCTTTAAGTATAATGAATACAATACTGTTAAAATTAAAATAAATTTCAACTGTAAGCCTTTAAAACACAAATTTTGAAGTATATTGAACCTGTTACATGTAAAAAAAAAAACTTATCTCGCTGTAAATACTTACATTCGTAGATATGACAAAACAGTATCGTAATATACTAATAATAATTAACAACACTCGCGAAAATACGTTACATTTCAATAACCTGGATTTGTCTACGCCTACAAGACTTTGAATAGCTAATATAAAGAAACACGATGTCTACAAATAGTCATAAGTACTTACTTCTTGTTGTTTTTTCTGCTTTGAAGAGGAAACTGAACATTTAATGTTACTTTTCCTTTCTGGAGATCACCAGTTCAAGTTTAAACGAACAAGAATTTTGCGCCAACCAAAAACGATTTTGTTCGACGAAAATAATTTCGAAGCTATTTCAAATAAGATTTGTGAAGTTATAGAACGCACATTCATTTCAGTAAAATACTTTGCATTATTGCCGGATTGATACACATAAATAATTTTATGAAAATAAAGAGAAATTACCCCTTGCCATGAACGAAATCGGCCCTACATCGATCCGACATCATTACTTAAAATGACGACAACGTAACACATATTGAAGAAATGCCACTCATATATGGATTTGTTTAACATATATCACATGCACTATATGTATACATCTACGTTTTATTATATCAGATAGATAACGGATAGATATCGAACTATTATATCAATAGCCGACAACTGGCCGATATCTATCCGATATGTGCAGTAGGTACAATGCTTGCTCTCGATAACGGATAGATATTGGGCTGTTTTGTTAATGCGATATCGATATACCGATATCTATCCGATATATGCATGCTGGCTGGGTTTGAAGTGAACATGTCAGTATGCAAGATTAGACAACCAACAGATACATTTTAAACTCTTACCAGTACAATGACCCAGACTGTGTAGTACACAAAGACTGCTCCAGTAGTCAGTAGAAGACCACTGCCCAAACCTCGCTCTGATTTCATGGTGCTGCTGTTGGCGTTTTCATTTAGAAATCTGGTGACAGGTAAAGATGTGTGCTATCTTGGGAAACTAGATTGTAGATCAACCCTTTATCAGTTTCTGGTAAGCACTGATGTGACACAAGTTTATACTTTCACTATAAATTATAATATAACCAGACAAAGTCGAACCAGACTCTATTCACATCGATCTATTGTTTAATAAAAGATTTTTGGATGTTTGGTCGAACTCAAACTTTAAAGATCTGTGTTAGATGTGAGGCTATCTTCGTAAATCCACTGTGTTCCATTATACAATACATAAACAAAATCTATCATTAATGAATATTAACCTTTAAACATACTAACAGCAATTTGAATTGGTTTAAATAATATAGAATTTCCACAATGTTATAAAACATTTTAAATATATTCTCGTTTGTTAACAACATGGAAAATGTCGATTTTGTAACAAAGGGAGAACACTGTCGCTATACATTATGCATTGAGTTACACTCCACCAACATTACACGTTTGCAGAGTATGCTAGTCCAAAGACTAACATTTTTTAAAACTGGTACTGCAGCTAACAGCGCGCATTCGTTGGTGCGAGCAATCTTTTTGATTGGCGAATGTTGAATGACCCCTTTTATTGACAATAACATTTAAATAATTGATCAATAATGACTGAATAAATGAGCATGTAATGCAGTTCAATACAGAATACAATTGAATTACACTCTACCAACACAACACGTTTGCAGATGTATGCCAGTCAGACTGTTAATTGTATTTATTAGCTATTACACAGAATACCAATGCTTTATTTACTCCTGTTAATATGAGCTTATTATTGTTTTATCGTTGTACATTTATTATTTTATTAATTATCATTAACTATATATTTAGAGTAAAAGTGTGAACTAACAGCCATAATGAGTATTAACTTATATTTTTTATACATACAATCATACATACATAATGATACATACAAACATTTACAATATGTTGCATGTGGCCATTCTTATATAGAATTATAAGAGACTATAGCATATATTTACATTTCAATCACAATAAAACAGATACAACAGAATATAAGATACTTTTTTTATTAAACATATAGTCATATACTTATCAGTTACCGTTCTCATATCACAGTAATTGAATACCAAAAAAAACTTTCCACCTACAGTGGATTTATGTTTAGAAGAGAATTCCTTGAAACAGAAAATACCATAAAAGCGGAAAGTACCGTCCATGCATTAAGCCCGGTTTTTCCACGACACGGCTTATTTATCATTACCAATCAGACAAATATTTGCACTTTTCTAAACAAAAAAAAAGACATGATGGGATGTAAACCTGTATGCATTTTATCTTATAATCAAAATATCAAAATCTTCAATGGTGTGATTATTATTATTATTATTATTATTATTACTATTGTTATTATTATTATTGTGGTTTTTATTGTGATTATTATGATTATTATTATTTTAACAAATAAGTTCAGTTTCGTTGACGCATATATTGATAAATGAATTTCAAGGCTGTCTAGCGCGTACTATTAAGGCCAAAAAAATAAACGTTGGCTTCCGTTAACGTTTCCAAGGAGGGCAGGTAAAAAAAACAACTATTTTTTTTATCTCGACATATTAACCACACAGTTATAGATATATTGAACTGCATGTAAAATGTGTAAACGCCTTCCATAAAAAAACTCTAGCTTAGCTATAAATAAGGCCTTTTGAAAAAGACATTTCATAAAATGGGTTTGAATGTTACTTTTTAAACATAAATTAAAACATGATTTGACATATATTTTTGCAATTGTAGTTATTGGAACTACTTTTAAGCTAATCGTGAGCTTATGTGGTCACCTAAACCGCTGGGCAGATTTTCACCAAACTTCACAGGAATTATCCTTGGGTGACCCTCTTTCAAATTTTTTTAAATCGGTTCAGTCCGCCGCATATGTAGGTCACCAGAGCTAAAAATAGATCTAAAAAGTGAAAAGTTTAAAAATCTTCTCTGAAACTGCATGGCTGAGAGCTTTCATATTGGGTATGTGGCATCTTCTAGTGTCCCTCTACAAAGATTGTTCAAATAATGCCCCTGGGGTCAAAACTGGCCACGCCCCGGGAGTCACATCGTTTATCAAGACTTTCATAGCAAAATGCCTTTAAAAATATTCTCTGAAACCACACGGCCCAGAGGTTTCATATTTGGTATGTAACATTGCATAATGGTCCTCTACAAAGATTGTTGAAATGATGCCCCTGGGGTCAAAATTGGCCACGACCCGGGGGGTCACATTGTTTATATAGGCTAAAATAGCAAAATGATTTTAAAAATCGTCTCCTCTGATACCACAAGGCCCAGATGTTTCATATTTGTTATGTAACATTGCATAGTGGTCCTCTACAAAGATTGTTCAAATGATGCCCCAGGGGTCATAACTGGCCACGCCCCGGGGGTTTGGTATTTGGTTGGTAACATTGTATAGGGGTCCGCTACAAAGATTGTTCAAATGATGCCCCTGGGGTCAAAACTGGCAACGCACCGGGGGTCACATTGTTTATATAGACTTAAATAGCAAAATGACTATACAAATATTCTCCTCTGAAACCACAAGGCCCAGAGGTTTTATATTTAATATGTAACATTGCATACTGCTCCTCTACAAAGATTGTTCAAATGATGCCCCTGTGGTCAAAACTGGCCACGCCCTGGCGGTCTCATTGTTTATATAGACTTAAATAGCAACATTATTTCAAAAATCTTCTCCTCTGAAACCGAATGGCCTATTGGTTTCATATTTGGTATGTAACATCATGTAGTTGTCCTCTACAAATGTTGTTCAAATGATGCCCCTGGGTCAAAACTGGCCACGTCCCGGGGGTCACATGGATTATATAGACTTGAATAGCAAAATGACTTAAAAAAATCGCTCCTCTGATACCGCAAGGCCTGGAGGTTTCATATTTAGTATGTAACATTTTATAGTGGTTCTCTAAAAAGAATGTCCAAATGATGCTCCTGGGGTCAAAACTGGTCAAGGCCCGGGGGTCACATGGTTTATATAGACTTAAATAGCTACATGACTTTGAAAATATTTTACTCTGAAACCGCAACGCCCAGATGTTTGGTATTTGGTTGGTAACATTGTATAGGGGTCCTCTACAAAGATTGTTCAAATGATTACCCTGGGGTCAAAACTGGCTACGCCCCGGGGGTCACATTATTTATATAGACATAAATAGCAAAATTACTTCAAAAATCGTCTCATCTGAAACCCAAAGACCCAGCGGTTTCATATTTGGTATGCGGCATCCTCTAGTGCTGTCTACAAAAATTGTTCAAATTATGTCACTGTGGCCCATAACTGGCCACGCTCCGGGGGACACATTGTTTATATAGACTTAAATAGCAAAATGACTTTTAAAATCTTGTCCTATGAAACAGTGAGGCCCAGCGGTTTTATATTTGGTATGTAATATTGTAAAGTGGTCCTCTACAAAGATTGTTCAAATGATGCCCCTGGCGTAGAAAGTGGTCACTCCCTGTGGGTCACATGTTTTATATAGACTATAAAAATCTCCTGAAACTGCAAGACCCAGATCTGTATACTCAGGTAAGTGGTTTAGTGTAATGTGGCCCTCTTTTTATAAGCCATTATGATGCCTTAACCTCAGGTGAGCGACCTAGGGCCATCGTGGCCGTCTTGTTACTATGCTTCGCTTAGAATCGGGGCTTTCTTTTTGCGTTGTTTATTGGGTAAGTTTGTTGTTTGTCTTTAAAAAAATTAGCGAGTATAATAATGGAATAAAAAATAAATTGTCGATAGCCTGGTAACAAACATCGTATTATAGGAATCTGATCTGTATCTTCCAAACTTTTTTAAATAACAATATATCATTTAGTATTGCCTTTCAGTTAGTCATAAAGGGCTTAAGTTTGCTATCATATTTATGCCAATTGATCTTGATCTTTTAAATACAAATGCTATGAAGATTCAAATGTGGCGTGTCGTGGAAAGAACGTGCTTAATGCATGTGCTCACATGTAGTTTTTTTAAGATGCCTTTTCGTATTGATACCCAGTACGAAAATAAAGAAGCTAATGTGACTTTTTAAAAATATTATATATCCTATATGTATGTAATTAAGTATGCAGCTCTAATGTATGAGGCAAACAGAATCGTAACAAGTTGATATCTTGTAAATAAAGGCCATGAATCAAATAATGTTTGTTGCCCTTCACGCAACCCGTGCTTTTTAAAGGGACTTGTTAACAGATTTACGTAGTTTTTGGAAGTATGCCGTTCAATGTCTTAACTTGACAGATTTAAGCATCGGAACTAAAAAGCTCAAGTATAATGACGAGAAAAATAAAATAAAAAATAAGAGGAAAACAAGTTGCTCGCACCGTCGTTCGAACCTCGGACGTATGGATTAAAAGGCTAACGCCTTAACCACGCGGCCATTCCGACTTGTATATACTAACTGCATTTTTTTATGCTCCAGGCATCTCGATGGAGGAGGCATATAGTGATCGTCCTTTCCGTCCTTCCGTCCGTGACAAGGTAAGTACATTTTACCGTTTCGTCTAGCACCAACACCGCTTACTACAATACTTACACAGTTGTTGCTTATGATAATTCCCTATCCACCCATATCATCCAACCTCACTTTGACCTTGACCTAATTTGGACTTTTAATAATTCAAAAGGGCCATTTGTTTGTTAACTAGATTTTACCATTTCGTCTAGCACAAACACCGTTTACTACAACACTTAGATATTTACAGAGTTGTTACTTATGACCGTTCCCAATCCAACTATATTACCCAACCTCACTTTGACCTTGACTTTGACCTGATTTGCACTTAGAATAATTCAAATGAGCTGTTTCATGGGTAACTAGATTTTACCATTTCGTCTAGCACCAACACCGCTTGCTACAACACGTGGATACTTACACAGTTGCTGCTTATGACTATCCCCAATCCACCCATATCACCCAAATTTACTTTGACATTGTACTAATGTGCACTTATAATAATTCAAAAGTGCAATTTCTTGGTTAACTAGATTTTACCGTTTCGACTAGCACCAACACCGCTTACTACAATACTTGGATATTTACAGTTTTTACTTTTGACAGTTGCCAATCCACCTATATCACCCAACCTCACTTTGACCTTAACCTTGACCTAATTTGGACTAAGAAATGGGCTACCCAGCACCAACCGGGGGCATGTGTGTTTATCAAACACAGAATCTTATTTCTTTATGTAAGCGTTCCACTAGCTCTCAGCAATTTTAACGAAAACAACAGAAACACTCCAAATTATTCCATCGTTTAGCGTTACTAACGCTTATAATTTTTTCAGTTTTAACTGATGATTTACCATTAACAAAACGAGATTTAAAGTACATTTCTATGTCCATAGTGTTATTTTGCTCTTTAATATACACTATTCTTTTATTTGGAAAATCTGTGACAAAAAGTTGGAAAATTGTCAATTCCTCAATATGGGAACAGGTCACTTTAATGGTGGGTAGGTAGGTAGGATTGTTTTTCTTTTCACGAAATTACCTATTAAATTTTGACAAAATGATAAAAAATAACAAAACAATAAGTCAAGTATATCCATATAAGCATAGTTCACCGTGATTTTTTTTATTTGTGAAGAACTATAATCATAATTACCACGTCCTTCAAACAACAACAAATTGCGTCTGTTGAAAGGAAAATTAATACTTGCAACGAAGAGTGTACCCTAAATTTGGACGCAAATAAAATAGTTTACTTATTTCAAAAAAAGTATTTGGGGAAGAGATGATTTGTACAGGTAGGTAGCGGGAGTGGAAACAAACAATATATATATATTTTTTATTTTTTTTAAGCCTAAACGTCTCCATTGAATGTCACATGGCGGGAGTGGAAACAAACACTACTTTATTTGAGCTTAAACGTCTCCATTGAATGTCACAAGGCGGGAGTGGAAACAAACAATATTTTATTTTGCGCCTATACGTCTCCATTGAATGTCACAAGGCTAAAGTGGAAACAATATTTTATTTTAAGCCTTAACGTCCCCATTGTATGTC
Organism: Congeria kusceri; assembly: GCA_027627225.1. NCBI lineage: Eukaryota > Metazoa > Mollusca > Bivalvia > Myida > Dreissenidae > Congeria > Congeria kusceri. The sequence goes on along the minus strand of CM051037.1, from coordinate 11,313,870 downwards.
ACAAGGCGGGACTGGAAACAAACAATATTTTATATTAAGCCTTAACGTCTCCATTGTATGTCACAAGGCGGGACTGGAAACAAACAATATTTTACATTAAGCCTTAACGTCTCCATTGAATGTCACAAGGCGGGACTGGAAACAAACAATATTTTATATTAAGCCTTAACGTCTCCATTGAATGTCACAAGAGAAATCGCGTAAATGAATGACAGTTTTTAATGAATTGTTCTAGCCCACTTAACTAAATTCATTACAAACGATAACTTGATAAATTGCCACCACGGCGTTTTGTTTATCTTGTTTTTCTAATGAGAAATATATTGGGAAAATAATCACGATTTTTGACCTTTAAAAGCAATGATATATATTGCCTTTATTATTGTTTTAATGTAATTGGTCACTATAAAATGATTTTATTGTCTTCTGAATGTAATGGTAATTAAGGTGAGTGGTCTTGTATTTTCACTTCGGTTTAATTTGTATTAAAATGCGATTTCAAACCAACAGTTTTCATTTTACGTAAGGAGATGTTCGGTGCACGGCTAAATAATTTTTTAAACGGTTTCTATTTGTATTAAAGGGACTTGTTATCAGATTGGCGAAATGACAATTTTCAAACTATACACTATTCTTTTATTTTTGGATTCTGTGACAAAAAGTTTGAAAATTGTCATTTCGCCAATCTGATAACAAGTCCCTTTAATACAAATAGAAACCGTTTTGAAATCACTTAGCCGTGATATATATAGATGAGAGAATTGTTGAAACTAATGCAAATTAATGTCAAATGAAACTGAAAAACAACACGACGAACATAATGGGTCTTGGATTGCCACTCTGGTGGACATTTTGCTTTAAATTTCCCATATTTACCACTTCATGTCCACTAGAGCAACCATCCCATAAAATTTAGCCCTTAATGGGGTCAAGGTGGCATCTGGCAGTTATTCTTTCTAGTACAGTGTGTTTGTTAAGAGTCCATTTTCGAAATCTTTGCAGACGACTAATCTTACGGGAAGTTCTTAAAGGTTACGCATGCGCAAATAAATTCCTTCTTTGTTACATATAAAATATTCAATGTTTGATCTCAGTTTTCACCATGACCAAGCTATTTTCCAATATATCACCATACATTGTTGCAAGATGAGCTCATAACCTTTTGAAAAAACAGCATGTCAAAAAAATGTTTACGTTGTAACTCAAAATATTTACCTTAGAAAAAACACGAAGTCCTAATACACTGGTTTAAAGATTTATTGAAAAAAAAAATTAGAAAAAAATGTACTTTAGTACATCTGGAAAACATGATTTTAACTCAGAATTAAGCATAAGTTTGAGTTTTAATAGGCATAGCAAATACAATATACAAAATCAGAAATGAAAACAATCTTCATCGGCATTCTAAATCTTATAGAATGGGTTTTTAATCCGTTTCGAACAATTTTTTTAAGTTTCTGTATTTTTGGCGGTAAAATCCATATAAATGTAGCATTTCAGATGCCATTTGACCCCAGAAAAGGGTTTGTTTACATAACAATGAACAGATTTGACCTCCTGTCACACAATATTTTTTTTAATTTGACCTCAAAATGTCAATGCCTGATATTAATTAACAGTCTTCTGTAACCCCTGAACCTGTGGGTGAGGTCAGCCTCCTGGAATCTTCAATCTGTTTCAAGTACTAGATGCTGTGTAATCTGTGAAAATAAAAAGGCTTTCTGTGCATGTTTACTCAATATTGTGATTACTAGTGTAAATTAGATATAATAAGTGTAAATATACAATAGTTTACATTTTTTTTTTATTGCGATAAGGCTAGTCGCCAGCCGACTTCACATTGTCGAGCTCACGTGCGAAAAGTTAAGTTCAAAAAGGGGTTTGACAGTCCCAACAAGGGTTATACTCGTGCTTTTCCTACTGGTGTTGATGAGAAGTATGCGAGGTTGAAAAAGAAGTCATTAGATAGTAAAATACATGACAATAATCATGTACTTACCTTCAAATATACCGATGGTACGGACACGACTGTATCAGCTTTACGTCCCCGCCCCAACGCCACCAATGTAGTTGACAAGTACAGAAGTTTTGATGATTTAAAAAAGATTCTCAAATTAAACCAAACTGTGATGGTGATTTAAATTTTGATGCCGCTAACTCCATTAGGTGGGGTCTAGGTTGGCGTTAGCGACTAAAGTGTTTCATGCATACATTTCATGTATTTTCAGATGAAAGCCTGATTTAAGTACAATTACAAAATAAATTATGAACTAAATAGGACCTGTTAACTTTGCAAATTAGGAAAATTGGTATAATCAAAGTAGGCAGTTCGGAAGGTCATCATGGCCCATGCGTCGGGCTGTGTGGACACGAACTTTGCGGGCATTATTAACAGTTACAGGTTCTAAAACCAAGGTATTATGACACAAATGAGAGAATTGTTGAAACTAATGCAAATTAATGTCAAAATGAAACTGAAAAACAACACGACTAACATAATGGGTCATGGATTGCCAATCTGGTGAACATTTTGCTTTAAATTTCCTATATTTACCCCCCACATACCCACTAGAGCAACCATTCCATAAAATACAGCCCTTAATGGGGTCAAGGTCGCATCTGGAAGTTATTCTTCTAGTACAGTGTGTTTGTAAGAGTCCATTTTCGAAATCTTTGCAGACGACTAATCTTACGGGAAGTTCTTAAAGTTTACGCATGCGCAAATAAATTCCTTGATCTCAATTTTCACCATGACCAAGCTACTTTCCAATATATCACCACACATTGTTGGAAAGATGAGCTCACAACCTTTTGAAAAAACAGCATGTCAAAATATTATATACTTACTCAAAATATTTACCTTAGATAAACACGCCAGTTTTTACAGGCATGGAGGCTGCCATTTTGCGCATGAATACATGGGACAAAAGTTATGAAGCTGGGAACCACTAGACAATGAAGTGCACAAAAAGGTCACAATACACTAAATAAATAAGTCATGTAGGGCTGTAGGGGCACTATACAGTTTCTCAGGCTTCGGACTCGGCCTGGTGGGTCTAGGTTCGAGCCGTCTAGCGCACACTAATAATGTCAACACCTGAAAACAAACCAAACATCATTTTAATATTGTTGTGGCGGTGGCTTCACAAAAATGTAGGGAAAGTTATTATGCACACAGTTCCATTATAATTTTAACATGTATGATCAGCCAATTTTGGGGTTCAAATGTCACCCGTTTTCGCGACCATTTCGGTGAATTTCAACATCAATTTGCAACATTCCTGCAAATGCGAGCACCTCAAACACTGCATGCCTGTCTGCGTAACTTACCAGGTACTTGATTGCAACTGAGCAAACGGGGGGTTAAATATTCAGATTTTCCAATAAATTCCAAAGTATGTATGCCCTTTTAAATGTCTTGCCAAAATGGCGTTCAGAGCCAGGAATCCACATTTACGAATTTTATGTGCAAGGTGGCTCAGCACATACACTGGCTTTACATAGGTCATATTTTCGATTTCACTTAATATGCAATTCAAAACTCCAGCCATTAAATCTGATACTTACTACCTACAAAACACTCAAAATGCTGCTCAGTTTCACTGTATCCCTATTTATTAGAATTTTCTCCCCTGCCAATTCGCAGTTTTGGCTGAAACTGTCAAGTGCCACCTTAAGGGGCATCAAACTGTTTCATAGAGGCAAACTGAAAGCATTACATTGAAGTGCATCCAACACCTAGCTTGCATAATACAATTTGGATGAATACAATGATTTCTTTTCATTTTATTCATGTTTTAGCACCCATTTGACATTGCGGCTTTTGGCCAGAATTTTTAAGTACAAAGAAGTCGCACTATGAGAATGGAAACATTGCTAAAATTACAGTTTCTAACAACAGCAGTCTTGATTTAATTGTTTAAGCATAGTGCAGAAACACCTAATTCAATTTGCACACCAAGAACACTTTCCACATTATGACAGAACCCAATGAATGAACAAAGCATCACCAAAGCTAAGAAAACTGCTATTTACACAATAATTTGTGGTATTTTACCTAACAGTATATTTTTCAACCCAAACAGGCCCAATAATGTTACTAATGAACCCAGCACACAAGTATAAACTTGCATGATTCATAACTGTAGTCATATAATGGTGAACAATATGGGCATACCAATCAGACCGCTAGCACCACGTCGACCAGTCTTGCACACACTGATAATGTCAACACCTGAAAACAAACCAAACATCATTTCAGTCTTGTTGTGGCTGTGGCTTCACAAAAATGTAGAGAAAAGAATTATGCACACGTCCCACCATAATTTTAACATGCATGATCTGCCAATTTGGGGGTTCAAATGTCACCAGTTTTCGCGACCATTTCGGTGATTTTCAACATCAATTTGCGACTTTGCTGCGAATGCGAGCACCTCAAGCACTGCATGCCTGTCTGCGTAACTTACCTGGTCCTTGATTGCAACTGAGCAAACTGGGGGTGAATCATGCAGCTTTTCCAATAAATTCCAATGTATGTACGCCCTTTTAAAAATCCGGCCAAAATGGCGTTCAGAGCTGGGAATCCTCATTTACGAATTTTATGTGCAAGGTGGCTTAGCACATACACTGGCTTTTGATAGGTAATATTTTCCAATTCACTAAGCATGCAATTCTACACTCCAGCCCTTAAATCTGATACTTACAACTTCTAAAACACTCATATTGATGCTCAGTTTCACTTTATCCCTATTTGTTAAAAATTTTCTCCGCTGCCAATTCGAATTTTTGGCTAAAACTGTATAGTGCCGCCTTAAGAGGGAATCACACTGTTCCACAGAGGCAAACTGAAATCATTACCTTAAATTGCAACCAAATCCTTGCTTCCATAATACAATTTGGATGAATATAATGGCTTCTTTTCATTTTATTTTGTTTTAGCACCCATGTGACATTGCGGCTTTTGGTCAGAATTTGCAAGTGCAAAGAAGCCGCACTATGAGCATGGAAACATTGCTAAAATTACACTTTGTAACAACCACAGTCTTGATTTAGTGGTTTAAGCACAGTGCAGAAACACCTAATTCAATTTGCACACCAAGAGCACGTTCCACATTATAACAGAACCGCATGAATTAACAAAGCATCACTAAAGCTGTGAAAACTGCTAGTTACACAATAATTTCTGGTATTCTAACTGACAGTATGATAATTTGCAACCGAAACAGGCCCAATAATGTTACTAATGAACCCAGCACACAATAAGTATAAACTTGCATGATTCATAACTGTAGTCATATAATGGTGAACAATATGGGGCATACCAATCAGACTGCTAGCACCTCAAGGCCCTGTCGGATGGGTCCGGAGCTGCAGGGCACAGATTGTGGTCGCGGATGTCCACACCAGATGACAGCTGATCTTAAGGCAGTTCACCTGCTGCAAGTGACAAAAAACCTCAGATTCAAGTACAAGTAAACATTCATTTATGGTGCAAGCTGGAAACACATGCAAAGTCACACGCATACAACTTGAATAATGTTTTGACCGGACGGGAAGTGACAGTGATCGTATGCGTTTATGCGGACCATGTTAACCGATGTTCTGTGCCACTAAGGAAATTCTCCACCCAATTTGGCGATTATTATTCTAATCTGGACAAGGAATATTACATGTGTTTGCCCGTATAGCTATTTACAAATAGCTGAGAAACTACATCTTTGAATAAAATAGGCAGCAACTGCACTGGCCTGAAGCCATCACACCCATTCAACAAACACCTGACATTTCTGTCCGAAAACATTTCAAATCTATGCAAAATAAGTTTGCGATATCTTTTCAGCAGAAATTTGGTGTATTTGAACCATCCGTAACTGTTCGTTGACAGGTGTGTGCCCGTGTGGAACGCACGGGCCATTTTATCCACTCAAAGAGCATAAAAGACACAAATTCAATGCACAAAATACATCAATATACCATTCAAATGTGTGTTAAGTAGTTTTTTAAGCTGTTACAAATCAAAATGCATTTTCTTTCATATCAGTATAAATATATTCTTTAAATGAAGCTTGTTTTAACACCTTATAGTGCTTTTTGTAAAATGACAACAAATCCAGCTACTGGGTTACCTCCAATGTTTGGGACTCAATAATCATCAAATTATGGCCTGGACATTGACAAAACTTTCCAATGCAGTGTGCTGAGATGCAGAACAAAGTCAAAAATACCATATCAAGATCATATGCTGACTTTCAGAAAATGCCATGTTACCTTAACGGGGCACTATACAGTTTCTCGGGCTTCGCACTCGGCCTGGTGGGGTCTGGGTTCTACCCGTCTTGCACACACTGATAATGTCAACGCCTGAAAACAAACCAAACATCATTTGAATATTGTTGTGGCTGTGGCTTCATACAAATGTAGAGAAAAAAATTATGCACACAGTCCCACTATAATTTTAACATGCATGATCAGCCAATTTTGGAGTTCAAATGTCACCAGTTTTCGCGACCATTCTGGTGATTTTAACATCAATTTGCAACTTTGCTGCTAATGGCGTTTGGCCAGAATTTACAAGTGCAAAGAAGCCACACTATGAGAATGGAAACTTTGCTAAAATTACACTTTGTAACAACAGCAGTCTTGATTTAGTGGTTTAAGCACAGTGCAGAAACACCTTATTCAATGTGCACACCAAGAGTACTTTCCACATAATAACAGAGCCCCATGAATGAACAAAGCATCACAAAAGCTCAGAAAGCTGCTAGTTACACAGTAATTTGTGGTATTCTAACTGACAGTATAATATTTTTCTACCGAACCATGCCCAAGAATGTTACTAATGAACCCAGCACACAAGAAGTATAAACTTGTATGATTCATAACTGTAGTCATGTAATGGCAAAGAATATTGGGCATACCAATCAGACCGCTAGCACTACAAGGCCATGTCGGACGGGTCCTGAGCTGCTGGGCACAGATTGCGGTCGCGGATGTCCACAACAGAGGACAGCTGATCTTCTTAAGGCAGTTTATCTCACCTGCTGCAAAAGAGTGACAAAAAACCTCAGATTGAAGAACAAGTAACCATTCATTTATGTGTGCAAGCTGGAAAGACATGCAAAGCCTCAAGCATACAACTTGAATACTGTTTGGACCTGGCAGCAAGCGACAATGAACGTATGCGTTTATGCGGACCATGTTAACCGATGTACCAACTTGTTCAAAATCACTTGTTTTTTGCTGCCAATTCGAATTTTACGCTGAAAGTGTAAAGTGCCACCTGTACTCTCTAAATAAATCAACAAGTTTAACAAGAGGAGATGTTTTTAGGTTCAGAGACTTGCTTTGATATTCTTTTTTTGTGATGTTGGTAGGGTAAGCATTGGTATGTACAAATACATCACTGATATGTTTTAAGATTGGATACTACAGTATGACACTTGCGCTGAGGCAGGTTACATTCAACTAAAAATTAGCCGCTAAAAGATGGTGATAAGGGGGCACTATACAGTTTCTCTCTCTTCGGACTCGTCCTGGTGGGGTCTGGGTTCGACCCGTCATGCACACACTGATAATGTCAACACCTGAAAACAAACCAAACATCATTTCAATAATGTTGTGGGTGTGGCTTCACAAAAATGTTGAGAAAAGAATTATGCACTCAGTCCCACTATAATCTTAACATGCATGATCAGCCAATTTTGGGGTTCAAATGTCACCAGTTTTTGCGACCATTTCGGTGATTTTCAACATCAATTTCCAACTTTCCTGCGAATGCGAGCACCTCATACACTGCATGCCTGTCTGCGTCACTTACCAGGTACTTGATTGCAACTGAGCAAACTGGGGGTCATCCATTCAGATTTTCCAATAAATTCCAATGTATGTACGCCCTTTTAAATATCCTACCAAAATGGCGTTCAGAGCTAGGAATCCTCATTTACGAATTTTATGTGCAAGGTGGCTCAACACATACACTGGCTTTTCATTGGTTATATTTTCGAATTCACTAAGTATGCAATTCAAAACTCCCGGCCTTAAATCTGAAACTTACAACTTGTAAAACACTCAAAATGCTGCTCAGTTTCACTGTATCCCTATTTATTTGAATTTTCTCCCCTGCCAATACAAGTTTTTGGATAAAATTGTACAGTGCCGCCTTAAGAGGGAATCACACTGTTCCATGGAGGCAAACTGAAATTATTACCTTGAATTGCAACCAACACCTAGCTTCCATAATAAAATTTGGATGAATATAATGACTTCTTTTCATTTTATTCATGTTTTAGCACCCATGTGACATTGCGGCTTTTGATCAGTATTTACAAATGCAAACAAGCCGCACTATGAGAATGGAAACATTGCTAAAATTACACTTTGAAACAACCACAGTCTTGATTGGATGGTTTAAGCACAGTGCAGACACACCTAATTCAATTTGCACACCAAGAGCACTTTCAACATTATGACAGAACCCAATGAATGAACAAAGCATCACCAAAGCTCAGAAAACTGCAAGTTACACAATAATTTGTGGTTTTCTAACTGACAGTATGATATTGTTCAGCCCAAACAGGCCCAATAATGTTACTAATGAACCCAGCACACAAGAATTACAAACGTGCATGATTCATAACTATAGTCATATAATGGTGAACAATATGGGGCATACCAATCAGACCGCTAGCACCACAACGCACTGTCGGATGGGTCCGGAGCTGCAGGGCACAGATTGTGGTCGCGGATGTCCATACCAGATGACAGCTGATCTTCTTAAGGCAGTTTACCTGCTGCAAGAGTGACCAAAAACCTCAGATTGAAGTACAAGTAAACATTCATTTATGGGTGCAAGCTGGAAACACTCGAGAAGTCACACGCATTCAACTTGAATAATGTTTGGACCGGATGCGAAGTGACAATGAACATATGCGTTTATGCGGACCATGTTAACCGATGTACCATCTGGTTCAAAATCACTTGTTTAGCTGCATTTTCTTTGCCTTGGACATTTTCCAATCAATTTGGCAATTATTATTTCAATCTGGACAAGGAATATTACATTTGTTTGCCCGTATAGCTATTTACAAATAGCAGAAAAACTACATCTTTGAATAAAATAGGCAGCAACTGCACTGTCCTGAAGCCATCACACCCATTCAACAAACACGTGTCATTTCTGTCCCAAAACCTTCAAATATATGCAAAATAAGTTCGCGATATCTTTTTAGCTGAAATTTGGTGTATTTGAACCATCCGTAACGGTTCGTTGACTAGTGTGTGCCCGTGTGGAGCGCAAGGGCCATTTTATGCACTCAAAGAGCATAAAAGACAAAAATTCAATTCACAAAATACATAAATATACCATTCAAATGTGTGTTAAGTAGTTTTTTAAGCTGTTACGAAGCAAAATGCATTTTCTTTTATATCAGTATAAATATATTCTTTAAATGAATCTTGTTTTAACACCTTATAGTGCTTCTTGTAAAATGTCAACAAATCCAGCTACTGAGTTACCTCCCTTGTTTGGGACTCAATAATCATCAAATTATGGCCTGGACATTGACACAACTATCCAATCCAGTGTGCTGAGGTGCAGAACAAACTCAAAAATACCATATCAAGAGCATATGCTGACTTTCAGAAAATGCCATGTTACCGTAAGGGGGCACTATACAGTTTCTCGGGCTTCGGACTCGGCCTGGAGGGGTCTGGGTTCGACCCGTCTTGCACACACTGATAATGTAAACACCTGAAAAAAACCAAACATCATTTCAATATTGTTGTGGCTGTGGCTACACAAACATGTAGAGAAAAGAATTATGAACACAGTCCCACTATAATTTTAACATGCATGATCAGCCAATTTTGGGGTTCAAATGTCACCAGTTGTCGCGACCAATTCGGTGATTTTCAACATCAATTTGCAACTTTCCTGCGAAAGTGAGCACCTCAAACACTGCATGCCTGTCTGCGTAACTTACCAGGTACTTGACTGCAACTGAGCAAACTGGGGGTCAACCATTAAGATTCTCCAATAAATTCCAATGTATGTACACCCTTTAAAATATCCTGCCAAAATGGCGTTCAGAGCTAGTAATACTCATTTACGAATTTTATGTGCAAGGTGGCTCAACACATACACTAGCTTTTCATAGGTCATATTTTCAAATTCAGTAAGCATGCAATTCAAAACTCCAGCCCTTAAATCTTATACTTACAACTTCTAAAGCACACAAAACGCTGCTCAGTTTCACTGTATCCCTATTTATTAAAATTTTTCTCCCCTACCAACTCGATTTTTCGGCTAAAATTGTATAGTGTCGCCTTAAGAGGGAATCACACTGTTCCATAGAGGCAAACTAAAATAATTACTTTGAATTGCAACCAACACCTAGCTTCCATAATAAAATTTGGATGAATATAATGACTTCTTTTCATTTTATTCATGTTTTAGCACTCATGTGACATTGCGGCTTTTGGCCAGAATTTACAAATGCAAGCAAGCCGCACGATGAGAATGGAAACATTGCTAAAATTACACTTTGTAACAACAGCAGTCTTGATTTAGTGGTTTAAGCGCAGTGCAGAAACACCTAATTCAATTTGCACACCAAGAGCACTTTCTACATTATGACAGAACCCAATGAATGAACAAAGCATCACCAAAGCTAAGAAAACTGCTATTTACACAATAATTTGTGGTATTTTATCTGACAGTATATTTTTCAACCCAAACAGGCCCAGTAATGTTACTAATGAACCCAGCACACACGAAGTATAAACTTGCATGATTCATAACTGTAGTCATATAATGGTGAACAATATGGGCATACCAATCAGACCGCTAGCACCACGTCGACCCGTCTTGCACACACTGATAATGTCAACACCTGAAAACAAACCAAACATCATTTCAATATTGTTGTGGCTGTGGCTTCACAAAAATGTAGAGAAAAGAATTATGCACGCAGTCCCACTATAATTTTAACATGCATGATCAGCCAATTTGGGGGTTCAAATGTCACCAGTTTTCGCGACCATTTCAGTGATTTTCAACATCAATTTGCGACTTTGCTGCGAATGCGAGCACCTCATACACTGCATGCCTGTCTGCGTCACTTACCAGGTCCCTGATTGCAACTGAGCAAACTGGGGGAGAATCATGCAGATTTTCCAATAAATTCGAATGTATGTACGCCCTTTTAAATATCCTGCCAAAATGGCGTTCAGAGCTGGGAATCCTCATTTACGAATTTTATGTGCAAGGTGGCTCAACACATACACTGGCTTTTGATAGGTAATATTTTCGAATTCACTAAAAATGCAATTCAAAACTCCAGCCCTTAAATCTGATACTTACAACTTCTAAAACACTCAAAATGATGCTCAGTTTCACTGTATCCCTATTTATTAAAAATTTTCTCCCCTGCAAATTCGAATTTTTGGCTAAAACTGTATAGTGCCGCCTTAAGAGGCAATCACACTGTTCCATAGAGGCAAACTGAAATTATTACCTTAAATTGCAACCAAATCCTTGCTTCCACAATAAAATTTGGATGAATATAATGGCTTCTTTTCCTTTTATTTTGTTTTAGCACCCATGTGACATTGCGGCTTTTGGTCAGAATTTACAAGTGCAAGGAAGCCGCACTATGAGCATGGAAACATTGCTAAAATTACACTTTGTAACAACCACAGTCTTGATTTAATTGTTTAAGCACAGTGCAGAAACACCTAATTAAATTTGCACACCAAGAGCACGTTCCACATTATAACAGAACCGCATGAATTAACAAAGCATCATTAAAGCTCTGAAAACTTCTAGTTACACAATAATTTCTGGAATTCTAACTGACAGTATATTTTTCAACCCAAACAGGCCCAATAATGTTACTAACGAACCCAGCACACAATAAGTATAAACTTGCATGATTCATAACTGTAGTCATATAATGGTGAACAATATGGGGCATACCAATCAGACCGCTAGCACCACACGGCCCTGTCGGCTGGGTCCGGAGCTGCAGGGCACAGATTGTGGTCGCGGATGTCCACACCAGATGGCAGCTGATCTTAAGGCAGTTCACCTGATGCAAGAGTGAGAAAAAACCTCAGATTGAAGTACAAGTAAACATTCATTTATGGGTGCAAGCTGGAAACACATGCAAAGTCACACGCATACAATTTGAATAATGTTTTGACCGGACATGAAGTGACAATGATCGTATGCGTTTATGCGGACCATGTTGACCGATGTACCAACTAGTTCAAAATCACTTGTTTTCCTGCATTTTCTGTGCCACTAAGGAAATTCTCCACTCAATTTGGCAATTATTATTGTAATCTGGACAAGGAATATTACATGTGTTTGCCCATATAGCTATTTACAAATAGCCGAGAAACTACATCTTTGAATAAAATAGGCAGCAACTGCACTGGCCTGAAGCCATCACACCCATTCAACAAACACGTGACATTTCTGTCCCAAAACCTTTCAAATCTATGCAAAATAAGTTTGCGATATCTTTTCAGCAGAAATTTGGTGTATTTGAACCATCCGTAACTGTTCGTTTACAGGTGTGTTCCCGTGTGTAACGCACGGGCCATTTGATCCACTCAAAGAGCATAAAATACACAAATTCAATGCACAAAATACATAAATATACCATTCAAATGTGTGTTAAGTAGTTTCCTAAGCTGTTACAAAGCAAAATGCATTTTCTTTCATATCAGTATAAATATATTCTTTAAATGAAGCTTGTTTTAACACCTTATAGTGCTTTTTGTAAAATGACAACAAATCCAGCTACTGGGTTACCTCCAATGTTTGGGACTCAATAATCATCAAATTATGGCCCGGACATTGACAAAACTTTGTTATGCAGTGTGCTGACATGCAGAACAAACTCAAAAATACCATATCAAGAGCATATGCTGACTTTCAGAAAAGGCCATTTTACCTTAAGGGGGCACTATACAGTTTCTCGGGCTTCGCACTCGGCCTGGTGGGGTCTGGGTTCGACCCGTCTTGCACACACTGATAATGTCAACACCTGAAAACAAACAAAACATCATTTCAATATTGTTGTGGCTGTGGCTTCATACAAATGTAGAGAAAAGAATTATGCACACAGTCCCACTATAATTTTAACATGCATGATCAGCCAATTTTGGAGTTCAAATGTCACCAGTTTTCGCGACCATTTCGGTGATTTTCAACATCAATTTCCAACTTTCCTGCTAATGGCTTTTGGCCAGAATTTACAAGTGCAAAGAAGCCACACTATGAGAATGGAAACATTGCTAAAATTACACTTTGTAACAACAGCAGTCTTGATTTAATGGTTTAAGCACAGTGCAGAAACACCTAATTCAATGTGCACACCAAGAATACTTTCCACATAATAACAGAACCCCATGAATGAACAAAGCATCACAAAAGCTCAGAAAATGCTAGTTACACAGTAATTTGTGGTATTCTACCTGACAGTATAATATTTTTCAACCCAACCATGCCCAAGAATGTTACTAATGAACCCAGCACACAAGAAGTATAAACTTGTATGATTCATAACTGTAGTCATATAATGGCGAAGAATATTGGGCATACCAATCAGACCGCTAGCAATACAAGGCCATGTCGGACGGGTCCTGAGCTGCTGGGCACAGATTGTGGTCGCGGATGTCCACTACAGAGGATAGCTGATCTTCTTAAGGCAGTTCATCTCACCTGCTGCAAAAGAGTGACAAAAACCCTCAGATTGAAGAACAAGTAACCATTCATTTATGAGTGCAAGCTGGAAACACATGCGAAGTCACAAGCATACAACTTGAATACTGTTTGGACCTGACAGCAAGCGACAATGGACGTATGCGTTTATGCGGACCATGTTAACCGATGTACCAACTTGTTCAAAATCACTTGTTTTTTGCTGCCAATTCGAATTTTAAGCTGAAAGTGTAAAGTGCCACCTGTACTCTCTAAATAAAACAACAATTTTAACTCGAAGAGATGTTTTTAGGTTCAGAGACTTGCTTTGATATTCTTTTTTGGAGATGTTGGTAGGGTAAGCATTGGTATGTACAAATACATCACTGATATGTTTTAAGATTGGATACTACAGTATGACACTTGCGCTGAGGCAGGTTACATTCGACTACAAATTAGCCGCTAAAAGATGGTGATAAGGGGGCACTATACAGTTTATCTGGCTTCGGACTCAGCCTGGTGGGGTCTGGGTTCGACCCGTCTTGCACACACTGATAATGTCAACACCTGAAAACAAGCCAAACATCATTTCAATATTGTTGTGGGTGTGGCTTCACAAAAATGTAGGGAAAAGAATTATGCACACACTCCCACAATAATTTTAACATGCATGATCAGCCAAATTTGGATTTCAAATGTCACCAGTTTTTGCGACCATTTCGGTGATTTTCAACATCAATTTGCAACTTTGCTGCGAATGCGAGCACCTCAAACACTGCATAACTTACCAGGTACTTGATTGCAACTGAGCAAACTGGGGGTCAACCATTCAGATTTTCCAAAGAATTCCAATGTATGTATACCCTTTTAAATATCCTAGCGAAAATGGCGTTCAGAGCTAGGAATCCTCATTTACGAATTTTATGTGCAAGGTGGCTCAGCACATAACTGGCTTTTCATAGGTAATATTTTCGATTTCCCTAAGCATGCAATTCAAAACTCCAGCCCTTAAATCTGATACTTACAACTTGTAAAAGACTAATAATGCTGCTCAGTTTCACTGTATCCCTATTTATTAAAAATTTTCTCCCATGCCAATTCGAATTTTTGGCTAAAACTGTATAGTGCCGCCTTAAGAGGGTATCACAGTGTTCCATAGAGGCAAACTGAAATCATTACCTTGAATTGCAACCAACTCCTTGCTTCCATAATAAAATTTGGATGAATATAATGACTTCTTTTCATTTTATTCATGTTTTAGCACCCATGTGACATTGCGGCTTTTGTACAGAATTTACAAGTGCAAAGAAGCCGCACTATGAGAATGGAAACATTGCTAAAATAACACTTTGTAACAACCACAGTCTTGATTTGATGGTTTAAGCACAGTACAGAAACACCTAATTCAATTTGCACACCAAGAGCACTTTCCACATTATAACAGAACTCCATGAATGAACAAAGCATCACCAAAGCTCAAAAAACTGCTAGTTACACATTAATTTGTGGTATTTTAACTGACAGTATGATATTTTTCTACCCAAACAGGCCCAATAATGTTACTAATGAACCCAGCACACAAGAAGTATAAACTTGCAAGATTCATAACTGTAGTCATATAATGGTGAACAATATGGGCATACCAATCAGACCGCTAGCACAACGTCGACCCGTCTTACACACACTGATAATGTCAACACCTCAAAAACAAACCAAACATCATTTCAATATTGTTGTGTCTGTGGCTTCACAAACATGAATAGAAAAGAATCATGCACACTGTCCCACTATAATTTTAACATGCATGATCAGCCAATTTTGGGGTTCAAATGTCACCCGTTTTCGCGACCATTGGAAAATTCCAATGTATGTACACACTTTTAAATCTCCTGCCAAAATGGCGTTCAGAGCTAGGAATCCTCATTTACGAATTTTATGTGCAAGGTGGCTCAACACATACACTACCTTTTCATTGGTCATATTTTCGAATTCACAAAGCATGCAATTCAAAACTCCAGCCCTTAAATCTGATACTTACAACTTCTAAAGCACTCAAAACGCTGCTCAGTTGCACTGTATCCCGATTTATTAAAAATTGTCTCCCCTGCCAATTCGATTTTTTGGCTAAAACTGAATAGTCCCGCCTTAAGAGGGAATCACACTGTTCCATAGAGGCAAACTGAAATAATTACTTTGAATTGCAACCAACACCTAGCTTCCATAATAAAATTTGGATGAATATAATGACTTCTTTTCATTTTATTCATGTTTCAGCACCCATGTGACATTGCGGCTTTAGGCCAGAATTTACAAGTGCAAAGAAGCCGCAGTATGAGAATGGAACATTGCTAAAATTACACTTTGTAACAACCACAGTCTTGATTTGATGGTTTAAGTACAGTGCAGAAACTCCTAATTCAATTTGCACACCAAGAGCACTTTCCACATTATAACATAACCCAGTGAATGAACAAAGCATCATCAAAGATACGAAAACTGCTATTTACTCAATACTTTGTTGTATTTTATCTGACAGTATGATATTTTTCAACCCAAACAGGCCCAATAATGTTACTAATAAACCCAGCACACAAGAAGTATAAACTTGCATGATTCATAACTGTATTCATATAATGGTGAACAATATGGGGCATACCAATCAGACCGCTAGCACCTCAAGGCCCTGTCGGATGGGTCCGGAGCTGCAGGGCACAGACTGTGGTCGCGGATGTCCACAACAGATGACAGCTGATCTTAAGGCAGTCTACCTGCTGCAGGAGTGACAAAAAACCTCAGATTGCAGTACAAGTAAACATTCATTTATGGGTGCAAGCTGGAAACACACGAGAAGTCACACGCATACAACTTGAATAATGTTTGGACAGGACATGAAGTGACAATGAATATATGCGTTTATGCGGACCATGTTAACCGATGTACCAACTGGTTCGAAATCACTTGTTTTCCGGCATTTTCTGTGCAACTAAGAACATTCTCCACTCAATTTGGCAATTATTATTCTAATCTGGACAAGGAATATTACATTTGTTTGCCCGTATAGCTATTTACAAATAGCCGAGAAACTACATTTTTGAATAAAATAGGCAGCAACTGAACTGGCCTGCAGCTATCACATCCATTCAACAAACACGTGTCATTTCTGTCCGGTAACCTTTCAAATCTATGCAAATAAGTTTGCGATATCTTTTCAGCTGAAATTTGGTGTATTTGAACCATCCGTAACGGTTCGTTGACTGTGCCCGTGTGGAACGCACGGGCCATTTTATCCACTCAAAGAGCATAAAAGACACACATTCAATGCACAAAATACATAAATATACCATTCAAATGTGTGTTAAGTAGTTTTTTAAGCTGTTACAAAGCAAAATGCATTTTTTTTATATCAGTATAAATATATTCTTTAAATGAAGCTTGTTTTAACACCTTATAATGTTTTTTGTAAAATGTCAACAAATCCAGCTACTGGCTTACCTCCCTTGTTTGGGACTCAATAATCATCAAATTATGGCCTGGACATTGACAAAACTATCCAATCCAGTGTGCTGAGGTGCAGAACAAACTCAAAAATACCATATCAAGAGCATATGCTGACTTTCAGAAAATGCCATGTTACCTTAAGTGGGCACTATACAGTTGCTCGGGCTTCGGACTCGGCCTGGAGGGGTCTGGGTTCGACCCGTCTTGCACACACTGATCATGTCAACACCTGAAAACAAACCAAACATCATTTCAATATTGTTGTGGCTGTGGCTTCACAAACATGTAGAGAAAAGAATTATGCACACAGTCCCACTATAATTTTAACATGCATGATAAGCCACTTTTGGGGTTCAAATGTCACCAGTTTTCGCGACCATTTCGGTGATTTTGAACATCAATTTGCAACGTTCCTGCGAATGCGAGCACCTCAAACACTGCATGCCTGTCTGCGTAACTTACCAGGGACTTCATTGCAACTGAGCAAACTGGGGGTCAACCATTCAGATTTTCCAATAAATTCCAATGTATGTTCGCCCTTTTAAATATCCTGCCAAAATGGCGTTCAGAGCTAGTAATCCTCATTTACGAATTTTATGTGCATGGTGGCTCAGCACATACACTGGCTTTTTATGGTCATATTTTCGAATTCACTAAGCATGCAATTAAAAACTCCAGCCCTTAAATCTGATTCTTACAACTTCTAAAACACGCGAAATGCTGTAACTTTGTAACAACCACAGTCTCGATTTGATGGTTTAAGCACAGTGCGGAAACACCTAATTCAATTTGCACACCAAGAGCACTTTCCACATTATAACAGAACCCCATGAATGAACAAAGCATCACCAAAGCTCAGAAAACTGCTAGTTACACAGTAATTTGCGGAATTCTAACTGACTGTATGATATTTTTCAACCCCAACAGGCCCAATAATGTTACTAATGAACCCAGCATACAAGAAGTATAAACTTGCATGATTCCTAACTATAGTCATATAATGGTGAACAATATGGGGCATACCAATCAGACCGCTAGCACCACAAGGCACTGTCGGATTGGTCCGGAGCTGCAGGGCACAGATTGTGGTCGCGGATGTCTACGCCAGATGACAGCTGATCTTAAGGCAGTCTACCTGCTGCAAGAGTGAGAAAAAACCTCAGATTGAAGTACAAGTAAACATTCATTTATGGGTGCAAGCTGGAAACACATGCGAAGTCACACGCATACAACTTGAATAATGTTTGGACCGGACATGCAGTGACAATGAACGTATGCGTTTATGCGGACCATGTTAACCGATGTACCAACTGGTTCAAAATCCATTATTTTCCTGCATTTTCTGTGCCACTAAGGAAATTCTCCACTCAATTTGGCAATTATTATTCTGGACAAGGAATATTACATTTGTTTGCCCGTATAGCTGTTTACAAATAGCCGAGAAACTACATTTTTGAATAAAATATGCAGCAACTGCACTGGCCTGAAGCCATCACACCCATTCAACAAACACGTGTCATTTCTGTCCGAAAACATTTCAAATCTATGCAAATAAGTTGCGATATCTTTTCAGCTGAAATTTGGTGTATTTGAACCATCCGTAACGGTTCGTTGACTAGTGTGTGCCCGTGTGCAGCGCACGGGCCATTTGATCCACTCAAAGAGCATAAACGACACAAATTCAATTCACAAAATACATAAATATACCATTCAAATGTGTGTTAAGTAGATTTTTAAGCTGTTATAAAGCAAAATGCATTTTCTTTTATATCAGTATAAATATATTCTTTAAATGAAGCTTGTTTTAACACCTTATAGTGCTTTTTGTAAAATGTCAACAAATCCAGCTACTGAGTTACCTCCCTTGTTTGGGACTCAATAATCATTCAAATTATGGCCCGGACATTGACAAAACTATCCAATCCAGTGTGCTTAGGAGCAGAACAAACTCACAAATACCATATCAAGAGCATATGGTGACTTTCAGAAAATGCTATGTCACCTTAAGGGGCATTATACAGTTTATCGGGCTTCGGACTCGTCCTGGTGGGGTCTGGGTTCGACCCGTCTTGCACACACTGATAATGTCAACACCTGAAAACAAACCAAACATCATTTCAATATTGTTGTGGCTGTGGCTTCACAAACATGTAGAGAAAAGAATTATGCACACAGTCCCACTATTATTTTAACATGCATGATCAGCCAATTTTGGGGTTCAAATGTCACCAGTTTTTGCGACCATTTCGGCGATTTGCAACATCAATTTGCAACTTTGCTGCGAATGCGAGCACCTCATACACTGCATAACTTACCAGGTCCTTGATTGCAACTAAGCAAACTGGGGGAAACCATTCAGATTTTCCAATAAATTCCAATGTATGTAAGCCCTTTTAAATATCCTGCCAAAATGGCGTTCAGAGCTAGGAATCGTCATTTACGAATTTTATGTGCAAGGTGGCTCAGCACATACACTGGCTTTTCATTGGTCATATTTTCGAATTCACTAAGCATGCAATTAAAAACTCCAGCCCTTAAATCTGATACTAACAACTTCTAAAACACTCAAAATGCTGCTCAGTTTCACTGTATCCCTATTTATTAGAATTTTTTGCCCTGCCAATACAAGTTTTTGGATAAAACTGTACAGTGCCGCCTTAAGAGGGAATCACACTGTTCAATAGAGGCAAACTGAAATCATTACCTTGAATTGCAACCAACACCTAGCTTCCATAATAAAATTTGGATGAATATAATGACTTCTTTTCATTTTATTCATGTTTTAGTACCCATGTGACATTGCGGCTTTTGGCCAGAATTTACAAATGCAAACAAGCCGCGCTATGAGAATGGAAACATTGCTAAAATTACACTTTGAAACAACCACAGTCATGATTTGATGGTTTAAGCACAGTGCAGACACACCTAATTCAATTTGCACACCAAGAGCACTTTCCACATTATAACAATACCCCATGAATGAACAAAGCATCACGAAAGCTCAGAAAACTGCTAGTTACACAATAATTTGTGGTATTCTAACTGACAGTATGATATTTTTCAACCCAAACAGGCCCAATAATGTTACAAATAAACCCAGCACACAAGAATTTTAAACGTGCATGATTCATAACTATAGTCATATAATGGTGAACAATATGGGGCATACCAATCAGACCGCTAGCACCACAACGCACTGTCGGATGGGTCCGGAGCTGCAGGGCACAGATTGTGGTCGCGGATGTCCACACCAGATGACAGCTGATCTTCTTAAGGCAGTTTACCTGCTGCAAGAGTGGCAAAAAACCTCAGATTGAAGTACAAGTGAACATTCATTTATGGGTGCAAGCTGGAAACACACGAGAAGTCACACGCATACAACTTGAATAATGTTTGGACCGGACGTGAAGTGACAATGAACGTATGCGTTTATGCGGACCATGTTAACCGATGTACCAACTGGTTCAAAATCACTTGTTTAGCTGCATTTTCTGTGCCATTAAGGAAATTTTCCAATCAATTTGGCAATTATTATTCCAATCTGGACAAGGAATATTACATTTGTTTGCCCGTATAGCTATTTACAAATAGCCGAGAAACTACATCTTTGAATAATATAGGAAGCAACTGCACTGGCCTGAAGCCATCACACCCATTCAACAAACACGTGTCATTTCTGTCCCAAAACCTTTCAAATATATGCAAAATAAGTTCGCGATATCTTTTTAGCTGAAATTTGGTGTATTTGAACCATCCGTAACGGTTCGTTGACTAGTGTGTGCCCGTGTGGAGAGCAAGGGCCATTTTATCCACTCAAAGAGCATAAAAGACACAAATTCAATTGACAAAATACATAAATATACCATTCAAATGTGTGTTAAGTAGTTTTTTAAGCTGTTACGAAGCAAAATGCATTTTCTTTTATATCAGTATAAATATATTCTTTAAATGAATCTTGTTTTAACACCTTATAGTGCTTCTTGTAAAATGTCAACAAATCCAGCTACTGAGTTACCTCCCTTGTTTGGGACTCAATAATCATCAAATTATGGCCCGGACATTGACACAACTATCCAATCCAGTGTGCTGAGGTGCAGAACAAACTCAAAAATACCGTATCAAGAGCATATGCTGACTTTCAGAAAATGCCATGTTACCGTAAGGGGGCACTATACAGTTTCTCGGGCTTCGGACTCGGCCTGGAGGGGTCTGGGTTCGACCCGTCTTGCACACACTGATAATGTAAACACCTGAAAACAATCCAAACATCATTTCAATATTATTGTGCTGTGGCTTCACAAACATGTAGAGAAAAGAATTATGCACACAGTCCCACTATAATTTTAACATGCATGATTAGCCACTTTTGGGGTTCAAATGTCACCAGTTTTCGCGATCAATTCGGTGATTTTCAACATCAATTTGCAACTTTCCTGCGAATGCGAGCACCTCAAACACTGCATGCCTGTCTGCGTATCTGACCAGGTACTTGACTGCAACTGAGCAAACTGGGGGTCAACCATTAAGATTTTCCAATAAATTCCAATGTATGTACACCCTTTAAAATATCCTGCCAAAATGGCGTTCAGAGCTAGTAATCCTCATTTACGAATTTTATGTGCAAGGTGGCTCAACACATACACTAGCTTTTCATTGGTTATATTTTCAAATTCACTAAGCATGCAATTCAAAACTCCAGCCCTTAATACTTACAACTTCTAAAGCACTCAAAATGCTGCTCAGTTTCACTGTATCCCTATTTATAAAAATTTTCACCCCTGCCAATTCGAAATTTTTAGCTAAAACTGTATAGTGCCGCCTTAAGAGGTAATCACACTGTTCCACAGAGACAAACTGAAATCATTACCTTGAATTGCGACCAACTCCTTGCTTCCATAATAAAATTTGGATGAATATGATGATTTCTTTTCATTTTACTTTGTTTCAGCACCCATGTGACATTGCGGCTTTTGGTCAGAATTTACAAGTGCAAAGAAACCGCACTACGATAATGGAAACATTGCAAAACTTACACTTTGTAACAACCCCAGTCTTGATTGGATGGTTTAAGCACAGTGCGGAAACACCTAATTCAATTTGCACACCAAGAGCACTTTCCACATTATAACTGAACCCCATGAATGAACAAAGCATCACCAAAGCTCAGAAAACTGTAGTTACACAGTAATTTGCGGAATTCTAACTGACTGTATGATATTTTTCAACCCCAACAGGCCCAATAATGTTACTAATGAACCCAGAATACAAGAAGTATACACTTGCATGATTCAAAACTGTAGACATTTAATGGTCAACAATATGGGGCATACCAATCAGACCGCTAGCACCACAAGGATCTGTCGGATTGGTCCGGAGCTGCAGGGCACAGATTGTGGTCGCGGATGTCCACATCAGATGACAGCTGACCTTAAGGCAGTTCATCTGATGCAAGAGTGAGAAAAAACCTCAGATTGAAGTACAAGTAAACATTCATTTATGGGTGCAAGCTGGAAACACATGCGAAGTCACACGCATACAACTTGAATAATGTTTGGACCGGACATGAAGTGACAATGAACGTATGCGTTTATGCGGACCATGTTAACCGATGTACCAACTGGTTCAAAATCCATCATTTTCCTGCATTTTCTGTGCCACTAAGGAAATTCTCCACTCAATTTGGCAATTATTATTCTAATCTGGAAAGGAATATTACATTTGTGATTTCTGTCCGAAAACATTTCAAATCTATGCAAATAAGTTTGCGATATCTTTTCAGCTGAAATTTGGTGTATTTGAACCATCCGTAACGGTTCGTTGACTAGTGTGTGCCCGTGTGCAGCGCACGGGCCATTTGATCCACTCAAAGAGCATAAAAGACACAAATTCAATTTACAAAATACATAAATATACCATTCAAATGTGTGTTAAGTAGTTTTTTAAGCTCTTATAAAGCAAAATGCATTTTCTTTTATATCAGTATAAATATATTCTTTAAATGAAGCTTGTTTTAACACCTTATAGTGCTTTTTGTAAAATGTCAACAAATCCAGCTACTGAGTTACCTCGCTTGTTTGGGACTCAATAATCATCCAAATTATGGCCCGGACATTGACAAAACTATCCAATCCAGTGTGCTGAGGTGCAGAACAAACTCACAAATACGATATCAAGAGCATATGCTGACTTTCAGAAAATGCTATGTTACCTTAAGGGGCATTATACAGTTTCTCGGGCTTCGGACTCGTCCTGGTGGGGTCTGGGTTCGACCCGTCTTGCACACACTGATAATGTCAACATCTGAAAATAAACCAAACATCATTTCAATATTGTTGTGGCTGTGGCTTCACAAACATGTAGAGAAAAGAATTATGCACACAGTCCCACTAGAATTTTAACATGCATGATCAGCCAATTTTGGGGTTCAAATGTCACCAGTTTTTGCGACCATTTCGGTGATTTGCAACATCAATTTGCAACTTTGCTGCGAATGTGAGCACCTCAAACACTGCATAACTTACCAGGTCCTTGATTGCAACTGAGCAAACTGGGGGTCAACCATTCAGATTTTCCAATAAATTCCAATGTATGTACGCCCTTTTAAATATCCTGCCAAAATGGCGCTCAGAGCTGGGAATCCTCATTTACGAATTTTATGTGCTAGGTGGCTCAGCACATACACTGGCTTTTCATAGGTCATATTTTGGAATTCACTAAGCATGCAATTAAAAACTCCAGCCCTTAAAACTTCTAAAACACTCAAAATGCTGCTCAGTTTCACTGTAGCACTATTTATTAAAATTTTCTCTCCTTCCAATTCTAATTGTTGGCTGAAAGTGTAAAGTGCCACCTTTATGGGCATCACACTGTTTCATAGAGGCTAACTGAAAGCATTACCTTGAAGTGCAACCAACAGCTAGCTTGCATATGAACATTTGGATGAATATAATGACTTCTTTTCATTTTATTCATGTTTTAGTACCCAGGTGACATTGTGGCTTTTGGCCAGAATTTACAAGTGCAAAGAAGCCACACTATGAGAATGGAAACATTGCTAAAATTACACTTTGTAACAACCGCAGTCTTGATTTAATGGTTTAAGCACAATGCAGAAACACCCAATCCAATTTGCACATCAAGAGTACTTTCCACATAATAACAGAACCCCATGAATGAACAAAGCATCACAAAAGCTCAGAAAACTGCTAGTTACACAGTAATTTGTGGTGACAGTATAATATTTTTCAACCGAAACATGCCCAAGAATGTTGCTAATGAACCCAGCACACAAGAAGTGTCAACTTGTAAGATTCATAACTGTAGTCATATAAAGGCGAAGAATACTGGGCATACCAATCAGACCGCTAGCACTACAAGGCCATGTCGGACGGGTCCTGAGCTGCTGGGCACAGATTGTGGTCGCGAATGTCCACAACAGAGGACAGCTGATCTTCTTAAGGCAGTTTATCTCACCTACTGCAAAAGAGTGACGAAAAACCTCAGACTGAGGAACAAGTAAACATTCATTTATGTGTGCAAGCTGGAAACACATGCAAAGTCACAAGCATACAACTTGAATACTGTTTGGACCTGACAGCAAGGGACAATGAACGTATGCGTTTATGCGGACCATGTTAACCGATGTACCAACTTGTTCAAAATCACTTGTTTATTGCTGCCAATTCGAATTTTAAGCTGAAAAAGTGTAAAGTGCCACCTGTACTCTCTAAATAAATCAACAAGTTTAACTCGAAGAGATGTTTTTATGTTCAGAGACTTGCTTTGATATTCTTTTTTGGAGATGTTGGTAGGGTAAGCATTGGTATGTACAAATACATCACTGATATGTTTTAAGATTGGATACTACAGTATGACACTTGCGCTGAGGCAGGTTACATTCAACTCCAAATTAGCCGCTAAAAGATGGTGATAAGGGGGTACTATACAGTTTCTCTGGCTTCGGACTCGGCCTGGTGGGGTCTGGGTTCAACTCGTCTTGCACACACTGATGATGTCAACACCTGAAAACAAACCAAACATCATTTCAATATTGTTGTGGCTGTGGCTTCACAAACATGTAGAGAAAAGAATTATGCACACAGTCCCACTATAATTTTAACATGCATGATCAGCCAATTTTGGGGTTCAAATGTCACCAGTTTTTGCGACCATTTCGGCGATTTGCAACATCAATTTGCAACTTTGCTGCGAATGCGAGCACCTCAAACACTGCATAACTTACCAGGTCCTTGATTGCAACTAAGCAAACTGGGGGTCAACCATTCAGATTTTCCAATAAATTCCAATGTATGTAAGCCCTTTTAAATATCCTGCCAAAATGGCGTTCAGAGCTAGGAATCGTCATTTACGAATTTTATGTGCAAGGTGGCTCAGCACATACACTGGCTTTTCATTGGTCATATTTTCGAATTCACTAAGCATGCAATTAAAAACTCCAGCCCTTAAATCTGATACTAACAACTTCTAAAACACTCAAAATGCTGCTCAGTTTCACTGTATCCCTATTTATTAGAATTTTTTGCCCTGCCAATACAAGTTTTTGGATAAAACTGTACAGTGCCGCCTTAAGAGGGAATCACACTGTTCCATAGAGGCAAACTGAAATCATTACCTTGAATTGCAACCAACACCTAGCTTCCATAATAAAATTTGGATGAATATAATGACTTCTTTTCATTTTATTCATGTTTTAGCACCCATGTGACATTGCGGCTTTTGGCCAGAATTTACAAATGCAAACAAGCCGCGCTATGAGAATGGAAACATTGCTAAAATTACACTTTGAAACAACCACAGTCATGATTTGATGGTTTAAGCACAGTGCAGACACACCTAATTCAATTTGCACACCAAGAGCACTTTCCACATTATAACAATACCCCATGAATGAACAAAGCATCACGAAGCTCAGAAAACTGCTAGTTACACAATAATTTGTGGTATTCTAACTGACAGTATGATATTTTTCAACCCAAACAGGCCCAATAATGTTACAAATAAACCCAGCACACAAGAATTTTAAACGTGCATGATTCATAACTATAGTCATATAATGGTGAACAATATGGGGCATACCAATCAGACCGCTAGCACCACAACGCACTGTCGGATGGGTCCGGAGCTGCAGGGCACAGATTGTGGTCGCGGATGTCCACACCAGATGACAGCTGATCTTCTTAAGGCAGTTTACCTGCTGCAAGAGTGACAAAAAACCTCAGATTGAAATACAAGTGAACATTCATTTATGGGTGCAAGCTGGAAACACACGAGAAGTCACACGCATACAACTTGAATAATGTTTGGACCGGACGTGAAGTGACAATGAACGTATGCGTTTATGCGGACCATGTTAACCGATGTACCAACTGGTTCAAAATCACTTGTTTAGCTGCATTTTCTGTGCCATTAAGGAAATTTTCCAATCAATTTGGCAATTATTATTCCAATCTGGACAAGGAATATTACATTTGTTTGCCCGTATAGCTATTTACAAATAGCCGAGAAACTACATCTTTGAATAAAATAGGAAGCAACTGCACTGGCCTGAAGCCATCACACCCATTCAACAAACACGTGTCATTTCTGTCCCAAAACCTTTCAAATATATGCAAAATAAGTTCGCGATATCTTTTTAGCTGAAATTTGGTGTATTTGAACCATCCGTAACGGTTCGTTGACTAGTGTGTGCCCGTGTGGAGAGCAAGGGCCATTTTATCCACTCAAAGAGCATAAAAGACACAAATTAAATTTACAAAATACATAAATATACCATTCAAATGTGTGTTAAGTAGTTTTTTAAGCTGTTACGAAGCAAAATGCATTTTCTTTTATATCAGTATAAATATATTCTTTAAATGAAGCTTGTTTTAACACCTTATAGTGCTTCTTGTAAAATGTCAACAAATCCAGCTACTGAGTTACCTCCCTTGTTTGGGACTCAATAATCATCAAATTATGGCCTGGACATTGACACAACTATCCAATCCAGTGTGCTGAGGTGCAGAACAAACTCAAAAATACCGTATCAAGAGCATATGCTGACTTTCAGAAAATGCCATATTACCGTAAGGGGGCACTATACAGTTTCTCGGGCTTCGGACTCGGCCTGGAGGGGTCTGGGTTCGACCCGTCTTGCACACACTGATAATGTAAACACCTGAAAACAATACAAACATCATTTCAATATTATTGTGCTGTGGCTTCACAAACATATAGAGAAAAGAATTATGCACACAGTCCCACTATAATTTTAACATGCATGATTAGCCACTTTTGGGGTTCAAATGTCACCAGTTTTCGCGACCAATTCGGTGATTTTCAACATCAATTTGCAACTTTCCTGCGAATGCGAGCACCTCAAACACTGCATGCCTGTCTGCGTATCTGACCAGGTACTTGACTGCAACTGAGCAAACTGGGGGTCAACCATTAAGATTTTCCAATAAATTCCAATGTATGTACACCCTTTTAAATATCCTGCCAAAATGGCGTTCAGAGCTAGTAATCCTCATTTACGAATTTTATGTGCAAGGTGGCTCAGCACATACACTGGATTTTGATAGGTCATATTTTCGAATTCACTAAGCATGCAATTAAAAACTCCAGCCCTTAAATCTGATTCTTACATCTTCTAAAACACTCGAAATGCTGTAACTTTGTAACAACCACAGTCTCGATTTGATGGTTTAAGCACAGTGCGGAAACACCTAATTCAATTTGCACACCAAGAACACTTTCCACATTATAACAGAACCCCATGAATGAACAAAGCATCACCAAAGCTCAGAAAACTGCTAGTTACACAGTAATTTGCGGAATTCTAACTGACTGTATGATAAAATATTTTTTAAACCCAACAGGCCCAACAATGTTACTAATGAACCCAGCATACAAGAAGTATAAACTTGCATGATTCCTAACTGTAGTCATATAATGGTGAACAATATGGGGCATACCAATCAGACCGCTAGCACCACAAGGCCCTTTCGGATTGGCCCGGAGCTGCAGGGCACAGATTGTGGTCGCGGATGTCTACGCCAGATGACAGCTGATCTTAAGGCAGTTCACCTGCTGCAAGAGTGACAAAAAACCTCAGATTGAAGTACAAGTAAACATTCATTAATGGGTGCAAGCTGGAAACGCATGCGAAGTCACACGCATACAACTTGAATAATGTTTGGACCGGACATGAAGAGACAATGAACGTATGCGTTTATGCGGACAATGTTAACCGATGTACCAACTGGTTCAAAATCCATTGTTTTCCTGCATTTTCTGTGCCACTAAGGAAATTCTCCACTCAATTTTACATTTGTTTGCCCGAATAGCTATTTACAAATAGCCGAGAAACTACATCGCAGAATAAAATAGGCAGCAACTGCACTGGTCTGAATCCATCACACCCACTCACCGAACACGTGTCATTTCAGTCCGAAAACGTTTCAAATTTCATGTATTTGAACCATCCGTAACGGTTCGTGTGCCCGTGTGCAGCGCACGGGCCATTTGATCCACTCAAAGTGCACAAAAGACACAAATTCAATGCACAAAATACATAAATATACCATTAAAATGTGTGTTAGGTAGTTTTTTAAGCTGTTACAAAGGAAAATGCATTTTCTTTTATATCAGTATAAATATATTCTTTAAATCAAGCTTGTTTTAACACCTTATAGTGCTTTTTGTAAAATGTCAACAAATCCAGCTACTGAGTTTCCTCCCTTGTTTGGGACTCAAAAATCATCAAATTATGGCCCGGACATTGACAAAACTTTCTAATGCACAATGCTGAGGTGCAGAACAAACTCAAAAATGCCATATCAAGAGCATACGCTGACTTTCAGAAAATGCCATGTTACCTTAAGGGGCCGCTATACAGTTGCTCGGGCTTCGGACTCGGCCTGGTGTGGTCTGGGTTCGACCCGTCTTGCACACACTGATAATGTCAACACCTGAAAACAAACCAAACATCATTTCAATATTGTTGTGGCTGTGGCTTCACAAAAATGTAGAGAAAACAATTATGCACACAGTCCAACTATAAGTTTAACATGCATGATCTGCCAATTTTGGGGTTCAAATGTCACCAGTTTTCGCGACCATTTCGGTGATTTTCAACATCAATTTGCAACTTTCCTGCGAATGTGAGCACCTCAAATACTGCATGTCTCTCTGCGTAACTTACCAGGTACTTGATTGCAACTGTGCACACTGGGGGTAAATCATTAAGATTTTCCACTAAATTCCAGTGTAAGTACGCCCTTTTAAATATCCTGCCAAAATGGCGTTCAGAGCTAGGAATTCTCATTTACGAATTTTATGTGCAAGGTGGCTCAGCATATACACTGGCTTTTCATAGGTAATATTTTCGAAATCACTAAGCATGCAATTCAAAACTCCCGCCCTTAAATCTGATACTTGCAACTTCTAAAACACTCAACATGCTGCTCAGTTTGACTGTATCCCTATTTATTAAAAATGTTCTCCCCTGCCAAATCGAATTTTTGGCTAAAATTGTATAGTGCCGCCTTAAGAGGGAATCACACTGTTCCATAGAGGCAAACTGAAATCATTACCTTGAATTGCAACCAACTCCTAGCTTCCATAATAAAATTTGGATGAATATAATGACTTCTTTTCATTTTATTCATGTTTTAGCACCCATGTGACATTGCGGCTTTTGGCCAGAATTTAAAAGTGCAAACAAGCCGCACTACGAGAATGGAAACATTGCTGAAATTACACTTTGTAACAACCGCAGTCTTGATTTGATGGTTTATGCACAGTGCAAAAACACCTAATTCAATTTGCACACCAAGTGCACTTCTCACATTATAACAGAACCCCATGAATGAACAAAGAATCACCAAAGCTCAGAATACAGCTAGTTACACAGTAATTTGCGGTATTCTAACTGACTGTATCATATTTTTCAACCCAAACAGGCCCAATCATGTTACTAATGAACCCAGCACCCAAGAAGTATAACCTTGCATGATTCATAACTGTAGTCATATAACGGTGAACAACATTGGGCATACTAATCAGACCGTTAGCACCACAAGACCCTCTCGGATGGGTCCGGAGCTGCAGGGCACAGATTGTGGTCGCGGATGTCCACAACAGATGACAGCTGATCTTCTTGAGGCAGTTTACCTGCTGCAAGAGTGAGAAAAAACCTCAGATTGAAGAACGAGTAAACATTCGTTTATGGGTGCAAACTGGAAACACATGCGAAGTCACACGCATACAACTTGAATAATGTTTGGACCGGACATGAAGTGACAATGAACGTATGCGTTTATGCGGACCATGTTAACCGATGTACCAACTGGTTCGAAATCACTTGTTTTGCTGCATTTTCTGTGCCACTAAGGAAATTCTCCACTCAATTTGGCGATTATTATTCCAATCTGGACAAGGAATATTACATTTGTTTGCCTGTATAGCTATGTAAAAATTGCTGAGAAACTACATCTTTGAATAAAATAGGCAGCTACTGCACTGGCCTGAAGCCATCACATCCATTCAACAAACACGTGTCATTTCTGTCCGGAAGCCTTTCAAATCTATGCAAAATAAGTTTGCGATATCTTTTCAGCTGAAATTTGGTGTATTTGAACCATCCGTAACTGTTCGGTGACTAGTGCGTGTCCGTGTGGAACGCACGGGCCATTTGATCCACTCAAAGAGCATAAAAGACACAAATTCAATGCACATAATACATAAATATACCATTCAAATATGTGTTAAGTAGTTTTTTTAAGCTGTTACAAAGCAAAATGATTTTTTATATCAGTATAAATATATTCTTTAAATCAAGCTTGTTTTAACACCTTATAGTGCTTTTTGTAAAATGTCAACAAATCCAGCTACTGAGTTACCTCCATTTTTTGGGACTCAATAATCATCAAATTATGGCCCGCACATTGACAAAACTATCCAATCCAGTGTGCTGAGGTGCAGAACAAACCCAAAAATACCATATCAAGAGCATACGCTGACTTTCAGAAAATGCCATGTTACCTTAAGGGGGCACTATACAGTTTCTCGGGCTTCGGACTCGGCTTGGTGGTGTCTGGGTTCGACCTGTCTTGCGCACACTGATAATGCCAACACCTGAAAACAAACCAAACATCATTTCAATATTGCTGTGGGTATGGCTTCACAAAAATGTAGAGAAAACAATTATGCACACAGTTCCACTATAATTTTAACATGCATGATCAGCCAATTTTGGGGTTCAAATGTCACCAGTTTTCGCGAAAATTTTGTTGATTTTCAACATCAATTTCCAACTTTCCTGCGAATGCGAGCACCTCAAACACTGCATACCTGTCTGCGTAACTTACCAGGTACTTGATTGCAACTGAGCAAACTGGGGGTCAACCATTCAGATTTTCCAATAAATTCCAATGTATGTACGCCCTTTTAAATATCCTGCAAAAATGGCATTCAGAGCTAGGAATCCTGATTTACAAATTGGCTTTTCATAGGTCTTATTTTCGAATTCACTAAGCATGCAATTAAAAACTCCAGCACTTAAATAGGATACTTTCAACTTCTAAAACACTCAAAATGCTGCTGAGTTTCACTGTATCTCTATTTATTAGAATTTTCTCCCTGCCAATTCGAATTTTTTGCTTAAACTGTATAGTGCCGCCTAAAACTGTCAACTTTCTTTAGTGTCGAGTTCTTTCTTACATAATTCATGACATACCTTTTCTATTGCTTAAATCTATTCAGCTTAGAATGCTCTTTAAGAAAAGTTGTGGTTATGAGGGTCCCTATGTGCAAAATGTTGCATTTATTTTTGGTTAAATTTATCGCTTTTACATTAAATTACATAGGGATTGGAATAAGTATATTGTAAACATATCATTTAAACTGTATTGTACAAGTTCTTTGCATCCTGCACTCCACCATATGTGCTTATTATCTAACTTATGTAACCCTGAGGATGTGACTTCCGTTTTGGGGTAATTAGACCTGATTACCCGAACAAGTCAAAACAGTTACCTCCCTTTTTATATAAGCGATTTATCCGAACAAGATTACGTCCCTTGTTCTCAAATTTGCAATAACAGTTTGCATTTCGAGTAAACAATATTGGTGTGCAGTTTTCACTTTTCTTTTGCTCAACAAACACTTTTTGTTGGTAGATCTTATCAGAAGTGATTTTACTGGCTGACAATGCTTTTGAGCTACTTCTTTGTCGTCAAAATGTATCTGTATACCTGTATGGAAATTTGTCAAACCGTATGATGGTTTCCGCTTGTAATACAAGTTGTATTGCGGTACTTATTGTCTTTATCAGGAGGTCAACATCTACCAAACTTCAAACTGTTGTGTTCAGTGCCTGACAAATTTTCAGATTTGCAAGTAGCTAAGTGAGCCACCATAAATTTTTATTGGTAGCCCAATACTTTTTGCATGAATTACGCAGTGTTAAAAAAGGAAGACAGACAAATTAGTTTTCAAATTTCTTCTCGTATATGAATTATCTTTTGCAAAGTGTTCTGCATGATAAAAATAATAATATTAATAAATTAATACATATATCTCTATAATACATTCACTACTAAGGACAAAGAAGTCCCGTTTCTGGTCTCCCGACCCAGCCTTTACTTTTGCTGCCGACCCTACATACTTTTTGTCCAAAAATAATTTATTTAATTTCCGCCAATAAATATTCTTATTCATTTTACCAAACAAGAAATTAATTGGCTATTGCGTTTCATAAACCTGATAATGATTCACTGTTGCACATGGCACTATTTTCACAATTGTGTATGTCATAACACAATCTCCATGTTAATTCAAATACATATATATTTCGTCACTCCCGTTTGAATCTACAATTTATCCAATGCAACTGTCTTTTTTTCAAACCCTTGATAGTTCCTCTTGAACGCTAATTCATTAATGCTCTATAGACACAGCTTGCATTTTTTAGGTACAATAGTATTGATTGGTGCTTTTTTCACTGACCACCTGCTAATCGTGTTACAGGCATAGTGATACAAACTGTTAGACAATTGCCCCAGCTCAGAAGTTACATCAAATACTATAAAGTCAAACAAACACTGTTGCTAGGCTATGGTTGCAGTGTTTTTTTAGGGCCAATTTGAGGCCGAAATTCGGCCCCATTCCCCTGCTAAAAAAGTATACATTTTACCCTATATTTGCCTTAAAATTCCCCTTAGAATGTAAGCTTTGTTTTGAAAAAAATTTGACCAAAATCGGACACAAATTGACTAAGATAGAGGCATTTTCGTGAACAATCCCAGCAATTTTTCATCAAACCAAGTAAGTGCATACTTATTTGTAGCAAAACAATTGATTAATGTTTCATATCAAACTAGAATATAAACATCTAATAATGCTTTCCAAAAAAAAAAAAAATACCCCTTTTGCCGTAAAATTCCCCATCTGAAGGGCCCCGCCACCTCTCCCCTTAAGATGAAAAAAAAACTCTGGGTTGTTGCTAACGGCTTGCTGATTTTAGAGGCCTGGCTATTCGATGACGTCGCGCTTTCACTCTTCTCATTTGTAACAAGTGGTATTATTAATTACTGTGTTTTTAACGGATTTTACTGTGTGTTCAAATTGCAAATATGATTGCAAGTAATTAGGATGAAATGTTATGTTAATAAAAACATAATGAATTAAATATAAAATAAAATATTACTAAAATTTTCAAAAAAAAATGGCTGAAAAGGACTGTTACTGTGTACAACGCGCAACGAATTTTCATAGCCGATTTTACGGTAAAAATGTGCGCGTAATACATGGAGTACCGTAATACACGGCACTTATCTGAATAGAAACATAGATGAAAACACTCCATTCTCCCATCATTAAAAAATAATATAAAACAATCCCTAAATATCGACCCTTTTTTTGGCAGGAGACCAGAAACGAACTAATTGTTTTTGCCTTATACGTGTAAGCCCTATGCAAACATAGAGATGCTGTTTATATAGGCAGAGTTTGTGGAGCTATACCGGGGAAAGACCATTTCTATATTGTTCCGACAGGACTTTGATCGTTACTTTCACGTCCCGAAATTACATCGTTATTGTGAACAGATTGCAGTAAAAGTTACATACCTGGACAGATAAACCGTTCCTTATTAATGTTTCATGAATATTTATATGATAACACTTTCATTTTTTTTTTTTTATGCCTGAGCAATTTAAACCTACACACTATTGCATTTTTAAACACATCTCGCTATCCCCCACTTTGTAAACTTTTATGAAATTTTAAACTTTCAGGTTTCCACCACATAAATGATTAGACGCTCCAGCGAATTTAGAACAAATATAAAAAGCAGCACTAAATTTGTTGCACATCTGATTTATTAGACTGTACTTAAGTACTGATTAAACAATAATTAATACAGATAATTAAATTAGCTTAAGTAGCTTGATGGGCTTGTGATTTGAATTTGTAGTAGCCCAATGGAAATGTTTTTGCAGCCTCTGTGCTCACGGCACTGGATTTGTCGGATACTGGTGTTTTTCATATCCATTAACAGAGCGTCCTGAAAAGTTTCCTAAAATGTTATTGTAGTTATCTCCCTGTGAATGTTTTGTGATTTGGCTTTCATGTAAGAAGGCCTGCAGAAAAAAAGTATGCATTACAACATTTTGTTCTTTATAATATGCAATGAATAATTATTTCTCAACATAGGGTAACAGATGTTAATTCATACTGGACATTTCCGAAAAAGCAACATTTATATTACCAAAATTTTAAAACTGAAGGCTTCATGACCCATTCCAAATACTATGAAAAACAATTGCTGTAATGCTGGTAAAAAAGAAATGTTACAGTAATGCAATTATTAAAACTATTAACAGGGATTTTAACTGGTGCAGAATCCTGCTGTTGGATGCAAGCACATTGCAATTTACCCCTCATTTTTGACTTGAGCAAATAATCTACCTTGGCCCTTGCATCATTATGATGCACCTGTTTTCTCTTTCCCAACTTCAAAAGCATAAGAACATGATATAATTACGATACTAGTTAAGTTTTTGCGAAGTTTTTATTCTTTATTACGGTAACATAAATTAACATTTGCACATCTTTTACCAAACATGCAGATACAAAATTCCTGTGACTTCAGTAATTTGACCTCTGAAATTTTCAGTATCCGGAAAAAATCCCTCTCCCCCCCCCACATAATCCCTCCCGCTCCGTTTTACGTACCTGGACAAAATCCCTCCTGTGGTTTTTTCAACCCGTATATAATCTCCCCCCCCCCACATCAACAAGGTGATCTTGCATTAGGTAATAATTCAGTGTAATTGTTACTTAAATTAACGCTTTTTTGTTAGAATATTGGTGTTAAAACAGAAACAAACCGTCAAATGTTCACTTTATTACCACTTTAATAAGCAATTAATTTGTCACGAGTATGGCAATTGTTAGCGTGTTAAATATGTTATTATAAAAATTAAAATAAATTCATATGAAGACTTAAAATATCAGTGTTTTTGAAAGGGGAGATTCTGTCTGTGTTGTAAAATTTTCGGGAGGGATTTTGTACGGGTATGCAAAAATGATCAGGAGGCATTTTGTCCGCGAGGGATTATGTCTAGGATTCGAAATTTCCATTTGTCCCCTCGAAATTCCGAGTTATTTGACTCTTGGTTTTCAAAATCTGCTGAAATTCTGTAATAAGTCACTAAGAAGATTAGTGAGCAAGTTAGACTGCATGTGAACTACTAAATTGTTTGCGAAGGTACCCAACAAATTAGAATTTAGAATATAAGACAAAAAATTGAAATACTTTGCCTTTTGCCTAAATGAGCATTTTCATCAGGGCTTGCATTAAGGGAAGTTTGGAAGTAATTTACTCCCAGTTTTTTTCACAGGACTTCCAAAATTGAAGCCATGGAAGTTGCAGAACTTCCAAAATTGCAGCCATGGAAGTTCCACCATGTAAGGATGAACAAGTTAGCAGAAAAATTACACTTGATGAAAAAGAACTGACCTTAAACGAAACTTGAATTTTATATTCCATTTCATTTCTGAAATGCTCAGGACCTATGTAGCGCAAAACTGTCAAAACTGACAAATATTATGAGTAAAACTTCCAAAATCACAGGCCAGGAAGTTCAAACTCCCAGTTTTCAAAAGGTAATGAAAGCCCTGTTTTCATTTATGTGTGAAAGGTATCTGAAAGTAGAATAGAATCAGCAGTGGTAAATAACTCAGTATCTTAACTTTATTTCCAGATCGGCAATAAGGGCAGTTCCACCGGCTAGGTGCCTTGGTCCCTGTTTCCGACTACCTAAAACACCGCAGGACGCTGTGGGCCAGTTTGTGTTCGTGTTTGGCGGGATACTGCCCACGTACTACCCGCATTTGAATGGAGACTGCCAGCTGACATCTGAGGAAGAAAATGAAAGTTTGATTGAATACATTGTTGCTGTTTATTTTGCAATCAACATTTACGGCAACTACTATAAAATAGTGACAACAGATACGTCGAAAGATCGTTATAGGTTTACATCCAGTTCTCTGATGCCGGATGGTTGGAGATACTGTGTTGAGTGCGATCTCAATCTCCCTCCCAGATCTCACCACTGCAAAATCTGCGATACTTTTATTCTAAAGAGGGACCACCATTGCTGGTTTACGGGTTGCTGCATCGGGTACTTAACCACCGTTACTCTGTTGCCAGGGTTACCCACATAGTCGCAGCAGCGTTATACTGTAACATTTACAAATTGGAAATTGTTGTCGCAGTGAAAGGACACCTAACTCTTTGGAAGTTTTTGTCCTATTTTCATCCACATTTTGGACTGTTGTTTGGGTACTATGGATTTTATACCTACTTCATTACCTCCATGACAACCATTGGGTCAGTTTTGTTCCTTATATTCCTCTGATTGTTGTACATCCATATAGAACAGCTGTGGTATGGTCAAACAAAGTTTGAAAGAAAGAAGAGAATTAATTCGGATTCATGTATTTTCTGAGGGAATGTTTGGGAACGCGTTGGTACCTTGTATGTTTGTTCCCTTGATTACCATCACAATTACCTGGCTTTGGAACAAATTTCAAGCTTCAGTCAGATTAAAAATATATGTAATTATTATTAATTTAATCACTTAAAGACATTTGTGTTCCGTATTATAAATTTCTAACAAATTTGGTCATGGAAAGACTATGAATCTGAAGTTGTTAACAATTTGTATTATTATTTTTTGCCATAACTATGCACTTTTCAAACATCATTTGTTTTAATTTTAAACAAAAGTTTATTGTAACAATGTTCTAATTTAAAAATATTGTATAACTTTATTATACGTTTCACTCTAGATTGGTCACCTTGTGTTAGTAGATTTTTGCACCTGTTAGTAGTTCTTCAATAGCTAAGGCTATCATGTTGCCTTTTTTATGGAAGTATTTTATGCTAAATGGAACGTGTGGTTAGTTATCTGAGTATTGTATAGCTGTCTAGCATTAACCTGACACTGACCTTTATGCATGAATATGTCAAAAAAAAACAACAACACAACAATGCATATATTAGTTTCAGTACTCAAGTTAATCGATGAAAGAGTAGCCCATAGAAAATACCGATATAATATTGTTAAACTTGTGAAACACGTGCATGGACTAAACAGAGTATAAATACTAGTATAGGAAATCATTTGAGCGCGTAATTTATGCTAATAGAGTTAACGAGTGTCATGTTAATTTTTGTAAGCTATAAATGTTATTTGTAATATCTAAGTGTGAATGCTTAATTATGGATATACATTTGAATGTAGGTTGTTATTGCATTTTATAAAATTTATATTTTCCATTTATTTTCATTCTGTTAACTGTAGCTGTTTCTCTGAGTCATGAAGGTTATCCTTCAGTCAATAGGTTGTGTTGATTTCAATGTTCCTATATTTATAAGGTGAATGCAATATGTAAATAAAATTAATTAAACTACTGTTGTTGTTTTTTTTAATTGTAATTAGTATTATAAATGTACCATTGAAATTTAAACACGGAAGCCTTTATACAGAAGAAAAGAATAAACTTTATTTTAAACAATAAATATGCACCCATAAGATCAGTGTTATGCATATATACACAGGTACCTGTAACAATAAATATTATGGTATACAAACGTACGTAACATAAATAATCATTGTTATAGGTACATGTGCATATATACATATGATACAAAATATGATTGCAAATGTATATATATTTCATAATGAGAGACAAGTGTATATATACTTCATAAGGAGAGACAGTTGTATATATACTTCATAAGGAGAGACAATTGTATATACACTTCATAAGCAGAGACAGTTGTATAAATACTTTATAAGGAGATACAATTGTATGTATACTTCATAAGGAGAGACAGTTGCTTTTTGTCCTCAAACTAATAAAAAATACAAATCCAGTGTACATTTTTCATTATATCTTGTAGCTGTAATTAATAATACTTGAGAGTTAAAAAATGACGGCTTGAAATTTCAATACGTCACGGTTGCTATTTCCTAAATAAATACTTAATTACTGACCACACTTGGCAAATTACTGACCGCAGTCGCATCAGTCAAGTGGCATGAATTCGATCTGATAATTATTAATTAATTTGTTTGTACTAGCTCCAT
Organism: Congeria kusceri; assembly: GCA_027627225.1. Classification (NCBI taxonomy): domain Eukaryota; kingdom Metazoa; phylum Mollusca; class Bivalvia; order Myida; family Dreissenidae; genus Congeria; species Congeria kusceri. Next base: position 11,274,999 of record CM051037.1, on the reverse strand, counting down.
GTTGCTCCGTCTTTATTATTTATTATGCCACTAATGCACAATTACATTGGAGACGCTGACCCAATATTTTTAAGCGTTATTGCTCCTGACCGATAACACAAATTAACTCCGCCCATTTCCAAAATTATCATGTCCCTGACCGATAACACTTTTTAACTCCGCCCACATTAAAGAATATCATGCCATTTTGTCGCGTGCGATTTTTGTTTAGTCCCGCCCACACTGAGAACTACTTTTTTTGTAGGCGTGGAATGTCGCTTATGTCGTTAAAATGTAAACAAACTATGCGATTCATATTTTATTCAGGAAAATAATATACAAGTAGTATTTATTTGCAAAAAAAACCCATAGCATTTATAAAAAATAAACAAAAAAAAGGGAGACATGAATAAATTGAGCCTTAATCAATGGAAAAAAATACAATAAATAATTAACAATACCAATTTGGGCCGCTACCATCATTTGTTGCAGACGAACATAACGGATTGAAAATTAAAACAGTAATAATAAACATTTTATTACACTTAAACAACTAGACTAAACGCGTTTTTAATTTAAATTAATAAACATGTCAGACTTTCCAAATTTCATCATTGATTGGGATTGGCAAAATGAATCTGAAAGTAAACAGGTAATTTTGAATGTGAGTGAAGTGAACTCCAACGTACTGGCAGAATTCAGTATCGACCCTTTTTTTTTCGATGATGACATGGAAATGCCAGCCTCTAATGCGATCATCGACAATGAACAAACATCAACAGAGGTGCAAATGCCAGTCTCTATTGAGCTCAATAAAACTGAACACAAATCAAAAGAGGTGAAAGGGTTTGTTGCAATAAGCCTAGGAGACATTGACAAATACAATGCTCAGCAAAAAAACAAAAACACAGTCAGAAAGCATGACTCAAATCTGAAAAAGCTTAAAACATTTTTAAAACAGCAAGAATTACCATCCGATATCAAAAAAGTTGAAATGAAAGAACTAGATGACATCTTGACTTGTGCATGTTTATTTTGTCGATAAGAAAAGAAAATGGTGAGGAATATGAAACAACTTCACTCAGATCCTTTGTATCAACCATTGAAAAGGAACTGCAAATCAATCACTATCCATTCACCATTGGTAAGGGTGAGCGCCAAGGATTCCCAAGGTTCAGGGAAACACTTGCTGTAAGTCTAATAAAAGCCAAATAATAAGCTTCGTTAAAAATGTTTTTTGTTTTTTTTTTAAGAAAAATAAATACAAATCTTTTTAAGACAGCATATTTGTAAACTGACATTAGCAAATTATCATATTAATTAATTACATAAAAAATATCCAGAATATTTTTGACATCATTCCAAATGATTGAATTTTCATTGATTGTTTAAAGTTCTTTCAGTCTAAAATGAAAAAAGTTAAAAAAGAAGGTAAAGGAAACAAGGGTAATGCGGCCCAACCAATAGAAGAGCATGAAATTGAAAAGCTCTATAATGAAGGGCAACTAGGGAATGGCAGTCCACAGGCCATTATCAACACATTATGGTTCCGATTCACCACCAATTTCGGCATGAGAAGTGTTGAGGAACACTACAATTTACGGTAAAAAATACAATTTCTCGACTTGTTCAAAAGAAGAATTGAGGGACAAATATTCACAATGCATCTTTATTATATCAAACAAGGTCTGGTAAAATCTGATGAGGTCCTGTAACAGGACCTCATGTCCTATGGATTTTTTGTGTCTTTCGCATGGGTTGAATTCAACAATTTATTTTAATTTAGATCTATAAAATTCAAAGATAAAACAATAATATAATATAATATAAAAAAATACACTCAAAATTGAATTTTTGAAAAACAATTTGTTTCACCTATCCGACAAATTAATTAGATGGGGTGATGTGAAGCTGTGCCGAGATGCAGAGGGAGACGAATATCTCGAGTTGGTCGAGAGGCAGACGAAGACTCGGACCAGTGCAACTGACGAGACTAGAACTGTGCCGCCAAGAATTTGGGCGAATGATCATGACCCATCGAAATGTGTGGTCGCAACTTACAGGTTCGTGTCACTGCCATTAAAAAAAAAACAATATTTTATAATAAAATATAACAAAAACAACATGACATAAAATGTCAAAATAGTGTTTATCCATAACATTTTTATAGCGTGACTAGAAAGAATTACAACTTAGACCAAATATTTTGTATTAAAAAATGATAATGTATAAGCTGGCAATACACCACTTTATTAAATAAAAAAAATATTTAGCATTTCTTTAAAATTAAACATTTTTATTATAGACTATATGCGTCAAAACGGCCCCATGGGTTATCCGAGCTAAACGACCCATTCTACCTGTCAACAAGCACGCAGACCAATGACAGTAGGACCACTGGCACTGATCGTTGGTTCATCAGCATGAGAATGGGTGTCAAAAAAATAGCACAAATAATGAAACATATGTGCATTTGTGCAGGTATAACACGGAAACTTACCAACCACTCGGCCAGGAAACACATGGTGCAGAAGCTGCGGGATTCAGGCTGCTGTCCCACTGATATTATGCAGCTCAGTGGTCACAAAAACGTACAAAGCATCATCAACTACAGCAACATATCTCTCCAAACACAGAAAAAATGTTCCAGTATTTTATCAGGCAGTCGCATTTCAAACAGCAATGAATCCATCATTTCATCCAGCAAGTCTCAAAACACCATGCAAAGCAAAAACGTCTCCATTTCAGCATCTTCGTCTCACACACAGCTGACAGCATCTGTGAACCCCGCACAAAAGCAGCTTCTTCAGGAAGTTCCTGCACCTCGAAATCCAGCAGCAGTCGCGTTCCCCACCCACTTAGACTGTACACGTGGAGGGCTGTTTTTCGGGGCAACCGTTAACATTTCACACTTAAACGTATACTGCGGAGATGCACAAGTTGAAAAATAAATCACTGTTATCAATTCCAATGTGCACTTTACGTTAAAATCCCGTTTCATTTTGTTATTAAGTTTTGTTGTTTCAATTTTCACACTACACGTTCGCTTTGAAAAGTAGCCGTTAGCCGGTACACAGCTGGTAGAAGTACATGTCGAATGTGTAAATATAAAACTATTGTAAATGTATTTGTAGTAAAGAAATTGTAATTTTAAGTATCGATTTCTCACTTCAATATTTTTATTTCGTTAAATTATGTGCGTTAAAATGTTATTGTTTGTTGTTTATTTGCGAACTATTTATTATGTGTAAATATGCACAGACGCTAGCGGATGTCATCAGGTCGTCCCTCATTTGCATATTCTACTACTGTAAATCAATAAAATTTAGATGTTATTTGTTTTTTTCTTGTTTTTATTTATTTTTAATTTGCATTAAATGTGGCATAATAAATAGAATATATGGTTGGTGACTTTTGATATCATGTGATATCAGACTCGTCCGATATGGCGTGTGAAAAGGCTCGGCAAGCCTCGCCTTTTCCTACGCCATATCAGACTCGTCTGATATCACATGATATCAAAAGTCACCAACCATATATTCTCTATTTATTATGCCACTAATGCACAATTACAATCTCTATATATCTTTTCAGACAAGCATTCTTAAAATAATTGCGTTTCTTAAATTTGGGTAGTTTTTCAAAAAATACAATGGGACACAACTCTTCGATACTAATATATTTTCTGGCAATGTAATAACTCCCTTGCTGCACCATGCAAACAGTCTGTTCTCACATGCACAGTAGGTAAACACTGGCCCATTCTCTTTTCTGTTGAAACAGAGAGCTTCTGCGTTGAAGGTAATGGCCATGAATTGCCAAAGGACATATTTATATAGCTGTATTCATGTGTATTTAGGACCAGGAGAATTATTGTAACAGTGCGAAGTTTACATTCTAAACCGTTTACTCAGGACCATATTTGTAAATTCGGCCGTAAGTTTGAAACGTTATCAAAACGACGTTCTTCATTTAATCAAGGTCATGTTTAGTCACATTGGGCTACTAGGTCAATGACTTAATAATAAATAATATAAACACATTTGATATGTTACTATGAAAACGTGTCAGAACAATAACTTTGATGAAAGCCATGCCTAGTTTTTATTTGGAACTAGGTCATAAGCTTGTTTACAGTTTATATCCGCAGTTTTATGATATCAGGCACGTTGAATATGTACTCCTAAATTTAGTTGAAGTCCGATTCATGGTTCAAGTTATCAAGCTACTGAACCAGGTGAACGATATAATGACCTTTCTGGTCCGCTTGTTTCGAGTTTGGGGCCAACGATGATTGAGTTCTGATCTGCATTAAGTTTGCTGATTTAATTAACTAATTTGGAGATAATTGGATTGTGAAGCATGGTATTACATTTTTCAACTACTTAAATAGTTCAAAATTGGTAGGTTAATGTTCCCGCGGTGCCAGAGTCATCTCGTATGTTGAACCTGCCTCAAAACCGAGGCGGAGCCAATGATTACCGGAACTGCGGAGAGCAATGTTTACATGGAAACTGTCCTTGACATCTGAACTTTTACGAAATACCTCTGAGTTGAGTTTGTCACAGTTTCAAGGTTATCGGGTTAGTTTACAACCGGCTGTGTAGTGTAGCTGTATGCCACTCACAGCAGAGCTCCGCCTCTTTATGTTAATTACTCACAGGCCCTCTCGGATAGCGTAACAGGCATAACAGTTTAATAGTAGCATTAGTAGTGTGTGTATCCGCCATGTTAATAGAACAATTGTAAATGTGCTTAACCGTTCAACCGTCTTATGCTTGTAACCCCTACACACACGGACATAACAGGCCGGGTCGCACGCCTTGATGCACAAGAAAGCACCATTCATGTTTTTTTTGTTATGAACTCCTTGAGAAATGTACTGAGCCAGCTCTGCAAGAGCGTTTATTTTTTATATTTTGCAAAACACGGTCACGTATTTTGCAAAATATTGACGATTACTGAGATTGTTTATATCTGAAGATAATGGTTAGCTTATGTATAAACATTCCTTATATGAAAATATTACAGAGCCTTTATTAAATGGTAACCGTATCATTTATATCAACAAAGAGCAGAGGATTGTGTCACTTGTGTAAAAATAAAACTGCAATATTTTTTAAAACGCGTCGATGCCCAATTAGTATAACTATATGTAACTTATTTGTTTCCGAAAGAATCAGAAAAATTCGCTTTAGTTGAAAGAAAAGTATAACGCGTGGCAAAACATATTATTTTACCGATTTGTTTATTTGTCCCATCGTGTTTTCGTTTTTTAACAACTTTGTTTGTTTATATTTTTCGCTGTTTTATCAGCATTTCAGTTATATCACGGCGGTCAGTTAACACACTTTCCGATCTAAGCGGTATACCAGTACTAAGGGCACATACACATGCCAGTAACTGACAACTGACCTACTTGAATCAGAGTTAGGGGGAGAATGGCCGTTGAAATAATTTCATGGTCAATCCCCACATAAGTTATGTGGCCGGGCTATGGCTCGAACTCACGATCCCCGCATTGACAGTCCAGCGCTCTACCAAATATCTAGTCAGGTCCTGGTCTTAACAACAAAATATAAAACGTTTCAGTATAAGTTGCTTTGATATAATATTGTTTTAATGATCGTGCGGAATCAAACTGGGACATGTCCACCACAAAAACTGTGTATTTTTCGAAGCGCATAGTCAACCTTGCTTATTGTCTAACGGATATCCAGACATAATACAGCTCGGCATTGATAAATAATACTAATAAATAATACTATTAAAATAATAATAAAAATGATAAATAATAATAATATAATAATAATAATATAATAATAATAATAATAATATATTGATATATATAATGATAATAAATTGATTATTTGAAACACAAAATATTGTATTCTTATTTAACCGCGAGTTGGAGATCCGACTCAAACAAATTATAATTTGACCAACGTCGCGAGCAAACATTTATGTACGCGTTATTAAGGTATATAGGCATATACATTGTCTTTGTCCAAAAACATAAATATGAAAATCTGAATTTTATTTAAATGATTATAATAATAATAACAACAACAACAACAACCAACATCATTATCATCATCATCATCATCATCATTGTTATTATGAGTTTGTTATTATTTTTATGATGATGTTTTTGTTATTGTTGTTCTTGTTGTTGTTGATGATGATGAAGATGATGATGATGATGATGATGATGATGATGATGATGAAGATGATGAAGAAGATGATGATGATAATGATGATGATTATGATGATGATAATCAAAAGGTGCCGGGGGTGGTGTTGGGTCAGTTCTTTGATATTTTCTAATAATGTCGTACAAGCAAGGTGTGTATCAATTTATTGCTTCTACTTAGGCTTATAAGCACGGTATATTCATTTGCCATAGATAATAAATTCACAAATATTGATTTTAAAAGATATTCAACATTTCTGTGTTAACCAGCCCAGAAGGGCAGCAGGGGGAGCCAAACAAGAGCAGGGTTCAGCACCCTGTTATTTTGCTCTAGAAAACACAACACAACATTTTATTTTATCTTATTTTATTTTATTAAGATATTGTATGCTTGTGCGTGCGTGCGAGCGTGTGTGTGTGTGTATGTGTGTGTGTGTGTGTGTGTGCGTGCGTGCGTGCGTGCGTGTGCGTGCGTGTGTTTGTGTGTGTTTGTGTGTGTGTGTATGTGTGTGTGTGTGTGTGTGTGTGTGTGTGTGCCTGCGTGCGTTCGTGCGTGCGTGCGTGCGTGTGCGGTGTGTGTGTGTGTGTGTTTAATAATTTTTATAAAGTCTAATTGACCGATTATTTTGGGTTTTATATCCGCACCTTGGTTCGATCTGCGTCATTATATATATTATGTACATTATTATTATTATTATTATTATTATTATTATTATTATTATTATTATTTTTCATTGTTATACAAGAGTTGTACGGTATGTTAAATCTGACATTTCCCACTTATGTCCATAATAGAGTCCAATTCGAGGTAATATTAAGCATCCAATATTTGTCTTTTTAGCAAACCGTTGACGAATTCACGATGCCGCACACAAACTCTTTATTCAGAGAACGTGACACTTCTTGCGGGGAAATATTCAGACGGCAAGTGAAGGCAAACCATTACAAACACTTCATCAACAAACAAAATCAAATAAATAATTAACCACCATTATCACACTCGGTATGTAAACTGTACTACGTACACATACACACACTATATAAAATCACAAATACAAACAAATGGAGACGTGAACCCGCGACCTTCCTTTAACAAACCCGTTATTTATCCACCTAATCCACAACATAAATCGGAATTTCATAAATGTACATCTGACGAACACCACCGACAATTATCGGAATACCGTCGAAGATGAATAAGGACCCAGGTCACCTCTGATGCTGAACATTTCTTGAGTTATCTATTTGTATATTTATAATAAATGCAACATTCCAACGTTTAGTGACTACTACTCCTATTACTACAGCTAGATTTAATAAATATATAATTTTCGATTTATCGTTGTTTATTGGCCGAATTAGAATTCTGATGCGTAGGAATTAAACCACGATGGCGTTTGCCCGAGTTGTTTAATAACCACGCATCAGAACGACAAAGAGTTGTATTTTGACCGATAAAAAACGATAATGCGAAAATTGTTTCCATTCTAACATGATTTGGCATATATTTTTTGCAATTGTAATTGAAACTACTTTTTACTATACTCCACCAATCGGGACTTCTTTTTGCGTTGTTTACTGGGTAGTTTAACAACAGTAATTTTGTTCTTTGTCTATAGAAAAATTAGCGAGTATCAGATTAGAATATAACTTTTTAAAACTAAAGATACAACGTTTCGACGCTATAATTTCCATCCCCAACGATCAGCAATATGCCTTTTTTTTTCTTGTAATAAATATTAAAAATAAAACAATTAAAAAACATAAACTTCTGTAAATTGATAAATCACAAACATTAAAATAATCGTTTTAGGCTACTGTGAAAGGAATAAAATAAGCTAAAATCAACAGACATCTTTTAAAAATATAAACTACTTAAATATGTTGACCTACTTTTTGAAACACTTTTAACTTTTCGATGAGGTCTTTTCAAAAAGCTAGTTTTTCGATTCGCAAGTATTATCAAATCGCTCATCTCATCAGCCTTTCATAGATACCATCTGTTACAGTTGTAACAGTAAAGAAACGATTCAATGATGATAATTGATAGTTACTGACTTTGTGCGTTGCGAAACCTTAGTCACGGCATAACAGCACTCAAGTTCTTCACCTTACAAATACACCTACGCCAATGAATGAAGAAAGAATCACATTAAATTTTATTACAATTACTTTAATTTGTTATGAAATTTAAATATACACCAAAAAGTCGACATAAATATCAATAATCTTCAAAAGTCAACAAAAGTCTTACAAATAATCAATAGTGATCAACGTCGTCTTCACATAATCATCAATAGACTTCATTATCATTAAAAATCTTCAGTCTTTATAATTATCAACAGTCTTCATAGTGATCGACAGTCTTTATAATTATCAACAGTCTTCATAATCACCAACAGTCTTTATAATTATCAACAGTCTTCATAGTGATCGACAGTCTTTATAATTATCAACAGTCTTCATAATCACCAACAGTCTTTATAATTATCAACAGTCTTCATAGTGATCGACAGTCTTTATAATTATCAACAGTCTTCATAATCACCGACAGTCTTTATAATTATCAACAGTCTTCATAATCAACAACAGTCTTTATAATTATCAACAGTCTTCATAATCATCAGCTGCCTTTATGATCTTCGACAGTATTCATAACCATCAAAAATCTTCATAATCATCAACATTCTTCATAATCATCAACGGTCTTCATGATCATCAGCCGTCTTCATGATCATCAAGAGTATTCATAAACATCATTAATGTTCATAATCACGAACAGTCTTCATGATCATCAGCCGTCTTCATGATCATCAACAGTCTTCATAATCATAAACAATCTTCATAATCATTAACAGTCTTCAAAATCATCAGCCGTCGTCATTATCACCAGCCGTCTTCATGATCATCAACAGTATTCATAATCATCATTAATGTTCATGATCATCAGCCGTCGTCATTATCATCAGCCGTCTTCATGATCATCAACAGTATTCATAACCATCAACTATCTTCATAATCATCAACATACTTCATGATCATCAGCCGTCTTCATAATTATCAGCCGTCTTCATGATCATCAACAGTATTTATACTCATCAACAGTCTTCATAATCATCAACAGTCTTCATGATCATCAACCGTCTTCTTGATCATCAGCCGTCTTTATGATCATCAGCCGCCTTCATAATCATCAACAGTCTTCATTATCATCAATAGTCTTCATAATCATCAACAGTAATCATGATCATAAACAGTCTTTATGATCATCAGCTGTCTTTATTATCGTCAGCAGTCTTCATTAAGATCAACAGTCTTCATAATCATCAACAGTCTTCATAATCATTAACAATCTTTATAATCATCAACAGTCTTCAAAATCATCAACAGTCTTCGTGATCATCAGGCGTCTTCATGATCTTCAGCCGTCTTCATGATCATCAACAGTATTCATAATCATCAACAATATTCATAATCATCAACAGTCTTTAAAATCATCAACAGTCTTTATGATCATCAGCCGTCTTTATGATCATCAACAGTATTCATAACCATCAACAATATTCATAATCATCAACAGTCTTAAATATCATCAACAGTCTTTATGATCATCAGCCGTTTTCATGATCATCAACAGTTTTCATAATCATCAAATGTCTTCATAATCATCAACAGTGTTCATGATCATCAACCGTCTTCTTGATCATCAACAGGATTCATTATCATCATCAGTCTTCATAATCATCAACAATCTTCATAATCATCAACAATCTACATAATCATCAACAATCTTCATGAACATCAACAGTTTTCAAAATCATCAGCCGTTTTCATGATTATCAGCCGTCTTCATAATCATCAACAGTCTTTATTATCATCAACGTTCTTCATAATCATCAACAGTAATCATGGTCATCAACAGTCTTCATTATCATCAGCTGTCTTTATAATCGTCAGCAGTCTTCATAATATTCAACAGTCTTCATAATCATCAACCGTCTTCATAATCACCAACAGTCTTCACAATCATGAACAGGCTTCATTATCATGATGTTTATGATGATGTTGACGAGGATGAGGATGATTTTTTAAATAATAATTCTTCTTCTTCTTCTTCTTCTTCCACTTGTTATATTTTTTATTTTTTTGTATAATCATTTTTGTTATTAGTATATTTTTTTATTATTACCGTGAATGTTTTTGTAAAATAAAATAATTAAAATTGTGAATTATAAATGTGAATACTATTTTGTTATTGTTTGGATATTACCGATGGTGATGGTGATGATGATGATGATGATGATGGGAATGATGATGATGATGATGATGATGATGATGATGATGATGATGATGATGATGATGATGATGATGATGATGATGATGATGATGATGATGATGACGGAAGAATAAAAATAATAACAAATTAATGATAATAATAATAATAATTATTATTATTATTATTATCATCATCATCATCATCATCATTATCATCATCATCATCGTCGTCATCATCATCATCATCATCATCTTCATCATCATCATAACGGATGAATAAAAATGATTAACGCATTAATTAATTGTGTTAGTTATTAATATTGTATGATTATTATTGTTCCGTAAATGTTTTTAACGAAATTGAACGCATTTTTTTGAAATACAATAAATAGAATTAAGAACAAATGTTCCATTATCATTAAATACCATTATATCATTTTAATTACAGAAACAAAAACACTAGAGCAAAACAGATGCACAGACTTTTCTAAATTATATTAATGATCATTAAATAAACGACATGAAAATACTCACTACAAATATTATTATAGCAAGTAAAACATCGTAAGACTACACAATTTCAATACCGATTGCTATTGGTTTTATAACCAGACCTACTTAGTTCGATCTGCGACATTAGCCGTTCAGGGTTTATGTACACTTGTAAACATTGCGAAAATATTTACTTAAACATTAATGATATAAATGGACCGTGTAAACCGATTTATTGCAAATTTTAGTATGTGGTAATTTTTATCTGTTCAAAGTGCTTACAACAAACCGGTACTGATAGCTTAAAGAAAACAATTAGAAATGAAATACAATGTAGGTCACTTATTAAGTTAAAGGTACAACGTAAACAGGTGTACTACACATATTGTTGATAATTGCGGGCAACCGAAAAATCAATTACTAAAACTAGTATTAACTATAATAAGTGAAACAAATAAAAACTTACTCAATCGACGGTCTGTCACATAACCAACTACATAATTTTATTCTCATCACATTCTGTTTTACAACTGTCAATCGACAGTAAGGTAATGTCAGTAGTCTTACGCGTAAAACTTTAAATTTTATCAGATGTGCAGCAAGTCCCCGAAATTTCAGCGTGAGGTTACCGACAAATGGTTTAAAGGTCTTTAGTCACGATACGTGAACATTGTGAGGCGGCCCGTTTTGTTCAAACACATACTCCTTATATGCTAGTCTACGTTCCTATTAAATAAAGTGGTATATTGCCTATGCAATGCATTAAGGTATATACATGTACAATGTGAACAATGTCTAGCGATCTGTTTTGTTCAGGGGTAAAATACATGCTCCTTATTAAGGAACTCGATGTCCCTTTAAAATAAAGGGTCAAATACCTATCCAACGCACTAAGGTGTATGCTTTGAAGTGGCCCTGTTTGTTTAAAGGTACAACACATACTCCTAAGTGTGAGCGTTTCATATACGTAAATCTCTTGTGTCCCTGTAGGGTTGAACTATTTTTACTTCCAAATGACAAGAGGTCGCGGTGGCGTAGTGGATATGCTGTCCGCCTAGCGATCGGGAGGTCCCGGGTTCGATCCCCACTCTGGGAGCGTTCTCAAGATCTCCCCGAAAGACACCAAGTACTGGTTCCAGCCAGGAAACGGACTAGAGCGTGTCTCAATAAGCCTTAGGCTTTCGATGCAATCGAGCTAAAATATATAGGTTTAAACTAAATGAAAACAAACAACCAAATGTAAATCCTCACGGAAAGCTCAGGAACATCTACTTTGATTTTTGAACTAGTAGCATAATGATACATTCTATAAACGTGTACATATATTAATTGATCACGTGATTTTGCTGGTCTCAGTGTAGTTTCTGTCACAAAATAACACTCGCGCATTAACTTATGTTTCTGAAACAAAGGAGTAATAACAAGAAGAGATTTGTTTATTGTGGTTGCTGCTATTCATGGCAAGTTATGTTAATTTTGCTTACACTGTGGCCTATGATAACTCTTCTGCAGCGATCCTGTAAGTCATGCAACATTGTCATGGTAAAGTGAAGAGCGACCTGGCTGTGGTGTTTGGACAACATCAATGATAGTGACATTATTGTAAATAAGATTTCAATATAAAATCGTACTCATACGGCAACACCCATTTAAACATACCAATAAAGAATTTAACTGTATTGTACGGATTAAAATGCCCATGATATGGATAATTTTTAGTTAAGGATAACACAAAACGGTTAAAAGACACTCTTATTTGTTATATTCAGTGTGGGCCTTTCCAGTTGATCCAAATCAATGATTGTTTCTCTGCTTTTTCAAGAATATATTGAGAAGGTGTTTCCTGTAGAAAGCCATTTACCGACTGCTTAGATATTTTCATTATGTTCATCTGGCATAATAATAGTGCTTTACTTTTCAAGAAGAAAGACGGTTTTGCATAGTATTTGTATTGAACTATTGACAAACCGTTGCAATTGATTTTGTCCCAATCTTGCATATATACTGTGATTTTCTTTGTTGCTCTTGACTTCAAATTAAGTAAAGCTACCTCTGTCTGTTCTCAAATCACAAACGTAGTCAGCTTCTCTCTCTAGCAGTTCAGCATGTTGAAGATCAGTCTACTGCGCGCAGTTACAGAACTTCTACCATGTCTCCTGCCTGATAAAGCTGCTTGATTCTTAATAAGTAAATTATATTGTCTTTACTAATGGCTATAAACTTCCGTCTTGCAGCGTGGCATCTATCATCTGTAACTCATTTCGATTTACTCCTCTTTGGCCTCAGTCATGTCGTTAAGGTCGAGGATGTCATTTGTTACCCATGGATGTTTTTATTCCACCGTATGAACTTTCACCATCCGTTATGAAGGAATTTTTTTAAGCAACCTCCTTTTCTGACAATTAGTGGACAGAACTGTCCAGACGGTTATCGAAGTGCATGATCCAATAGTATTCTGAAATAATAGGCTAACCCTGGACGTTCGTTGGATGGATTGTTAACTTTTGAAACTCCTTTCAATCTTTTTGGTACTGCTTTATTTGCAACAATTATAATTTAATCTGAGTCAATCTGTAAAACACCCAGTGCTTTGTATTGACAGTTCCTAGGCGGCCACCCGATTTTAAACATTAGTTTCGTTTCGTATTTGTTTCTATTTGCTCATATTGTTGTGTAGGTAATCAGCTATCTAACGTAAATAAAGGAAGTCTCTCTTGTAAAAATGAAGCAGGAGTTTCATGGTCTGTTTTGTCACAGAAGCCGAAATACATTAAAAGCATGTTGTCGAATAAACGAATGCAGGTGGTAAATATAGTGGCCAATGCCATCGATAACTTGATGGTTGCATGATGCCAGTCTAAGACTACTTGTAATTTTCAGCTGATGTATGTCTTTCTTATTTTGTGTTTCGTGTACCGAGCCTTTCCAATTTCCAGCACAATGTACATGAACGTACGTTCACCAGGCACGTAGGGTCAGCAGAACTATCAGGTTCACTGGAGACTCCTTCGTCCGTTGTCGTCAGGTACTCTTGACACTCTACAGCTCAGTTTCCAGAGGATCACAATATAACTTTCTCAAAATTATGATAACATGTCAGGTTGGGTCACAGATCAGATCACTAGGTCGATTATTCTACAAATTATTTTTACTCGCTAAGAGACAAAGCTAATATTGAATCTGATTGTTGACATCCATGCAATCTATGCCCAGGTACCATATCCGCCATCCACGGTCCAATTTACGCTACTAGGTAAGATTACTATAAATATTGATCAGCCTGTTCAGAGCCAGGTTGTTGTCCTCATTGAGTTCTAGGTTATGGTCAAAATGGGACTTCCGTCGTCAGGAACTGGGTTCCAATGGTTAAACTAACATAACCAGCATCTGTACTTTCATGTAAAGAAACGTTTATTTTAAAACAACAGCAGTTTTTGGTTATTTAACCTTGACCGGTTTAATTGCATCGACCAGATCTAAGTCAAATGCGATGGTATGGATCCTGTGGGGTGAAACAATATGACAGGTCAAAAATATCTTATACTATAAACTTTTTGATTTCTAGGTACTTCAGTTTTCAACTGAGATGTTTTAACATTATAGTTTAAGTTCGAATATGGTGTAACATGGCACAACTAGGTCACTAGGTCAGATAATACAGAAAGCTTGATTGCACTCTATAAACTTATTTTTAAACCGATCCGATCGAAATGTTGCCAGCTTGTCTGCCTTGAACATTATAGGTCATGTGGAAAACTCGGTCACTAGGTCAAGTAACATACTCGCGTTATACTTACTTTTATTTAGAATCTGATTATTTCTCCATCAGTTTGAAACTTTGTAAGCGTGTTTATCATGATGTAATATATACGTTTTGTTGAAATACGGGTCTTGCGGGTTGAAAACTTTGTCACAAGTAAAATAATATGAAAAAAGTATTCGTACTCTACAAGCTTCCTTTTACACCTGAGCAGTTTGAAAATGTATCCGTTTTGATTATCTTGTCCTTTTATGTGTCACATTCATCGTTCAATTCAAGTTAAAATATTGTTCAGTGGTTTGTGTTTGTTTTGTGTATTTTACGTTTTTTATTGCTTGTACTGGTAACTATATTCTTGACACATTGTTTTAGAAACAACAGTAAAATATCCAGGACCAGGCCGACAGTCTTTTAGAGCTCGTTGGAGCGCAAAACATTTAACTAATTTCGAAATGAGTAAAGTAGTGTACACTTTTAACGGTCGAATCTCTTGTTCGACTCATTCATATGCAAGATGACATCAGATAATCAAGGCAACTATTTAGTCTGGGACAAATTGATCCAAAACAACAAAGCTATCAAGATCCGATATCCCCTCTGTATGAGCACAACTGAAACTCTAGAAGCCAACCCTCAACTGAAACTCTAGAAGTCAACTCTGAAATTTCATTCTGCTTACTCGCTGAGAAGATCGGCTATTCACTGCAGAGTTGGAGAGGTACACACGTTTGACCTTTGATTGCAGTAGATTGCAGTAGAATAAGTTAATGACTACAGGAGAAACATTCATGAAGCAAACAAATTAACACAAGTCCTTATCTGGCTTGCATACGGCAGTCATTGAGTACATCTTGTCGGCTGGCATTTGTTTATGTTTGCGCATACGAGGATGGGGCGCTGATACTTATTTTTGTATATAGCGGATTTCGAATTATTAATTCACTTGACTTTCTGTTCAGTATCATGAACACAGAAAGTGTTTTTCAAAATGAATAATAATGCAAAATCATGTCGATCTACGTTGTTGGTAGTGATGCCATTTGTTTATTCAAATCTTGAAACATGCACTGAATATGCACAGACTCAACAAAACCTCATCAACATTATTAACAGGTAAGTTATACAATTACATATAAACTGGTGGCTAAACAACAAACAACAATAAAAGAATTAATTTTAATTATTAAATATAGAAATAATTAAACTCCATAGACATATCACTAGATAAACTCTTCTTACATTCCGCTGGTCCTTTATTTGAGGACAGTGACAAATTGCCTATACAATGCAGGACAATACATACAACACAAAACATAAAAATGATTAAAACTATGGTAACCGCCTTGGAACGGTCAATGCAAAGCATTGGGGGTTTAAACCGGTAGTATGCGATAGTTTGCTTGCCCCAATTAGCCACATGTAATATTGTAGGCGCAAGAGGCATAGGGTGCACTATTTGTATCGACCACCTGCATGAAGAATGTTAACATCCAAATAGTATTCTAACACAACACACAATCACACTTAACAAAACAACAATTTCAACGTTCAGTAAAAAGTATTTCACGTATTTCTTTGGATAGAAGATGCTCCATAGGAGGCACGAGCAATTCATCGAGACAGAATACCGAACCATAAGTTTGATCTCATTTAAATAAAAATACATTCAAAGCTTTTACACAGACTAGCAGCTTGTGGTGACGACGGGCGGAATTTGGTATAAACTTCAATGCAAACAAATTTGTAGATCTATAAACACAAAATAATCATGCTCCGTTGGACCTCAAAACCATTGTTATTTATCATCACACAATGCAGAAACAATCTCATTGTAACCATATTGTCAACAAAACAAGTCCAATGATTGCTTCAAAACATTAACCTCAATGATTTGCAATAACAGAAACAATGCTGATTCAATCAATTCAGTAATTTAAAAAAGTATCTTAAATTATCATTTGTATCATATTGAGGTTTTAAAGTAATCTAAAGAGAAGATGATTTAAACGTGGATCCCTGAACCTGTCATATTTAACCTTAACGTTATATTCTCACGAAAACATACCCTTGCTTCTAGATTCATGAAAAGATACATGAAACAATTACTGAATCAAAACGCTAAGGTGGCATCTGAATTTAAATATTTGATAATTTATTGCGATTTATGTGAAATGTGATACATTTATCAGTCAGGCATCCCAATTCAGTGTCTGAATTCCTTATAAGCAAGACACCCCACTGTGTCTTAGACAAAGACTATAAGAATTAATGTAGCCTGATAAACACAATGCAATCGTCATATCATTGCCTCTGTATTGTTTTCGTGATCAGTAAGGTTGAGTAAACAGTCCCAAAGCAAAAAGCTGATAAGTGATTTGTCATCTTCAAATTGTTTGCTATGCTATCAGATACTATAGTATTTCAATCTTTGGACCCAACTCATTGTAACAAATTTATTGTTTATAGACCATACCCAACGGAATGCACTCCGCCTATCCAAAAAGGTATTAAGACTATGGCCTAGACCGACGTTTTCAAATTTTGTTATTTTGCCCACAGGAACAATTCCTTGATGAGATCAGATAAATGTGTTACCAAATGATTTTATGAATTAAAAGCCGTAGTAAGCTATCTTCTACTTCGTTACACCAGGCAAAAATAGCGATTCATTAATTTGACCATTTTTTGTGTAATCAGCCGCATATTAAAAAAAATCAAACAACCATTGTTTATATTTATGTTTTGAATATTTTGAAAACTATAAATCATATTATGTATCATATATTCTTTCAGATCTCACCATCCAGTTTCTGTAACGCCCAATGGATATTCAAATAAGTGAAGTATTTTTTAAACCTCTTTATATATACCAGGTGATGTGTTACAGCTGTATTTTCGTTTACACCTTCTATATTGCGCAGCATAAAATTAGCACCAACGACTGAGATTGTGCTTGCGTGTGAGGACAACACGCGTTTTGCATCATCTCGCCTGGACGCAGTAGAAAGTACTAAGAAAGACCGAAATACAGTGACACTGAAAGCTAAGCGCTACACATCATGCTGAATTTCTGCAACAAATGTTTATAGATCAATCGATTGAACTGACAACTTTTGTTGAAAGCAAAACCATGGCTTATTTGAAGCAGAGCATCGCGGGTAAAGAGGGCTTATTCACACGCTAGACAAGAAAATTGATGACAAATTGAACCAGTACAGCTGGAAGAACAGTTTGAGGTTATCAGGAGTTCCAGAAACTGAGGGCGTGTCAATGAATTCCGTTGACGAAACAGTATGAAAAGCCCACAGCGCCGATGTTTAGCTTGACGAAATTGAGAAGATGCGAGTGGCAACAAATCTATTGATGTAGCTTACCTACCGAAAACGAGACATCATTATAAAATTGCTTTACGTTTCGGGTTAAATATCAGGGACTCGAATTTGCTGTATCTTTTGAAGTCACGTATATCAACGAGGAATGGTCCATGTCGCGTGCAGAGGTGTTATGTAAATTAATTGAGGAATTACGTTTTAATATCAGTTGCATAATCAAGCAACGGCATTATGTTTGGTAAAGATCTACAGCAGCTCAGACATATGATGTTTTAACATCACAATTCAGATAGTAAAATCACATAATTATTTATCAGCACGCCATTCTGACCTGATATGAAATATCGAAATGCCGTTGGCTGCTATCTTCTACTTCGGTACGACATAGTCAGAAATCTTCTTCTCCGGTTTATACTGGTGAACGAGCAGGAAACTATTCCAAATACACACAGACCTTTAGTTTATCAGTTCAAATGTCCACTTATTGTCTGAAAATGGTCGTTCTATTTCTTAACATAGCTGCCATTATTTAACTCACGGCGGTCAGAGACGTATTTTCTTTGGCACACCAAAGGCATTTGTCGGGGTATAGCACCGTGGGCTCCTCTCTAAGGTTCAAACGATTGGGATCAGTAATTACTTACTAGCTTGGCTCCTTTCTAACTCAAGCGAAATTTAGAGTTGTCATTGTCAACTTATCGCATGAGTCCTAGTGTTTACCCAACCTTTTAATGATATCGTCTCTGATATCGAAGCCAATGTTCATTTGTTTGTCGGAGAGGCTAGTCTATATGCAATAGTCTACGACCCCAACCAGGCTTCATTAAATACTCATCAGTCAAGTCATTGTCTATGAGCTTTCTGGACGTTCCTATTTGTGTGATGGTAAATGGAATGTCCACGTTTTATCAACTAGTCTTGTTGCGTCATTCTGATGTATACCCTCATTGTAGTCTTAGTGCGTCACACTGAAATATACACTATTTGCAGTAAAACTATGTTACACTGAAACACACCAATAACAGTGTCTTGTTGCGTAATACTGTAATCGTATTCATGATGCTTTGCATCGGACTAGACTGTCATCGTTGTCTGGTCGCGATACTTTGAAGAACGATGAATCGTAGTCTTTGTAAGTGAAAATGACAGGCCGTTAAATTTTACTTTTTTGTTACTCTAAGTAGAAAAACAGCGAAATTCTGTGGCGTTACACTGACATTTACCATCATCGGAACCTTGTTGCTAGACCCATTATGGTACTCTGAGGTGGACGGTAACCGAAGTCTTATGTGAAATTGACCGTCATCTGAGAAATGCTGTGTTACTCTGAGGTGGACTGTTTCCTTGAACGTGCTTCTTCACTCTGAGATGGACTGTTTCCTTAAACGTGCTTCTTCACTCTGAGGTGGACTGTTTCCTTAAACGTGCTTCTTTACTCTGAGGTGGACTGTTTCCTTAAACGTGCTTCTTCACTCTGAGGTGGACTGTTTCCTTAAACGTGCTTCTTCGCTCTGAGGTGGACTGTTTCCTTAAACGTGCTTCTTCACACTGTGTTGGACTGTTTCCTTAAACGTGCTTCTTTACTCTGAGGTGGACTGTTTTCTTAGATTTACTACTTTATTTTGATATGGACTGCTTTCTTAGACTTGTTTCTTGAATTTAAGGGAGACTGTTTTCTGTTTCTTTACTCGAATGTGGACTGTGAGCTTAGGCTTCTTTAATTGGAGATGGGTTGTTTTCTTAGGCTTGCTGCATCACTCTGAGGTTGAATGTTTTCATTGATTTGATAATTTACTCTGTGGTGGACAGCTGTCTTACTTCTGCTACTTTTAGTCTGAGGTGGACATTGTTCTTAGCCTTGCTACTTTACTCTGAGGCACACTGTTCTTAGACCTTCTGTTTTACTTAGATGTGGAATGAGGTTGGCAGTGTTCTTAGACTTGCTTCTTTATTCTGAGGTTGACTGCGTTCTCTGACTTTCTGATTTTTCTCATATGGAATGTGTACCTCTACTTTACTCCGAGGTGGAATGTTTTCTTATACTGGCTGCTTTATTCCTAGGTGGACTTTGTTGTTATACTAGCTGCATTACTCTGACGTGGACTGTGTAATGTAACTTGATGCTTTTTCTGAACGTTATCTTTTTTTTTTTTTACTTGCAGCTCTACTTTGACTGCTTTCTTAGTTTTGCTATGTTACTCTGCAGTGGACTGTGGTGTTAGGTTTTCTGCTTCACTCTGAGGGAATGTCGTCTTAGACTTGCTTCTTTATTATGTGGTATCGGTGTTCTTAGATTTGCTGTTTTATTCTGATTAGGACTGTGATCTTAGACTTGCTGCTTTACTCAGAGCTTGACTGCTCTTGCGTCTTTACTCTGACGTGTACAGTTGGTTACAGTTGGTGACTGGTACACTACTCTGAGGTTCATTGTTTACTTAGATTTGCTGCTTAACTCTTAGATTAACTGTTAGATTAACTGATTTGCTGCTTAAATCTGAGGTGGACGTTTTTCTTAGACGTGCTGCTTTACTCTGAGGTAGACGGTTTTCTGAGATTTGCTATTTTACTCTGATGTTTTCTGTTTACTTTGACTTGCATCTTTAATCTGAGACACACCTTTTTAGACTTGCTGCTTTGCTCTGAATGTAAACTGGTTTTTACATGCAGTCTTACTTTGAGTTGGACTGTTTTCTTATACTTGCTTTGTTATTCTTAGTTTGACTGTTTTCTTATTCTTGCTCTGTTACTCTGCGGTGTACTATGTTCTTAGGCTTTAAACAGAGCTGGACTGCTTTCTTACACTTGCTGCTTTACTCTGACGTGTACTGTTTTCATAATGTTGCTGCTGAACTCGGAGTTTGGACGTGTTTCTTAGATTTGCTGCTTTTCTCTGAGATGGAGGTTTTTTTCTTAGCCTTGCATCTGTTCTCTGAGTTGAACTGTGATCGTAGATATGCTGCTTTACTGAGATTGCCTGTTTTCCTAGATTTACTGCTAAGCTACTAGGTTGACTTGTTTTAGACGTGTTGTTTTTCTCTGAGATGGACGTTTTTCTTAGACCTGCTACTTTACTGTGAGGAGGACAGTTTTCTTAGACTTGCTGCTTCACTCTGAGGTAGACTGTTTTATTTTACTTGCAGTTTTACTCCGAATTGAAATCTTAGTCGAACTTCTTTTAGTCTGAGGTGAACTTTGTTCTTAGATTTGCTACTTTACTCTAATGTTGACTGTGCTGTGGATTTGCTGCTTAACACTGAGGTTGACCTTTTCTTGCTTCTTAACTCTAGGTGTATACTCTTTTCTTAGACTTGTTGCTGAACACTAAAGTGGACTGAGATCCTATTCTTGCTGCGTCACTCTGATGTGGACTGTTTTCTTAAACTTGCTCTGTTCAACCTCTGTAGTGGACCATCTTCTTAGACTTGCTTCGACTTGCCACGTGGACCGTCATCTTATTCCTCTTGCGTTACTCTGAATGGAATATTTGAAGTGCAAATCTATATTTAATGCTATTTAATTGATATTAGTTCGAATAATACATTTCTAACTCTAAATTTGCCGTGTTTATGACAGACGAACTGTCAGACCGATCGACGGAGTGAGGTAAAGCTGGTTGTCCATGTATCTGATCGCCTTGTGAGACTGTCGTTTTTAGACTGTTGGCGGAAGCCAACTGTCTTTTGAGAGAGTAATTTCCAAAATTGGTATAGCGGAAAACTACTTCTGTTCTTTTCTTCGTGTCAGTAAATCGAAACCTAAAAGAGTCCTTCTTCAAAACAGCAAAAATTTACGAATGTTTTCATAATTTTTAATTATTTAAAATAACGTATGTCTTGTGTAAATCATATAAATCATTTATTACAATTGCAGTTTCTAAAAAGTTCAATATATTAAAAATGTTACGTCAAATTAATGACACTCTTTTTTCGCTATTTACTTGAATGTAACCAAAATATTGAACTGGGTGTCCTGGAATAAGACCACTAAATTAATGCGCTACATGGGTTATATTTGACTCGTGTTGAAAGTGTAATTTCTTAAATTTTATTATTATTTTTAATATTTTGACAACAGATTACTGCAGTGTATTAATTTACACTGTAGTGTAGATCATCGAGAGCACGCATCGTATGACCTACTTTTGACTCAGTAGGCTACAAATCACTAACAATGAATGCTCGTGGCAACCACGCTTTACTGTTATTCTAACTTGCTCGTTGCATTATGACTTGTTATATATAACTGGCATGTACATAATTCCGTTTGCATTTGATAATTTTCTTGAAAAATATGTGTTCGTTACTTACAAATATATTTTTATTATGATGTCATATACTATAAAATAAGAAGCCATATAATCAAATTAATGGATAGGAAATTGAACTTCATTCAAATAAATGATTCATTGTTAACAAAAATGCCCTAATTATGCACATGCTTTTAGTTTCTTTTGTCGCCATCAGTTTTTCTGCGCTGTCAGCGTTTTGATTTTGCATTCGTTAGCGATATATCGGGGGTAAGCAAAGACTGGATCATGCCTCTCAATCATATTTGCTATCTTATCTCGTGTTTCTCGTAATCTTAACGTTAATTATAAATGTGGCCAAAGCACTTTGCTTATTCTAAATTGATACACAAGTTTTAACACAATCGTGTGTTAAGATTCATTAAGCCAGTTTAGTGTTTTATTTCCCGTATAGATCTAGAATCCAGGTAAATGCAACACCGCGTCAATCATTGAATATAAATGGTGATCACATGAGATATTGAGATCCCGACCTTGAGCACTTATATGTAATATAAATTGCGCAGATCCTTCGTGAGAAAGAAACTGCAGGGTTTACACAGGAAGCTCACTTGCGAGTCTCAGCATTCAAACTAATTTTTGACGAGTGCAAGTAGAAGTATTACAAGCCCACAAATTAAACCAGGTTAAGCGGACGAACGCAAACGGATATCGCAGTCGCAAAACGGAGACAAGAAAAACCGGCGTATACCTGTATTCCCTTCCTTTATAATCGATGAAGGATTACGAGTTATTGGATACATTTTATATTGACACACAGTTATCGGAAACTCATCTTATATTTTAACAATACCTTTTTTAAACAAATAATCGAATATAAATTGTGGCTATTTATTTTCACTCACATAACGTAAACTACACGGAAAAGACGTGTATATACGTATACGTACCTATACCACAATACGCTTTAACGTCAGAAGGTCATTTATTTAATTCATTTGACCAGTTGCACATAGACCACGCAATACGACGAACAAGAAACACAAACAAATCAAAGACGATGAACACTATGATCACTGCTATGGAACAATAAAACCCACAGGTGGCAGAGGTGGACGAACCAGATAAATATGCGACGAACACAACCTTTAAACCGTATTACTCACAATGCATGCATACTTATAGCATTTCAGTTTGACTTAAATAACAGTGATAAAGAATACACCATTTAATAGAATTTCAATATACGTACTCATTTCGTGGATGCTAACGCGGGTAGCAGATTAGCAACTTTCTGAGACACGATGAAATAAAATAAATACGAGTGTCAAATACAACTATTCTTATTAACACGATTTTAGATCATAGCATAGCGTCAAATTACCGTCATGCAATTTAGTTGACAAAGTGTCAGAACTTTCCAAACCAAACAAACAGTACTTTCAAAATAATCTTCCTCTTGAATTAAAATACATTTTCTAAAAAGTTTACCACATATGAATTTACATGCAACAGGTAGCTTCTAGTCACGCAAGGGTCTAATTGCATAATTTAAATTTAGTAACAGCAAATAGTTCCCATACATGTTTGTGAAAAAGCAGGGAACGTGACATTGTTTGTTTACAAGTTGGTAACCATTCTAATTACCGCCTATAAGATCGCGTGTGATAATACACGGTTGTTATAAGATCGCGTGTGATAATACACGGTTGTTATAAGATCGCGTGTGATAATACACGGTTGTTGGGTTTAAATCCGACTACGCATCTTCACGTACTGGTACAGGGCAATTAAGAAAAAAACAACATTTAATCTTGTTACACGCTATAAACAATGGTATTTTCGAGTATGACATTAACTAACAATACAATTACATTTTCCAGTGTGACATTAACTATAATGATACTACTTATACGACCATTACTTACACTACACATATTACTACTACTACTACTACTACTACTTCTACTAAAACTACGTCTAAAACTGCTACTTCTACTACCATTACGAGTACTATTACAGCTAATACTACAACTACTACTTCTGCTACTACTACTCCTACTCCTACTCTTACTACTACTACTACTACTACTACTACTACTACTACTACTACTACTGCTAATACTACTACCACTACTACTACTACTACTACTACTACTACTACTACTACTACTACTACTACTACTACTACTACTACTACTACTACTACTACTAGTACTACTACTACTTCTACTACTTCTACTGCTGCTACTTCAACTACTACTACTATTACTACTACTACTACTACTACTACTACTACTACTACTACTACTACTACTACTACTACTACTACTACTACTACTACTACTACTACTATTACTACTACTACTACTACTACCACTACTACCACAACTACGACTTCACCTACTACTACTACTACTACTACTACTACTACTACTACTACTACTTCTACTACTACTGCTACTGCTACTACTACTACCATTATTACTACTACTTCTACTACTAATTATTATTTTACTACTACTACTACTTCTAAGTACTACGATAACAACATCTACTATTATTACTACTACTACTACTAGTGTTACTACTACAATTACTACTATTGCTACTACTACTACTACTACTACTATTTTTACCACTACTACTACTACTTATACTACTACTATTACTACTACTATTGCTACTATTACTACTACAGAAACTACTTCTTCTACTACTATTACTACTTCTTCGACTGATATTACCACTACTATTACTACTATTACTACTGCTACAGTTCTACCCCTTTTCTACTACTACGAGTACTATTACTGCTATTACTAAATCTACTATTTCTGGCTCTCCTACTACTACCACAAGTACTACTACTACTACTACTACTACCAGTACTACTACTACTACTTCTACTACTACTACTACTACTACTACTACTACTACTACTACTACTACTACTACTACTACTACTACTACTACTACTACTATTACTACTACTGCTACTGCTACTTTTACTTCTACTAATACTACTATATATATATATATATATATATATATATATATATATATATATATATATATATATATATATATATATATATATATATATATATATATATATATATATATATATATATATATATATATATATATATATATGTAATCGTGACCATAGGGCGAAGTGTATCAAAAACCAGTACTATGGCGAAATTTTCTAACTTCTTTAAAATAACTACGTCTCAAATAAAAATGCACTTTTAACACAATTTAAACTTGTACATTTGCAGGAAAATAAATGTTTCTTTCTAATTTTGACTCTTCATTGGTGAAAATTTGAATTTATCCTTTACGCCTTAATTCTATTCGACTTAATGCCAAAACACCCATATAGAAATTTTACTTCACCTCGTTTCGATACTTGGGAGAAAGGGACTTAATGCGGAAAAACACGTTCTTCCGGTTTTTGCTTTCTTAATTAGGCTGCGATACATAAATATGAGTTTGCATTCAATGAATAAACCGTTATGAAAATATGTATGGCAAAACTAGATAATATAATTTTAATATGTACATATTTTTCTCAACAAGCTAATTATATTTACTTCTTTTTCACGCGTGTATTTGATGAAATGTATTTATAGAGTTCTAAAAATAGAAAATGTATATTTCATATATCTATAGACTTAGGGGACCTCGAATATTAAAATACCAAATGTTATTATCTTTAAATAATGTTTATTGACTTGTGTTGGCTTGTTCTCCATTACCATTTGACAATTGCAACCGAACAATTCATTTGTAATATTTTAACCACGCGACCGTGAGCGTTCTACATGAGTTCGCCGAACAGACATTCCTTTCGGGTGCTCTGATTGTCTTTTTAAAAGTATTAGCTCTATGTTGGGTTGCAGGACACGCATCGTCTGTGAACAAATAACGTTTAATTGAAAGTAATAAATGAATCATTTTCCGTAGTATGGATAGCATAAAAGTGTCTGTATAGCTAACGGTATTGTGTGTACGATTTCTGTCATTTCCATCATTGAGTTGTTTTCTGTAGTTTTTACCTCAAGTTTGATTCTGTATTGTTGAGCGTGTCATATTTCCAGCATTATGTCGAAGTGTAGCGCTTACAGCTTGTAGAAAATACGAGTCAGTGATATTGTTACACCCCAACAGGTGCAGGTGTCTGCTGATTGTCTGAACAATCATTTTTTGAAGCACATCCTGCTCCGATTACATCTTTTGGTACTATATTACTTTAGATATATAAATAATTGTAAGTATAATAATTCTGTTAATGTATGAAGTTTTTGGTGACATGTGATGCTACACAAGCAGTATTAACTGACTAGCTTTTTCAAATTTTCTACGTTATTTTCCTTTCTTTATTCATGTATTCAGTAAAAATGTAAATAGATATGATGGACCACATTTTCCGACTGCATATATGTCAAAGGTGGGTAAAATGATACCTATTTTGTCCATAAAGTCAAACATTTCACATTTTATTGCGAAAATTGAGATCGGTGTTTTCATTGGGGCATGAAAGAAAACTATCCGGTTTAAGTGCTTTGCATTTTAATCGCATTTAAATGTCATCTATTCTTATACAATCTGATTTTTCTTCAACCATTAGTTTCATAATATCAGGTTCGTTTCTGAAACTGGGTTAATGTATCTTAAAGGTGTTATTTTAAAAGCAGGTAAAATATCTATTGGTCAGTGTTTGGGCAAATGTTTTTGTTGTTTATTTAATTCACCATTGTTGTTTGTAAATAGTATTTATTTGGTTGTTTATCCTACAGCAACGGGTACATTCAGTTTTGACTTGGGAAAATAAGAACCGCACATGCGCCCACGTGCATATACAGTACATGCGGTATGTTTTTTTTACTGTGAAGTAAACAAATATGTTAGTTTTAGTTCTCTCTTAATATGCAATCTGGACACAACTTTTTCTCAACATTTAATATAATTTTATTAAAAGAAGTACTTACTTACGTAATATAAATAGACATGGTAAACTCCACACGAGCTTCTGCCATGGCGGTTCTTTTGTCGTGCGTGCGTCTGTGCGAGAGTAAACTTTTCCTTAAAATGACAACTCTTCTGAGACCGGTGGGCCAATTTTGATGAAACTTCACAGAAATGTTCCTTGGGAAGTCATCTACCAAAGTTGCCCAAAGGGTTCCGCTCCGTTGATAAACATGGAAGCCAGGGACTATATTTCTTTATATGACTATATTGAAAACTTTGTAAATTTTCTTGACAGAAACCACTGGTTGGGTTTCCAAATAATTTCACAGAAATGTTCCTTGGGTGGTTCTCTACCGAAGTTGCTCAAAAGTTTCCACTCTGTTGAAAAACATGGCCGCCAGGAGTTTGGGCCATTTTCCTTAACCTTAAAAAAAGTTGTTTGTTTCCACTAACCCGACCGACCATGTATTTATGCCCCCGACCATAATTTTTTTGCCGTTTTGACATTTTTCTTTTAAATATTCGCTTTTTTTCAAATTATATTGAACGTTTCTTTATGAAGGCAGTAACTTGACTGGGATCCAGCCTCTGGATATTTTGTTTTAATATTCTATGACAACCGCGGAACCAATCCAGGCAGAACGCCAATAGTATTGGTGTTGTTTAACCGTTTGAATACAATAGTTGTCGCCATGATGTTGTTCCATCTTTGCCATGGTCTGCTTTAGTAAATAAATCACATTTTGCAAGTTCGTCGGAGCTTTCCTCCTAAATACTGACAGTAATTGTACCTTTTGGTACACATTTAACAATAATAAGTGTCTATGCCTTAAGAAAGTTTGAATGTGTGCAGGGCCCATTTCACAAAGCTCCGTAGGGAAAACTTAAGTAAATTTCTTAAAATCGTAAAATTCCTAAAGTCTGTGGCTAGTTCATTTAAATTTTATTTTGTGTTGTGACTAGGAACCAGTTGTATATGCATTATAGAGCATATTTGTTCAGATACAACTATGTAGCTACAGTCGAAATGTAATGATGCGAATCGCAATACAGCCAAACAACGTTATTTGGAAGTCGTCAGGACGGATAAAAATAGTTCGAAATAATGATTATTCAAATAATACATTTCTAGATTCTTTTTAATATAAATCACTCTTCTAAAATTGCAAATATGTATACTAGTGATGTTTCTTTATTTCTTATTGCACCAGTCATTGTGACTTTTATACAAGGCACAAGTTATTTTATTTTGAATCTGTTGCAAGTATATGCGAACAGATGACATAAAAAACGTAAATCCAACTTAAATACGAACACCTAATAAATAGTTGAACTCCGGGTTTGCTATTCAAGCTTGTTGCTGCAATAGTTTGACAAGCTATAATTATACAAAGATACTTACAGTTCCATTTAATCGATTATTCACCCAATAAAGGTGTGAAAATCAAGCAGAGACAAATGCTGATAATAACAAGAAAGGTGTGAAAATTGATTTCGATCTTCATTATTCATCCTTCGAATTAATAGTTGATTTAATGCACTAAAACAGGTGTTAGGACCCGAATAATGGGTTCGAAATAGCGATAAATTGATAGATTATTCCAAATAGCAAGATTCCAATAAAACATCAAATTTCTAATTAAATTAGAGTTGCAGTGGTGTAATGCATATGGTGTCCACCTTGAAATTGGGAGGTCGCAAGTTCGATCCCGACTTGGGAAGCCTTCGAATGATCTTTCTCAAAAGACACCAAGTACTGGTTCTATCCAGGAAAAGGACTTGAGGGTTTCTCTATAAGCCACAGGCTTTTTACACAATCGAGCTAAACATCGAGTAAAACACAATATTAATAAAGAAAACTGACTGGAATAACATTAAACAAATAACCAAAGTTCAAATCATACTGGTTTACTCATTATAAAACATGTTTTTCAAATTGATTTCAAAAGATTCTCGATACATTTTTCAGCTATTTATATTTTTCAGGTTATTGTAAAATTTCTATGGTCTGTGGGCCATTTAGCCAATTGGTCGATTTAACTTCCAGAGTTCCGTTGTTTACAAAACATACATCCAATATGACAAGTAGTAAAAAGAGCTTTCCAAGTGCTAATACTTCAGGGTTGTGGTTGTAAAGCCCACCTCTCAATAGTATATGGGTTGTGTTGTGTGGTAATTTGCCAGAAATGTGGACTTTAAAGGATGTAAATAAGGGTTGATACTGCTGACCCAACTGGAGTTACATATCTGGTATAACTGGTTTGTCCTGCCTATTTTAATTAAGTGTGTTTTAAAGGGACTATGTCAATAAAAAGGGCCACAAAGGGGCAATTGCAGAACAAAATCTGGAAATTAAAATTAATATTAGCATATAATAAAGGTTGAAATAATATATATATAACGGAAAAATAGTTTATGCAATCTGAGAGAAAAATCATTATATAATGTGGGATGTGTTTGTTTGGCCCTTTTATTGTTTACACTTTGACGTCATATTTGCGGGTTTCATATGCAATCATAGTATGGCCATTCATTTTCACAAATCAGAATAGCGCAGTTGGTTACAGCGGTCTACTGTAATTTGTTCTTACGACTCCGTCTTCGTGAGTTCGATACCCACTCAGGGTTTTTTTTCTTTATGTTTTTTTTTATATCAAAATTCTTATAATGTAGTAAATTATTCATACGTTATATATTGTATACGCCTTTATATTGCTGATTTCTTTAACATAAAAACATTTAAATTGCAGAAAGGGATCACTTTTTTGTTGACATAGTCCCTTTAAGTATAAAATGACATGTTTATCATGTTGAAGCAGGATTTGGCTAGTTGAATCAAACCATGGTGGTATAAAATGACACAAATGTTGGAAATGAATAATTTAGGCTTCTATATTACATTTTAAGATTGTAACCCTGTCATGATTAATCTTACAGACACATGATATCTTCCCGGTATGACTGCCGAATAAATGGGTGCCAAGGTGACACAACACATTAACCATTGTGTTAGATGAGAAAGTGTTGTAATTTTCATTGATGAAATAGAATTTGTGAATTGCTTTGATATACTAATAGTTAGAAAACATGGATATGATAGAGTATATTGGTTTGCTAATGTTGGTTGGTTAGTATTCATATTCGTTTCCGCTCAATTAGTCCAACAATTTTCATCTTATCTTCACCAAACTTCATGAACATGTTTGTGGGCATAATATCTAAGCCAAGTTTGATAATCAGCCAAACTTTATGAAAATGTTTGTAATAAAATATCTCAGTCAGGTTCTTTGCAAAGCGCAATAATCAGCTAAATCGCACTCGAGTTATGGTCCTTGAATTATTTGATATTGGCCCTTTTAGCCGTTTCCACTCTTTCACTCTCAAGTCCAACAATTGTCATCTGATCTTCATCAAACTTAGTGGAAATCTTTGTTGGCATAATACCACGGTGAAGTTGGATAATCAACAAAATCGCTCAAGTAACTGTAGAGTTATGGCCCTTTGATTATCTAGAATAACTGTTTTAGCTGTTTCCGGTCCGATCTTAACCAAACTTGAATAAAATGTATGAGATTATAATATCTTAGACAAGTTTTATTGTGATCTAAATTGCCACAGGAACTGCAGAGTAATGGCCCTTTATTTAACTAAAATTGACCGTTTTAGCAGTGTTCATTTTATCTTCACCAAAATTGATGTTTATGCCCCATTTTAAAGATGGCGCGGTATTGGTCTAATAACCAGCCAAATCGCTCCAGGTTTTTTGGAGTTATTGCCCTTGAATTATCTGAAATTGGTCTTTTTAGTCGTTTCCGCTCTCTATATCCAGCAATGTTCATCCAATTTGCAGACGTGCTAAGCATGGTAAGACAAGGAGTCATGTGCAAGAACTCTAGATCTCTAGGTCAAAGGTCAAGGTCACACTTAAAAGTCAAAGGTCAAATATAAGAATATAAGCCATAGACCTTGTCCGGTGTATAATTTTGTCCAGCAGGGTAGGAGGGTTAACCCTACCCCTTCGAATTACTTTTCAGAAGTGATAAGCATTCTGAGGCGGTATGTCACATGCAAGAACCAGATACCATGATCCAAGGTCAAGGTCACACTTAAAGGTCAAATATATGTATTCATGTTAGAATTCATATTAAGAGTCAGCATTTTCAAATAACTTGGTAGAAGTGATATAAAACAGTGTGTCGCGCTTTAAGCTAGGTCCACGGTCAAGGTCACAGTTTAAGGTCAAAGGTCAAAAAAAGAATTAATACTCTGTCTGGAGGATAATTTTGTCTGACATGGACATATTTTCAAATTACTTGCCAGAAGTGTTAAGCATGATGAGATGGTGTATCGCGGGCAAGAATCAGGTCCCTAGGTCCAAGATCAAGGTCGTATTTATTTACCTACAAAATAACGGCCGGATAATTTAGAGATTAGCCATTCACTTAGCTACCGAACACTTCAAGCAACGCACCCTAGCATCTAGGATTTATTTTAGATGTTTCCTACAATTTCGGACAGTCTTCATTTTGATAGGAA
This sequence comes from Congeria kusceri, assembly GCA_027627225.1. Taxonomy (NCBI): domain Eukaryota; kingdom Metazoa; phylum Mollusca; class Bivalvia; order Myida; family Dreissenidae; genus Congeria; species Congeria kusceri. The sequence goes on along the minus strand of CM051037.1, from coordinate 11,243,209 downwards.
AACACTAAAATTTTGGAACAATTTTGATATTATTCATTAAAAGTATTCTATATTAGACTTACAAATACTAACACGCTGTTTGAAAATGTATGTTTTGGGTTATTCACAAAGTGTGTAGCAATTTTAGAAAATTTTCTTAAATTTTTTTTTAATTTCCTCAGACAAAATCTAAATTTTCAATTAAAAAAAAATAATTATGTAATGGAATGTTCTCAATACAGATAACTAACACAAGTTTTATAAGAAATAATAATTAAAATCCATTATATTGGGTGGTAGAATAACCAGGGGTGGCTGAATAGTTGGAAAAAAGGATTATATAATCACTATAAATAAAACATGGAATGAGTGAATGTTTCTTTTGTAATGATTTTATCTTTTCTGCACATAGTATACACTATATACACACTTTTACAGTATCATCTTAAATTAATAAATAAATTAAGGTTTCTTTTAACATACATTTCGCTGCATTTATTTTTTGGTAACGTCATATACAATCACCAAAGTTAAATGCATTTTATGTAAAGCAAGAGCTGTCAGAGGACAACGCTCTATACTTTTCAAAGTATTTCAGTTGGTACGTATTTTGGGAGTGGAAGGGGTATAAATGTGTTGAAATACAAAACTGAGTTATGGTAATTATTTCATCAAATTAATGTTTCAAGTGAAAACCTTTTGTAGTTGATAACTTGTGTAGTTTTGCAGATATAAGAGTTTTGAATATAAACTTTAATCAGAAAATCTATGTGAACTGGGTTATGGGAAATGTTGCTTCTGATGCTGGAGTTGATGACACAATATATTTCAAGTTTCAAGTAAATAACTTATGTAGTTTTGCAGTTAAAAAACTTTTAAATATAAACAAAATTCAGACGTGTACACCATCGCTATTAGGAAAGCTCACTTATTATTCGAACAGTCGAGCTAAAAATGATAAAATATGATACCTAAAATGCACAAATAACTGATAGTGTACTTGAATCTCACAAATCACTTGTGTTGTGCTGTTCGAATAAAAACATGGCCTATAAATTAATGTATTGTACAATATAAACCTTGCTATGGTTTCTTCTACCATTTGTTATCTTTTAAAAAATGGTAACATATTTTAACATGACGTAGCATCAAAAATAACCCACAGCCATCGTGCAGCCACACACCAAATGACAGCTTACATATGGTACTTTCATAACAACACTGTCCCGAATATGCCTGCTGGGGAGGGGGAGGGGGGGGAGCAGGGTCTATTGTCAGCGTAAAGTCTGATAGACCCTGTCCGGATGATAATTTTGTCCAGCAAGGAAGGCCTTTCAAATAACTTGGCGGAAGTGTTAAGCATGGTGTAACGCGGTGTTTTGAGAACTAGATCCCATGGTTCAAGGTCAAGGTCACAGTTAAAAAAAAGTTCAAAGGTCCAATTATATTGATGAGTGTGCAAAGCCAGTGATTTTAGGGCCTATTTGGGGCCGAAATTTGGCCCCATTCTCCTGCATAAAGAGTGTATATTTTTCCCCAATATTTACATTTGAATTCCGCTCATAATATAAGTTGTTTTTTTAAATGGACCAAAATTGAACAAAAACTAATTAAGATAGAGGAATTTTCATAAACAATCCCAGCAGTTTTTCATCAAATCAAGTTAGTGCATAATCTAAGTTATCATTTGTAGCAAACCAATTCATTAATGTTTTATAACAAAGTAGAATATAAACATGTAATAATGCTTTTCAAAAAACAAAAATTCCCTTTTGGCGTTATATTCCCCATCTAAAGGGCCCCAACAGCTTTCCCCCGAAGGTGAAAAAAACAATATTGAAAGCATTATTTATGCATGCATATCTTGTTATTGTAGACTATATTCATATAAAACACAAACAATTGCATGAAATGCAGATGGTTAGCATAAACAGTAAATAAAATCTCACACATATAGAGAAACACTTTCTACTCTATACTTGAGACTAAAAAGACATATACAAACATTACATTGCCACACAACTGATATACTTTATTGTTATTGCAATTGATAAAGCAGCCAACTTATTTCACAAAAGAAGATAAACTATTAATGTAAATTATTAACACAAAATGTCACATATTAAGGGTTTTTCTGTCGATCACCAAAGTCACCAAATCGTGAAAAGAGGCGACAGTTTTTTTTCTATATGGCGAATTTCATAACTCGAAGTCAGTGCAAAACACTCTGAATGCACAAGACTGGAATGCTCGTAATCAATTGTACATCACTACCGATCACATTGTTTTATGTAACGATGGACTTTATAGACCTTCTTTGTTTCCACCCGCCACCCTTGCTTAAGTCTGTTATTTGGTTGTTGAATGTTTCATAGCCTTGTCGTTGCATCCCAGGAGTCAAGTGTTAAGCCTTAAAACATCATGATTAAGATTCTTAGGTCTCGCGCTATTAAGGAAAAAATCACAATTTATTCATTTAAAACGTTGATTGTGAACTGAAACATCAACATGTTAAAATACATATACTTTACAAAAACAAAGGTTATTATTATTGGATCAAAGTGATTCAAAGATTCTAGTGTATCTTTCCGACTACTTGAACTCGCTATCGGTTTAAAACAAATAAATATTGTTCATACTGTTTTGATGATGTTAATACTTTTATTTCTTTTTATTTAACATTTCCTTTGTTTTGGCAGGCATAAACATCACATTTTACAACTATCTGAAAGGCTTTTATGGGCCGCGTTTACACACCACGAAATGTCGTGATAGGTATTTGTTAATGTATTTAATATGTAAGTGTTTTATTTATTTTACATACACTTTTGATTGCAATTTAATTTGAAAACGTAAATAACTTGTTAATATAAAATGTTTGATTTTTCTGCATTCCTGGTGGCTTTCGGTAAGTTTCTATGCGCTTTCGGTTAATCTAGTGACACATATCATTCTTTTCTTTGGTACGTGTGCTGATCCATCCATATTTTGTATTATTAGCTATTGGGAATATAGTTGAACTTTGAGTAGCATAATGTAGTACAGGCTGGTGGTACATGCAACATGTGTGGTTGAATTTTTGGCTGCCTCATCACGATCCATAAGTCTTCGTGGTATGCTTCGAAATTGATACGTACATACAAATAAACAATATGTAAAAACCATCAGATACAAAATCAATAATAAGTCGCGGTATAGATTTTTTTGGACAGAATATATCGAAATTTCAATAACTTCCCTTGTGTTTTATTTCAAAAATATTTGACCAGGCTAGTTATTTCTATGCCCTGTGAAGAATTAGTAAAGCTTCGCCACCGTTTAATATCGATTCGCCACTGTTTAATGCTGATTTGGAACAGTTTCATAACTATTAGCCACAGGCTCATAATGATTCGCCACACTATTTTAAAACAAAGATATTTGGTGGAAATTGATGAGCATTATAATTTAAAGGAAATGTGTGTGTTTTTTATAAGTTGCATTTAAAGATACATGTATATGAAGAATACAACATCACTAATAAAGCTTATTAATTTGTACTTTATAATGCACTATGTACAATATTGAGAATTATGGCAATGCCGACAACTACGACGATTATTGTTACATGAATTTTATTGTGTCAAGGATTAACTCAATTTACGTTAAAAGTGTACCCGGATACCCGCGGGTCAGATAAGCGTTGACGAGTACCCGGATCCATTTTCACTACCTGGGTACCCAATGACATGCGAATGGAAATAAGTACACATATATTCTCAGCAAACATTTGAATCAACATTATGATTATGCACCACAACTTTACATTGCATGTTATCAAATTTAAAACTTTAAAGTATCAAGTGTTGATTATTGAAAAGTTGCTTGATGTTTTGGGATGACAAAAAAGTCACATATAAGATAATATTTATTGTATTGCCTGTATCACATTATGCTAGTACATTGTATCATTTATGTATCTGTTTGGAAATCTACATGACATTCATATTAATGAAACTACAATTTGCGTATTCCATAAAACATTAACTAGACTAACTATACAAGAAATTCAAAGCTGAAGGATCGCAAATTTCTTTTTAGCACCTTCATATTGAATTGCCTCGCCAGCTGGTATAACGCAACCTCCTTGTGAATGTCAACTGTCTGCCCACCAAACATGGAAACTCAAATGTGACTCACCTTGAATAAAAAAACTTTTGTATTAATATAGAATCATAATGCATTTTTAAACTTGACAGTTTACAGTTCGACAGTGCAGCACAGTTTCTGTATACCCTGCAATATTTTCCAACATAATGTCACAAAATTGAAAACAAACGACTGCCATCGTGAAAATGCATGGCAAATGCAAAACAAAAATGGACAATACCCCCAAAACGCCTTTACAACTATTCTGTACACATGATATGTGCATGCATTTTAATTGCAGACTGATAATGTGAGATGTCATCGAACATAATTTAAAAGTAATGTTAATTTACCTGTATAAATGTACGACTTACCGTTTGTTTCGAACATTTTTGGCGCTACCGGAAATTTCGTATGCGCAAGCTCGAAATAATTTATTTTATGCAATTATGCGATGATTAAAAACTTCGATGCACTTTATTGATAAAAATTACAACTAAATGATAGATTAAATGTTTTATACATAAAAATAAAACCTATATAAAAAGAAACAATCCAAATGTATGTCGGGCACCTGTTCAGGGATGTTGTCGTTTAATGTGAGCCCAAATGGGGCCCATATGGATTGTAAATTATATGCTTATGGTTGAATTACTATTTTTTTATAAAACAATAGTAGCTTAGATCAATGCAGTCACATACTAGCACAAAAATATAAGTTTATAATAAATAAATACCTTTTAAAGTATTTTTATCCACAGTGCTGTAATATGGGACCCATCCGGGACCATTGGGGTATTGTCCATTTTTGTTTTGCATTTGCCATGCATTTTCACGATGGCAGTCGTTTGTTTTCAATTTTGTGACATTATGTTGGAAAATATTGCAGGGTATACAGAAACTGTGCTGCACTGTCGAACTGTAAACTGTCAAGTTTAAAAATTCATTATAATTCTATATTAATAAAAAAGTTTTTTTATTCAAGGTGGGTCACCTTTGAGTTTCCATGTTTGGTGGGCAGACAGTTGACATTCACAAGGAGGTTGCGTTATACCAGCTGGCGAGGCAATTCAATATGAAGGTGCTAAAGAGAAATTTGCGATCCTTCAGCTTTGAATTACTTGTATAGTTAGTCTAGTTAATGTTTTATGGAATACGCAAATTGTAGTTTCATTAATATGAATGTCATGTAGATTTCCAAAAAGATACATAAATGATACAATGTACTAGCATAATGTGATACAGGCAATACAATAAATATTGTCTTATATGTGACTTTTTTGTCATCCCAAAACATCAAAGCAACTTTTCAATAATCAACACTTGATACTTTAAAGTTTTAAATTTGATAACATGCAATGTAAAGTTGTGGTGCATAATCATAATGTTGATTCAAATGTTTGCTGAGAATATATGTGTACTTATTTCCACTCGCAAGTCATTGGGTACCCAGGTAGTGAAAATGGATCCGGGTACTCGTCAACGCTTATCTGACCCGCGGGTATCCGGGTACACTGTTAACTTAAATTGAGTTAATCCTTGACACAATAAAATTCATGTAACAATAATCGTCGTAGTCGTCGGCATTGCCATAATTCACAATATTATACATAGTGCATTATAAAGTACAAATTAATGAGCTTTATTAGTGATGTTGTATTCTTCATATAGATGTATCTTTAAATGCAACTTATAAAAAACACACACATTTCCTTTAAATTATAATGCTCATCAATTTCCACCAAATATCTTTGTTTTAATCATCACAGTAGCGTGGCGAATCATTATGAGCCTGTGGCTAATAGTTATGAAACTGTTGCAAATCAGCATTAAACAGTGGCGAATCGATATTAAACGGTGGCGAAGCTTTACTAATTCTTCACAGGGCATAGAAATGACTGGCCTGGTCAAATATTTTTTGAAATAAAACACAAGGGAAGTAATTGAAATTTCGATATATTCTGTCAAATAAATCTATACTGCGACTTATTATTGATTTTGTTTCTGATGATGTGTACATATTGTTTATATGTATGTACGTATCAATTTTAAAGCATACCACGAAGACTTGTGGACCGTGATGAGGCAGCCAAAAATTAAACCACACATGTTGCATGTACCACCAGCCTGTTCTACATTATGCTACTCCAAGGTCAACTATATCCCCAATAGCTAAAAATACAAAATATGGATGGATCAGCACACGTACCAAAGAAAAGAATGATATGTGTCACTAGATTAACCGAAAGCGCATAGAAACTTACCGAAAGCCACCAGGAATGCAGAAAAATCTAACATTTTATATTAACAAGTTATTTACGTTTTCAAATTAAATTGCAATCAAAAGTGTATGTAAAATAAATAAAACATTTACATATTAAATACATTAACAAATACCTATCACGACATTTCGTGGTGTGTAAACGCGGCCCATAAAAGCCTTTCAGATAGTTGTAAAATGTGATGTTTATGCCTGCCAAAACAAAGGAAATGTTAAATAAAAAGAAATAAAAGTATTAACATCATCAAAACAGTATGAACAATATTTATTTGTTTTACACCGATAGCCTGTTCAAGTAGTCGGAAAGATACACTAGAATCTTTGAATCACTTTGATCCAATAATAATAACCTTTGTTTTTGTAAAGTATATGTATTTTAACATGTTTATAATATCAGTTCACAATCAACGTTTTAAATGAATAAATTGTGATTTTTTCCTTAATAGCGCGAGACCTAAGAATCTTCATCATGATGTTTTAAGGCTTAACACTCGACTCCTGGGCTGCAACGACAAGGCTATGGAACATTCAACAACCAAATAACAGACTAAAGCAAGGGTGGCGGGTGGAAACAAAGAAGGTCTATAAAGTCCATCGTTACATAAAACAATGTGATCGGTAATGATGTACAATTGATTACGAGCATTCCAGTCTTGAGCATTCAGAGTGTTTTGCACTGACTTTGAGTTATGAAATTCGCCATATAGAAAAAAACTGTCGCCTCGTTTCACGATTTGGTGACTTTGGTGATCGACAGAAAAACTCTTAATATGTGACATTTTGTGTTAATCATTTACATTAATAGTTTATCTCCTTTTGTGAAATAACTTGGCTGCTTTATCTATTGCAATAACAATAAAGTATGTCAATTGTGTGGCAATGTAATGTTTGTATGTCTTTTTAGTCTCAAGAATAGAGTAGAAAGTGTTTCTCTATATGTGTCAGATTTTATTTACTGCTTATGCTAACCATCTGCATTTCATGCAATTGTTTGTCTTTTATGTGAATATAGTCTACAATAACAAGATATGCATGCATATATAATAAGTGAGTACATACAATAATTGATTGTGACTAACATCATTAAAGTTGGGAATTTTATCCTTGTTTGCGTTTTAACATAATGTGTTTCATATTGTTTAATAGTTTTCATGTAATAATTTACTTTGAAGTGATTCTAATGCATCCTTTTCAAATTTGTATGCCTGATAAAATTATATACCTGGTAGATACGCACATTTCCTGTATTGATATTGAAGGGTTTTTTAAGCATCAGCTGTATGATGGATATATCATATCTGTGTATCTCTCCAGATAATTTAAATATCTATAATCAAAATACCGGTATTCTGATAATTCTTTTTGTGTGTTAAATAACGAAATATTTTGTTTAAGAATAACATATTTTTATATTGAAATTTCCCTGGTTTCTTTGTTTTATTAACTAGTTTTGTACGCTTTTGTTACATGTACAACTATTAAAATATGCTGACCATGATATGATTGTCAGATTCAACTGTAAATGTTTTGATTGATTAAAGCTGTATCGTATCGATAACGTTCTTGTTTTGTTTACCTCTGACAGGTCTGACTTACAGAATATTGCAGTATACCTACCATATAGGATGAAAAAAGGATCATATATAGACCCAAATACTGCCCGTATGCAGCCCATATTGAACCCATATAGGACCCATATGCTTGCTGGGGTCATTGTATTGTTTTCATTTAATAATTTTGTTAAATACAATAGTATAAAACGCACACTTACAACATCGCTCAACGAAATCAGCAATCAGGAGCTGTGCTTCTTAAGTCTTTTTTTGAATTGCTAACAACGCGCATTCACTGCGAAACGTTTCCGGTTAAAATTACACAACGCAAAATTTAAGACACCTCAATATTTATAAATGGATTTCTTTAATCGAAAGGTACTGGGAATGTCCGGAAAGACAGTACTACAAAAAGCAGTGTTAGAAAAGCATTCTTTACAGGGTCAAACCCATAAGATATATTATTAGTTTAAGAGAATAAAAACGATATATTTGAAAATTCGCCCGAAGCCTGGATTTGACGACCATATAGATAATATATTTTCCAAAAATAAAGAAAAATATATTTATCTTTACAATGAACCTAATACCGTTTCAAATATTTGTGTAGGTCATACAGTATGTCCATACAAAAATCCAATATGATTGCATAAATAGGTAATTAGTAATTAATTACGAGAATTAAGTCACCGGCACCTTAATGGTCGCGGTCGCCTTAAGTCTGCTTTGTTGGACAATTTATTCGCCCTATGGTCACGATTACATATATATATATATATATATATATATATATATATATATATATATATATATATATATATATATATATATATATATATATATATATATATATATATATATATATATATATATATATATATATATATATATATATATATATATATATTGTTGTATATATGAAGACTTGACTCAAATCGACAGTATATGAAAGGTAATACAAACGTCAAGGACTGGTTGCGAAACATGAATGCTATGCTATCATATGACATACGCAAAACGTCAGCCAAAACATGTTGGTTTTTTTTAGAAGAAAACCCCGAAAGCTCAAGTTAATGTAGCGAATAGATCCATATCGAGTCACTCATTCACAAACATCTGAGTTGCGGCGCACAAAGTATCAATGTGATTCAGATATGCTGTCACTTTCCGTTTGTTTACGCCTTAAAATATTTCATCTATATTTTGATTGCAAACTATATTTTTAAAAATGAAATATTGAAGTTTAATTTAGTAAAATGCTAACGTCCATCAACATTCATCAATGAGGTAAAGACGTTAATGTTATAGCATTATTGTCAAAAGGCTGACATTGTCATTTCGCGTTAAACAATGAGAACACTACAGTAATTTTAAATGGTATGTCAACAATTTCTCATGCATATTTAAAGGATCTAGTAGAAATCATGGATGCTCCATGAGAGCTCGTGCGCTAATTTTCTATTAGGTCCATTACACTGTCGAGCCAATACAAGGTGAAGACCTCCTAAACCCTCTGTAGCACCATATTTTTCACAAATCACATTTTTAACACGTGTGAAAAATAGGATCTAATGTTTCAAGTCTGAAAAATAGGATCTCATTCTTCAAACATCGCAATACCATTCTTCTAATTTTCTGTAAATGTTATGATCGTGTCAAGTTTTTTATATGCACTCAGATCATATTCTTCATACATGAAAAGAAAGTGTTCAAATTTAACGAATACCGAGCAAGGGATGAATACCTAGGTATTAGGTATTCGCGAAAATACGATAGCGTACATCCAGACTGACTCCAATACCCTGCTCGGTATTGTGCATTCAAAATGTACCGAATATCGACCCAGCTGGGTATTGGGTTTTCGCGAAATACATCATTGCGAATATCTAGCCGGCCTCCAATGCCCAGCTCGGTATTGGGGATTCAAAATATAACGAATATCGAGCCATGGATGAATATCTAGCTGGGTATTGGGTATTCGCGAAATACATGATCGCGAATATCTAGCCAGCCTCCATTACCTAGCTCGGTATTGGGTATCCAAAATATACCGAATATCGAGCCAGGGATGAATACCTAGCTGGGTATTATGTATTCGCGAAATACATGATGGCAAATATCTAGCCAGTATCCAATGCCCAGTTCGGTATTCAGTATTCAAAACATACCAATTATCGAGCCATGGATGAATACCCAGCCTGGTATTGGTTATTCGCGAAATACATGATGGTGAATATCTAGACGGCCTCCAATACCCAGCTTGGTATTGGGTATTAAAAACATACCGAATATCGAGCCAGGGATGAATACCTAGCTGGGTATTGGGTCTTCGCGAAATACATGATGGCGAATATCTAGACAGCCTCCAATATCCAGCTTGGTATTTGGTATTCAAAGCATACCGAATATCGAGCCAGGGATGAATACCTAGCTGGGTATTGGGTATTTGAGAAAATTCACGATAGCGTACATCCAGACAGACTCCAATACCCAGCTCGGTGTTGGGTATTCAAAATATACAAAATATCGAGTCAGAGATGAATACCTAGTTGGGTATTGGGTATTTGCAAAATGCATGATAGGGTACATCTAGACAGACTCCAAAACCCAACTTATCCAGCTTAATATTCGCAATGATAACGATTATCCAGCCATCCTCTAATAGCCAGTTTGGTATAAAGTATTCGAACTACATGAGTAGCCAATATCTAGCCAGGGATGAATACCAAGCTGGGTATATTGTATTCGCTAAATCCGTGATATAGAACATTGAGCAATATCGGTATTATTATTGTATGCATAGCGAGTATCGAGTCAGACATTGGTACCCCGCTTGGTACTTTTAAATATATGATAGTACTTAAACCGTTGTATAATACATCTCTTTGCATCCCAGAATCTATCATTGCACTGGGGACGGGTCCCCGGACATGACTGGATGCTGTGTAAGCGATTTTGGCTGTTAGTGGGAAGACAATTCGCCTCGCGAAAACGCTCGTTTGACAACCCACCGGCACGAACACGCGGTAAACCAGTGATTTGTCACCGTTTCGCGCCGCCCCATAATCGTAAAAATGAGCTTCCATAAGGTGCACATTTTTAAAGCAGACCTTAAGTCGATATTGTTCTCGTACGTTATAACAATTTTTAATACTGGTTTATATTGCTAATTGTATCGCTGCTGCAGTAAAAAAAACTCAGCTGCGTGTAGTTATATTTGTACAAAGAATTAAACGAATTAAGACATGTATGTCGATTTCATAGCTAGCTATACATACTTACAATACGCAACTAATAGTGAAATTCACAGACCTTTCATGTTCGTATAAGCTGCTTTTATAACATTTTGTGCCAATCAAACACTGCAGAACTACGTGCTACAACCCCGCGGGTATCTTTCTCTTGCTATCAAGAGCTGTTTCTCTGGACATTGCAAGACATTTGATAAATAAATAAACTTTGCTGCTTTCAATGTGTTTCTGTTTCAACAAGATTGACGTCACGTCTGTTGTATTTGTGTTTGTCATTATATGCCTTTAAGTGAGATAACGAATGGAAATATGCCATCTTATGATAACATTGTATAACATATTTTTGTAAGCATGTACATAATCAAGTTATTCATCTTTTTGGACATGATTATTTTAATCATGTTTAACATTTTTCATAAGGAAAATAGGTTTCTTGATACGAGTATGACTGGTTTGGTCTTAGTGGGAAAATTGCTTTAACACACATTTACCACGTATTATTGTCAAGACATAGATTCTCTTTGTAAAACGTTTAGTAAACGTACATCAACTGGCGTAACTCACGCGCTAGTACAGTATTCTTGTCAAAAAGGTTCGTTTTATACCGTTTTAAATGCATTTTGTCCATCCTTAATATTGCTTTTACATGCATATATTTGTTATTTATTTTACTCATATGAGTTTCCACAACATGAAAACATTAAGCAATTTATGTACGATCTAACAGCTGATATATCAATTGACATAAATTAAAACAACTCGACACAAATAGTTATCATATACTTTGAATTAAAATGGAAGAAATTAACCAGTGTTGTAAAAAGCATACATTTGTACCTGGTTTATCACGAACTCCTTTCGGCTGAGCAGCCGGAAACTCCAAAACAGGCGCAAGTTCGTGTAAACGTTGACTATACAGTTCTTTTAGGTTACATGAGACTACTTAACAATGCAAAAGTCGGCACTCGCATGCACCCCAATGAGCTTTGCCAAGTAATGTGAATGCAATCAGAAGAGCGGAAAGTAAAATAACTTAAAACAACTAGCACTCCAGAACGAAAAATGCTGCAACTGGAATTGCCAAAAGAGTGATGAATATACCCCTATAATAAGGCATTGTCACACAATTATGGCATCCATTTAAAAGAAATGCATCCAAAGAGAATGCTTTATTTTAAGTTATTACACCTCCTATGTACATACAATTATTTAACTGTGAAGCCATTTATGAAATAATGTCTGGAAACCGTGTTTTTAGAGATAAAGTCGAAAACGAACCACAAATCGGTCAACATTCAGCGGTTTGTAATCTAAGTCAATGTTTATTTGCATTGTTTTATGTCACACCAATGTACCTTAAATATAATTTTAACACGTGAATCTATTCATAAGTTATTGTCCGAAAACACTGTTTTACGGGAATTTAAAACGAAAAGGGGCTAAATCTATGTCAACATTAAGTGGTTTGTAACGAAAGTCGAATGTTGTTAAACCTATGAAATAAAAATAGTTATATCTGTAAAACCTTCCATGAATTACCATCCTGAAACAGTGTACCGGTAAAACTTTCAGTACAACAGTGAGAATAACTATATCAACATTTAGCGGTTTGTAACCTTAAAAAGTTCAACTGGACCTAAATTGTATGATGTCACACCTTTGTACCTTTAAAGTATGTGAAGCTGTCCGGACTATAATTGTCCGGCAATCTTATTTTATGCGAATATAAATCGAATAAGGGTCCTAACTCTGTCATCATTTAGTGGTTTGTAACCAATTTCAAACTTGACCTGTATTGTAAGGTGTTAGGCATGTGTACCAAAATTATTTGAATATATAAAGCGTTTCTTGAGTTATCGTCTGGAAACTGGTCTAATGCTTATTTCAGAAATCCCATAATCTTAAGAAAAATAATTGAAGAGGACAATCCTGGTTCAGTGAATATCTCCTCTTGGTAATGAAGCTTCCTATAAAGTTTCATAAAATTCTCGCCAGTAGTTTCTGAGAAATGCTCCGCAATCGAAATCGGACCGGACGGGCAGACGGACAAAGCGGCGACTAAATGCTCCCTCTAAATTTTTTCTGGGAGCATAACAATTATACAAGTCTTGTCAAATGATGTGACGTATGCCCCCAAATAATATGCTTGTCGGAGGAAGGCGTTTAGAAGTTATGGAGCGGAAATGAAAAACCTTGACATTTCACCGATGAGCATGGGAATTGTGCATGGCACACTTCTGGTCATGGAAAATAGTAGTATGAAATAATATTTAAAGCCATCCAGGTGTTTTGAAATTATGGGGTGAGAATGAAAATCCTTGACCTTTGACCTTGAACTGTGACCTTTACCTTTTACAGACGACCATGGGAGTAATACGCTACACATGGTCTGCGTGGGGAATATTAACTTGAAGTTATATCTAAATCCAGGCATTGTATGTTATTGAACGGGAACGAAAATTCTTGACATGTGACTTTAATTGTAACCTTGACGAGCATGCTGGTTTTACGCGACAGATCGTCAGGTCATAGGGAATATTAATCTGGAGTTTTATTAAAATGCATTCAAGCCTTTTGAAGTTATTAAGAAGAAACGAAAATTATCGACCCTTGACCGTGAATTGTGACTTTTACACTTGATCCATGATCATGGGAGTTGTACGCAAACCATCGCCTGGTCATGGAGAATATGAATCTGTAGTTATATAAAAAATATATTAAGGCATTAAAAAGTTACAGAGCGGATACGAAATCCTGACGCACAGACCCATCCACCCACCCACAGACGGACGGTGCGACGGACTGATGAGTGCAATGCTTAGTGTCTTCCACTTTGTGAGGGCATACAATAATTTGATAATACAGGTATTGAATATCTAGCAAGTTTTGACTTCTTAACACGAAAGCGCCAAAACTGTGTGCAAATTTATACTTAAAATGGATCTGTGACAAAAGATAGTGTAATAAATATTGAAAATCAATCAGGTTAATATAATTATGTACTTACATTATTACATTCGCATGATAACAATTTACAGAGGAAGTATAACAGCTTAATGCTAATTAAAGCACTACAGCTAAACATTAGGTCAGAAATGATTTAGATTGCATAGCTATAAAATTAACAGTTAAAAGAGTAAGTATTTACTGCGTTTAACGAAATAATTAGCATTACACCCATTTAAACTTAAACGGAAAACAGTGCCATAAATGTTAAAAACCATTTAATAATAATCTTTTTATACAGTAAAACAGAAGCATGTTAGCGAGCAGTTTACAGAGTGAGTATTGACTGCGACACACTAAACCAATTTATTTAAACACCGATATAAAAAATCAATCCATGTTTCACCTGACCTGAGCTTTTAAGTTTGGAAGGGCAATCCAAGATGACCGCCAGTCAGCCATTTTGAATCAGATGAAGTTGAATGTTACTTTTCACACTACTACTTCTTGTGAATATGAAGCATGAAACGTTTAAAATATAAAGAAGTAGTCCGCATGAAAAAAAAAAATGTCCAAGATCGCCTCCAGTCGGAAATGTTGAATTCTATTGAAAAAAAATCTATGTCACGCACTTATCCTCATTACGAGCCAAACACTGTTAAATGTTCCCTGGTAAAAATAAATAAATCGAGAGACAAAACAAGCTAGAGCTTTTAATAAAGGTGATTAATACTCCCACAGCAGTAACATTGGTTTGATAAAATATAACAATGTATTGACTTTCAAAACTAGAGCTCTTACTTTTACAAAATTATGAGCTTGAATTGTGACTTTGACCTTTTGCGCAGTTATAAGTCATGTACACGCTACATCGTCTTGTCGTGGAGCATAATAATCTGAAGTCATATTAAAATCATCTGGTAAGGAGCAGAAACAAAAAATGTGTATTTAATGTTTGACCTTTAATTTTGACCTTGATCTTTGGCGGAAATGCATGCGATACATCGCCTAGACATGGGAAAGATTTATGTGAATTGATATTAAAATCCTTCAAAGCATTACGATGTTATGGAGGAAAAGCAAATATGGACGTATCGACGTACCGTCGTACATACCAACACGCATAATTCCTATGTATAGCCCCCACTTTTAATAGCCACTTATTTTTCGGCGTAGCAGTCTAAGATCACTTTTGACCTAGATTTCTTGCAAAAATTATGCAGCGGGAAAAGTGAATGTCAATAGAATTGGGCACATTTTCCAATTTTAGGGAATGCAAACTTACCACAATGGTTTAATGTATACCAATAACTGCTGCATACTTTCGAGAATTAAAATTTACATAATTGTTTACATACGCGGTTAAAATTAAGTTATAAACATACCGTCGACATATAATCTCTACTGAACATAATTATAAACAATTTTGCTCATTGAATGTCATAATCAGAATGTTATATTGATTCACATAATGAAATAACTATTTTGTTTAGCCTCTATAAATAGCAATTACAATGCTAAAATTCACGGGCACGACAGTCGGTCACAACGCACAATGTTGCCTGTTGAGCTCGCGTTACGTCTGCCTGTCGATAGTATTAAGGTTTCTTGTGACAAGCACAAAATATAAAGTGTAAATTTCTGGTATTTTTCTGATAATAAGCAAAAAAATCAATAGAACATTTGATGGAGCTTATATTTGCTATTATTTTCTAATTGTGTAAAAATATTATTGTACGTTGTGATCGACTGTCGTGCCCGTGAATAAATTTTAGCGTGTACATCACACTCGAGCAGGAGAGTGAATCATTCTGAAAATAGCGCGCGGTAAAGCTGTGTTAGAACACGCGCATCAATTAGCGTCCGGAAAATCCTAAGCCCGAGAGTTTCAATAAATTTGGAATCAATATTTATAAACTAACTGTGCATGTTAATTTATATTTGAAATGTGGGCGCGTTTTATTAAGAATTATTTATAATCGCACCTTTCTATCAACTTCTCCAGTAGATGCTATTCAAGTTATAAAAATGTCCATCATCTTTGTATCAGAAAATGTGGTGAAAAAGTATCGTAAATACGTCGAAATGTTATTCATGTTACTTTAACTTCATTTTCGTAGCATGAATACACTATGTGCAATACTAATGATACACATAGTATACTATTTAACATAACTATGTACACTTGTCTGATATCTATTTTTATTTCTATTCGTTCCCGCTATTATTTTGTGACAGTGTTAATTTGTTAATAATGGCTGACAAATTAATGTATAAATTATGTTTACGTAAATTACTAGTATTTAGGTTATTCATGTATCACTGGTGAAAATATCGGGCGATATATGATCGGTTTATTTACGGTACAGATATTAATAATGATTGATGTTATCTCAAATTAACTTTGGGGCCCATACGTTTTCTTATGATGTCCTAAGAAGAGAGAGGTCTCCTTAGTAGGGACCGAAAAAGCTGGGGTCCGAGAAATCACTTAACCGAATATCTTGGTCCTGTTATATTTAGGGCAAAAATGACATCTCGGTATTAATTTCATCGCCTATTGTCTTTTTTAAAGACATGTCTTGTTAAAAACGGGACCATAATAAAATCCAAGATCACCACCAGTCGTCCATTTGAGAAATATGTAGAAGAAAATAATCCTGTCAAACACTACTACGTTTTATGATAATCAACTTGAAGTTTCATAAATATCTGCCCCTCCACAAAATTCAACATATGGGCCGCTAGTCGGCAGATCATCTGTATACATCTTCGTGACATCTACCTAACGATGTAGAAGTAGTAATACTAACAGAGCAAAATACTAACATGGTGACTCCAATATATTCTCTAATAAAGTCCCCGATGGTGAAATCTAGACGAAATGATACCCGGCAAACACTTGGACACTGAAAAGGAACTCTTGGGTGTAGCTTATATACTACGTTTCAACGGTGCCAAAACAGGCGTTCCTTATAACGTGACCAAAATAAGCCAATCCAAGCTGTGAACAGCAATACAAGTTGTCATTTACTAATAGCATTTCTGTTTCTAATCTCAAACTCCGATCTATGCAATCGTACGTACCATGTTATGCTCAAGACGGATTAACACTCCCTTAGTTCTCGTCTATTCACACTATGTTATTTCGATTTTAAGTACCTATGATACGACAATCACACAGCATACACTGTATCTTTTCCTTGATAAGGTTAACTTTATGTTTGTGAAAGCTTCAAAAACAACAATTAGCCTGATATAGAAACATGTCGGCATATAAATATATATGCCACCATGTCATGTTTTCACTGTGGGTAAATTTTACTGACAGGTGTTGCCGGAAATTTGAGCCAACGTTGTGGACACCCCTCTACGTTATCACGTTATACATTTCTTATAAATGCATGAAACATTCAGTAAGTTGGAACGAACATTGAAAAACAATTTTATGTATTTAGATGTTAGAAGCTAAACTGCTAATTGAGAAAACACTTGTCAACCAGAAAGTAGTCATTGCTTTGACTTGAATTTCGAGTTGAAATATTATTTATTCGTAAAGGATTTCTTTCGTGTGGTATCCTGTGCCAACGTTGTATTACAAATGGCATAATTGCTTTATTTATTAATTGATAAAAGAAAACAAATATCATCTTCAAATACAGGCATACATACCAATTGTCGATAATTTATCGTTTTCAGAGAATTTATTCGTCGGTATTAGAGTAAGAATATTCGAAATAGTTTGAATCCCCAATACCGAGCTGGGTATTGGATGCTGGCCAGAAGTTCACCATCGAGTATTTGGCGAATACCCAATACCCAGCTAGGTATTCAGCCCTGGCTCAATATTCCGTATAGTTTGAATCCCCAATACCGAGCTAGGAATTGGGTGCCGGCTAAATATTCGCCATCATGTATTTCACGAATACCCAATACGAAGTCCGGTACTCATACCTGGCTCGATACTCGGTATATTTTCAATCCCATATACCGAGCTGGGTATTGGGTCCTTGTGTGATATTCGCAATCATGTATTTCGCTAATACCTAATACCCATCTATGTATTCAGCCCTGGCTCGCTGTTCGGAATATTTTGAATCCCCAATACCGAGCTGGATATTGGGTGCTGTCAAGATATTCGCCATCATGTATTTCGCGAATACCCAATACCCAGCTAGTTATTTAAACCTGGCTCGATATTCGCTATATTTTTAATGCCCAATACCGAGCTTGGTATTGGGTGCTGGCTAGATATTCGCATCATGTATTTCGCGAATACAAAATACCCAGCTAGGTATTCATCCCTGGCTCGATATTCTTTATTTTTTGAATTCCCAATACCGAGCTGAGCTAGATATACCCAGCTAGGTATTCAGCCCTGGATCAATATTCGGTATATTATGAATGCCCAATACCGAGCTGGGTATTGGGTGCTGGCTAGATATTCGCATAATTCATTTCCTGAATACCCAATACCCAGCTAGGCATTCATCCCTGGCTCGATATTCTTTATATTTTGAATGTCCTATACCCACTTGGGTATTGGAGGCTGGCTAAATATTCTCTATCATATATTTCGCGAATACCCGATACCCAGCTAGGTATTCAGCCCTGGCACGAAATTCGGTATATTTTGAATACCAAGCTGGATATTGGGTGCTGACTAGATATTGTTATCATATATTTCGCGAATACCCAATACCCAGCTCGGTATTCATCCCTGGCTCGTGCTGGGTACTAGGTGCTGGCTAGATATTCGCATCATGCATTTCGCGAACACCCAATACCCAGCTGGGTATTCATCCCTGGCTCGGTATTCGTTATATTTTGAATGCCCAATACCGAGCTGGATATTGGGTGCTGGCTATATATTAGCCATCGAGTATCTAGCGAATACCCAATACCCAGATAGGTATTCAGCCCTGGCTCGATATTCGGTATATTTTGAATCCCCCGTACCGAGCTGGGCATTGGAGGCTGGATAGATATTCGCCATCATGTATTTCGCGAATACCCAATGCCCAGCTAGATATTTAGTCCTGGATCATATTCGGTATATTTTGAATACCCAATACCGAGCTGTGTTTTGGAAGCTGGCTAGATATTCGCATCATTTATTTCGCGAATACCCAATATCCAGCTAGGTATTCATTCATGACTCGATATTCGGTATATTTTGAATGCCCAATACCGAGCTGGGTATTGGAGGCTGGCTAGATATTCGCATCATGTATTTCGCGAATACCCAATATCCAGCCATGTATTCATCCATGGCTCGATATTCGGTGTATTTTGAATCCCCAATACCGAGCTGGGTATTGGAGGCTACCTAGATATTGAATACCCAATACTAGGGGTGTCATCGGCTACCAAAATTGGTATCCGATTATTCGTATGTAATATCCGGATGCTATCCGGATAACCATTTAGATCGGCATTGGCGGCCGGAATCTGGCACATGTTAAAGGTGCAAAATTAAGTTCACATCTAGACGATACTTCTATTTTGAAAACACAGTACTATTTTATTGTTGAAAAATGTACATGTAACAAACTACGTCGATTTCTGTTGTAAATTGTGCGTTTTGTTTGTTTTGTGTAGCGTGCAATCTTGTTATGCCCTTCAATTAAAGTACCTCAATTAAACATTTGATTTATTCCTATGCAACCGAACTCTAAATCGTTGTTTATTGGCCGATAAACAACGATAAAGCGAAAATTATTTCTCAACCCACGTCCTATTTCGGCAATTTCTCTCGAATAATTTATGTGTTTGATTGTCAATGTGGATGCTAATGCGGTAGCGTAAAACGTGACTTTTGCTTTTGTCTTTTAAATGTTGTTCTTCAAATCTGGGCATTATAACCAGAAGTGTCCGTTAGTTAAAGTGTGTATGTATCTTTCATATCATTTTTTTTCAAAATAAACAGATGTAAGTGACGGTAAACCGTGAAACCAAACAACAACATAAACATGACAAAGGAAACACTTCAATATGAAATAACTCAACAAGTACTAGTGTCGACTTTTGCATCGTTTATTAGTGTTGTGTAACCTAAATCATCTATTAAGTAAACGTATATACATAACGTAAAACTAATTGGTGATTAAAAACTAGCTCAGTGTGCGCTTAAAAGTAATATTTGTTCTTAACTTTTGTTCCATATTCCATTTTAAATAGTTAATTAACATTATTTTGTTAATTGTGTTTATGCTGCTAAATATATCGTAAGATGGTACATACACACTTTCAACTCTAACAATTTCAAATACGAAGACGTAACGTGTACGTTTGCTATTTTTACGATTTTGAACGAGCATAACCAGAAGCTGTCGTTACTTGTTCGTCACATTGGCTTTCGTAATTATTTTAACCAGTTCTCTGTGTATTCGTTCCTGTGATTGTGACAATGTTAAGACAGCCTACATGATGGGTAAACGCAATCTATTTCAAGGTATTCAGGGGAATATCATTCAATAAGACGTATATCATGCACTTATCAATATTTTCACACGGCGGCTGGAATTTACGGGTTTTTAGACTGAAAGCAATTAACGACAGGCGGGAATTTGACACGCCGAATGATTCCGGGTAACGGTAAATAGACTTTGTTCGGATTTTAGATCCTGTAATATTGGTCCCCGGGCCATTTGGTACACCAATTACCTCACGAGATTGCCGTGAGGTAAATATACAAAAGAAGTGAACCACAAACGCGATACTTAAAGTGCTTTTAATAACGGGCTAATTATGATGGTGCCATTACCTATTAAGGAAGACACGAAAACTTGACGGGTACTAGAGCATCTATATATATATTAGTAATTGACGAGTTCCCATTTTTAGCGAGTATCACGACACAATTATTGTATCAGCGAATCGAAAACGTGGCTCGCGATGTATTGATTACGGTTAATACTGGTTGCATAGCGGGAATTTACAGTTTATTACTTTTAAAATGTTTTAAATATTCACTTAGTTTACTTCTTAATAGACAAAAATGGCATGGTACATTATATAATTATGATATATGATAAAAGAGTGTCAGTTTAATTAGTATATCGTCGCTAAAAATGAAAAAATGCAATTTAGACTGAGTTAATTTCTCTGAGACTGACATACATTTTTTAAACCTGGTCTTATCAATTTAAAAATCATAATCTTGTATAAACACATGAGCATTTTTATGAAGCAAAGTGTAAAATCTCGTGTTCCAAATAATATGTAATGTGTTGACGCAAACTATTTACAAAAAGCTACAATTATTGTATTTGATAGGTCAGCAGCTCTGTGAGAAACTTATAAGGATAAACATATTATTCGATAGTCCTTAATGCAACCACATTTGGTGAAATGTAGTAAAAAAATAAGTATTTAATATATTTTAGAAACATTTATATCGTAATTTAATAAGGATTTTTTGTAGTACATAACATATGGTACGCTTATACATGATTGTTGTATTCGCACAACACAGCAATTTGCCCAGGTTTAAAGATGGTTTCCAACGTTAATAGCATAAAGAATAATCGAACACTTCATAATTTCAAAATGCTTCGGAATTGGGTGCTAAATTCAAAAGTACTTCAAGTCACTGCAAATATCCAATCAAAGAAGAGATCACCGTTTAGACACACAACGCAATGTGCTGTCATCACAAACCACGCCCCTTGTAGTCCATACTGGTTATGGGTTGGTAGACACCATGACGCTATACAGAGCGAAGGGTCCATATACGGTATGTTCACTCCGTATTGAGCAGTTGGTGTAGTGACCTTACTTCAGGCAAGATGAAGGGACTCTTGGGATTGGCAGCAGTGTGTCTATTGGTGGCGATTACAGGTCAGATATCTTAGTTATACCTACTTTTTAAGATTTGTATATTTTGGTGGTGTGTACGGTACACAAATATATTTGTATCATAATAACTTCATTTGACAGTATATTCATTGTTTGTTTGTGTACATAACTATCTTGTATGACACATTGAAATGTTAAATTTCAAGTTTATGACATTGATGTGAGTAATGAAATAATTCAACAAAAACACTGACATGAATCCTGATTCCGTCAGAGAAATTTCGTTGTGTTACAAGACGGCGACGATGCGACAACGATACATTTTAATAATTCTTTTTTCAGTAGAGTTCGCACTTACAAAAATCGTGGACGCAAGTAATTTGGACGAAAAATTATGGTCTAAATTTGTCTGTGAAATTGTAGACAACGATAATTATCGCCTAAATCTCCTCGCCAACGGATAAATTAGTGGTAGGATGAAATTCCTTGACTGACAGTGACATCGGTTAGATGAATCAGTTATGTTTTTTGCAAAATAGTTAAAACGAAAGCACATATACTGAATATATGGTGGCATTGTAATCTCTTAAACGAAGATTAAAGGTTATAACTATTAGACGGTGCCTGGTTAAAAAATAAATCTCGGCGCGAAAGTCCTCATAATTTCGTGCTTATTGTCGACGACGATGCGACAATTCGAAATATATTATATATTTAACGTACCCATGAAACAAGTAGCAATTCTATTGAATAATTACCTAATGCAAGACCGCCGTTGGGTAAATAATTGAAATAAATAAGCGGACTAATATCTAAACTATTGTGCTTAATTTTGATACTGAATATTGCATAAATATTTTTTATCGGACACATATTAAAACGTAACGGAAAGTATAAAGCTTAACCTTCACATTCCTGCAAAGAGGTAGAAATATCCAAATATTTACGAGAAAATTTGCCGAGGCAACTGCCCATGCCGAAATAATATCCATTAAGTTTGAAGGAACGTTCTGATTGGACAAAATCATCACGTGGTTGTTACCTATTGAACAAAAAAGCAACTCAAGGTCACAATCCACTAAGTAACATCAATGTAATTATTACAATGACATAAAAACATTTTGTATGCATAAACACAGTGTTTATATATTGAGGGGGGCTGTGTGCGGGTTGTAAATCAATTTGAGGGATTTTGTCCGGGTACGTTCAATATAGCGGGAGAGAATATGCCAGTGGTATTTTGTCCGGATACCTGAAATGTTTGAATGCAAGATCTGCAGAAAATGAAAGTTAAAGCGTTACTGCGCCTCATCGTCGATGCCAAGTACTAAGCGAAAAATTTGGCTGAAAAAGGATTTCGTATTTATGTCATAAATAAGTTTGTAAACATTGCTACAACCTGGTGGCTATGACTAGACATGAATGCTGTTAAATTGCAATGAAATCATAGAATGTATAGACACAATAGTATATTCATTAATTTGCAATCATATTGTAACTGGCACATTATGTGTTCACTCTAACAAATTCATGCGATAAAACAGTACATTTAAAGGGACTTCCACAGATTGCGAATTGTTCAACCTTATGTCACAGATTTCAAAAATAAAAGCACAGTACATACAACATAGCGAAATAACACTACAGACATAGAAATAAACTGTAAATACCGTTTCGTTTATGAGTAATCATCAGTTGGAATTGATAATAAAAGTATAAAGCGTTTGTAACGCTAAACGATGAAGTGTTTCTGTTGTTTTCGTTAAAATTGCATGTGAGTCACTAACATTATAAATAAGTAGAAATGCAGCTTTGAGTATAATAATGGGAGTGGCCGAGTGGTTAAGGCGATAGCCGTTTAATTTAGAGGTCCCGGGTTCGAACCCGCTTGAGACATATTTGTTTGTTTTATTTGTTTTAATCCCTTTCTTGTTATTATACTTGAGCTCTTTAGTTACGATGCTTAAATCGTTTAAGTTTTTAATCGCACACTTCAACAATGCAAAAATCTGTGAATAAGTCACTTTAATATGCATCCAATGTATTCCTTAGTTGCGTGTTCCTTGAATACTTGTTAACTGCGTCATCGGGAGTAAATCTATTTATGGTTTTAACATCATATTAATACATTGTAGTTTGAAACAAAAAATTTCAGAGGCCCAGATAATTGGATGGACAGCGACTGGTTTCACGGTCAGTGGGACAAACACTGCCACTGTCACGATGACGTATGGTACGAAAGTGGTCGAGACCAGTGCAGCTGCTGCACCTATTGTGACACTGGCAGCAACAAAAACAGGAAGCGCTACCACTATTAACTACGCCTTTACGGCCACCGGGAACCCAAACAGTGTGGGTAATATTGCCACAGTTACAACGGGAGCTATAACCCTGGCTTCAGGAAAATCCATTGACTACGAAACAACGAAGTCCATTGTTTTTGTTGTGACGTAAGTAGTAGCATTGTATTTGTTTTTTGTTTATTCTTTACGTGCCCAGTTAATTCATTTTCACATGTACATGTCATTTAGTTTGTTATTGTAGTAAATTAACAAAACAAATACCAGTATCCCTTACGTGACGACAAAGACAACTGATTATTATTGTAGTGCTACGGAATCTTCCCCACCTAATGCAGCTGTTGGAACGGCGACCGTGACTATTGAGATAAAAAACAAGCTCGAGTTTGGCCAAGACCAATATGGGTATTGTGTACCGGACGGAAGCACGGCTGGTAAGTGAGTACTGTTGTAAATGAGTATGTATAAATAAAACCTGCATCGTAAAACATTTCTAAAAAAAAGCCATTGTTGTTAAATTATATTTTAGGCAATCGTTAATATTTCAAGTTGCAACTCTTCAGTGTAGGAATTGTTCATTCATCTAAATCTCCAATCTACTGAGATTATTATTTCAGGTACCCAGATTGGGACGTTCAAGGCATCGGACACAGGTACTTCTGAAACAGTGACGCTAAGCTCTAATCTTGGTAAGAAATAGCTATCGTGTATAAAAGACAATCAATAAACGTCTATATTGAAAATAACTACAAGCAATTATTTGCCCTTTGATCATATACAATTTATGACTATAAAACATAGCATGTTTAAATGCTATATAATTATTTATGTGAGTAAAATAGAAAATATCCAATGTGTCCTCCATTCAGTGACTTCAAGTAACGAGATGCCTTATTTGTTGAATTTATAATTGATTGATATCTAAATAACACTTTTTCTTAAATTTATAACATAAATATAAGATCTGACACAAGTTGTCATTTCATTCCAAAGTTAAATAAAAGAGTTCAGGAATTTTGTTAGTAAGCGTCCTGCGATTGGTCAGTTAAAGAATATGTAGCAAATGAAAACGTGCAAAATGTTATCTTACTACTGTATAAGATAAATATATTCGTAATTACACGGAAAACAAGGTAAAGCATGTGACAAATAAACATACATCGCACTGTATGTATATAATACATAACATAGCAAACATAATTTTGTGTGTAAATTATAGGTGCAACCGATGACTTGAAATACGACGCGACGACGGGGGTGCTCTCCGTGAACACCGGGAAGACGCTTGCTCAGAAAACCACCGGGGGTTACCAGGTCACGCTTACCGCGACTGCTGGAGGCACTATCAGTTCCGACAACGGCCAAAGCATCGTCTGGGTGGCGGTTGCAACTTGCAGTGGCGCTACGCAGGTCACGGCCGTGTTTGCTGTTGTAGGCCTAGCATTTGCATCAGCCTTGTTCTTTTAGTGGTTGTGAATTGTTGAAAGTATATAAATATAGAATTTATCTGCCATGACACAATTGTCGAATTATAAGACGAAAACAGAGGCATTCAGATTTGGTCGCATGTTGATATCGGAAACTGTTGTTTAAAAATTTTTTATTTTTGTTTGTATTTACCTTTTATTCTTTGTAACACTTTTCTTACGTCCTGTATGATTATCCGTAACGGTTATGATATCAAGGACGTTTCTTTTTTTGCATTAGTATTGCTGTGATATGTTTGTAAAACTATTAAAACGTAACACTTACATGATTGTTTTTTACAATGTATTTAACACAATACTGCTGCCACTGGAAAGTACATGTAAATATCAATAAACAATGCCACATTTTACACAGACATGTATATTACCCGACACTTTTTATACACAATTTGTGCGATGCCTTATAAAAGACAAAAGCAATTGTCGTCGTCTTCACAAACGGTGGATGGTAAAGACTTTATTTTTATAACATTATTGTCAGAAAGGCTGACATTTGCATTTCCCGTTGAACAATGAGAACACTACACTTACTTTAAATGGTATGTCAACAATTTATCATACTTATTTAAAGGATCTAGTAGAAAGCATGGATGCTCTATGAGAGCTCGTACGCTTATTTTCTTTGAGGTCGATTACAGTGTCGAGCCATTACATGGTGGAGACCTCCTAAACCCTCCACCTGGTGGAGGCCCGTCTAACAAACTGCAAGGAGGACGCAACACATTTTACACCAATGCGGTCTCTCTATTTTACAATAGTATTCGAGCAGCAACAATGAGGAAATTGTAAGAAAATATGCATTCATATCCAATTTAAAAAAAATGACATTTAATGGAAGTTACTCATGACTTTAAAATCGCACACTTAGTATATCAAAAAGGAATGCAAAGTGCATTACATAAACATGTTCTGTTACTTTATCCACGAAATAACTAATATAAAATGTATATTAACGTCAATGTATCAATTGTTTTTATAAACCAGATTCATGTGTTTACCAAAGCTTCGATGTAATTTCTCCGTAGACGAACTTTGGTATATGCCTATTAATACACAATTTAATTGCAAAGTTCAACGCAATTATTGTGAATATATTTGTATAATGCTTGCGTTAACATATCAACGTTCTTAATAAAAATTTGAACAAATCATAATTTAAATATAATAATTAAATTAATAATTAAACAAATCAAACGGCTAAACTTGCGTTATTCATCTCAAGCTTTCTTTCGTTGTTTAAACCCGAATATGGAAGCGTTCCTGCTGTTGATAATCATGATGTTGTAATATGTCAGTTATTAGTATGTGAATGTAGAATTATATAAACAATGTCTATTAAATGTTATATGAAGAATAGAACCCATTGCAATGTAGACAAGCGACACAACTAATTTCAATCCTATTAAAATCACATGAAAAGTAGTTTAACAACAAAGTATATTAACAATACCTATTACATATAATTAATGCCACTAAACACTATTATGTTCGAATCAATAAATGAATATATCGATAACTGTACGAACACGCAAACGCGCAGAGGAAGCTACAACGGAAATAATCAAATTAATGAAGCTTTCCGTAGGAAACCCGGGCTTAATGCATGTGCAGGCTGATCCGGGACAACACTTTCCGCTTTTATGGTATTTTCTGTTATAAGGAAGTCTCTTCTTAACATACATATACTGTAGGCTAATCCGGGACCAAACTTCACGCACATCCATTAAGCCCAGTTTTCAACGACATGCCTCAAATATTGTGTTTATCAGTGTCGTTTACGTATAGCAGTGTCGTTTACGTATCCTAAGGGATGTAATTAAATGCTGTTTTCAGTTTCGGTATCAACTGGTTACTTCCCACTAGGTGCATGATGGTTAATGCGTTTATCTCTACAAAACAGCTTTGTCTTAAAGGTACTGCTGCTTGTATCGAGCTGTTTATGAGGTTAGGACGTCAGTGCATGTGGAGCATTTGGTTAAACTGTAAAATAAGAACATTTAAAAAAAGTTAATATTTAGTATATCTGTGAAGAAAACAAATGTTCATTAGTTTTTTTTAAACAAATTTATGTGAGAATGTATTAAACAATATATTAGCAAATTAGTCATTATGGTACGATTTATCGACTGCTTACCCAAGTATAATTTCTTATTTAAGTTATTTTATATATTTTCATGCATTTATGTTTTTATTAATTTTAATGTTTTGTCATATTATAAGTTGGTCATGTCCTTTTTTCTCTTGTTATTCCACAAGTCTACAATTAATCCGTAAGCAATCGGTTAACGTATACACATAAAGGGAAGTAATACATTTATGATTTTGGCCTATTATTATACATGCTTACTGGTATTGATTTATTTTTAGTGTGCTTGAAGTATAAATTGTTTTAAGATTCTGATAGAATTCTAGAATTGATTCATCGTATTTAATTAACATCTCAATAACCCCATTTAAAGTCGGAATAAACGAACATTTTTTTTAAAGTACTGTGTACTCAATTCAATTTGTGTGTCAGTCTCGCTTCAAAAGTTTCTACATTTTAAACGTGCAGGTAAAGGGAAGTAATTTTTTTCGCATTTGGTTCATATGCACTACAGAATTATACCCCCAGAAAGCAAATTGACTAAATAAATGTAAACGAATCCAAATTTGAAATTATGTTTCATACAGCGGTGTTGGCTTGTACACATTTTGATTATAATACTGTGTATAAGGTGTACACATACTTTATGACTTTTGGTGTGAATATTACGGTGTTTTGTAGTATGAACTTAAAATAGTTTTTAGACTTCGATCACTAAAATAAAAATAAAAAACATAATTAAAATAGAATGTTTGCTCAAATAAACAAGTGTATAACATTGGTAGTACAATATGTCGTTCGCTATTAATAACGCATGCATTAACAATGCCTTCGTTGAAATATCATTCTCACAACAAAAAATATCTTAGGGCCAATATAACTCAGACAATATTATATTGCTGTTGTTTTTTTTAGCAATTCTCAATTGGTACTACTATTTGTGAAGTCTTCATGTTGTCCTTAAACTCATATTCATGATATAAGAGTTATGTTTATACAGAAATGTAACATATCCCTTGCATGTATTGAGTTCACATGTATCCGCATTTTCCTGTGTGATTCCCAAGGCGTTGGCTTGTTGTCTGCAATTCCATACATTCTGACCATGTTACATAAAGCGCGTATATACGCGTAGACTTATTTATGGTTTGTGTATGTGTAACGATCAACAGTTTATGTTTTCGTTATATGAATAAACTATGTGTGACGTTCCGTACGTTCGTTGTGTATCGAAAATGTTTTTACCGTGCAAAGAAAGAGTTCGAAACGCCTGACCCGGCAAGCACAGTTGGTAGAGCGGACTGTCAATCCGGGTAGCGTGAGTTCGAACCCCAGTCCGGCCACATAACTTGTGTGGGGATTGGTCATGAAATTATTTCTTCTGTCATTCTCCGCCTACTGACTCAATTAGAGCAGCTGTCAGTTACTGGCATAAGTATGTGCACTTGGTACTAGTAAGCCGCTTAGGGCTATTGCTTTTTAAAAATCCCAAATTATATATTAATACTGGCATATAATTTACGGTTAAAACATGATATATATAATGGGAAAATATTATACACATTCTGGGATAATAATCCATTTGCATGTTTGTTTCGCCTTTTTAATGTTTACATTTTGACATCATTTGTTCGTGTGTATCTTTAGTCGAGAGTTCTATAGACGCTTGGGATTGTTTTTTGTAAACCTTTTTCGCTTACTTGTTCTATCAAACCTATCAAGTATCTAATTGTTTATTATATGTTTTTATTTATTTAATGCACATGTCTTACTATAGCGTATTTCTGTAAATCATCTATAGTGCATACGAAAACAATTGTCCCTTTAATATAACTGCTTAGATATGTAACACTTGTAAACAAAAGAACACTTAATAAACGCAAATTTTAAGAAGAGAGTGTGTCGTTAATAATTTTCTATTTCTGTGTCAGTAATCAAAACTGGTTTGTTTGCAAGATTACAATAACTTTTTTTGTTCCAGACAGAGTCCCAGTCATCTTCTTGCTGGTCAGACCTAGTCAATTATGTCACTTGAGTCATACACAAAAGTGCTTACTCTTCAAGTTGTTGCACATAAGGTTGCACTAAAGGTTGCAATGAACGGACCTCTGTTTGACTCTTTGATTGTTCAACAAACATATATTCAGATCTTTATATCAGCCTATAAGACCATAGTCACATAAGTATTACTTAATATCGCTTTGATATAGAATATGTATTATAATTACATTCTGCTGTGGAAATGAGACAATACAAAGCACACTATTAAGCTTTTAATAAAATAATGTATTTGCTTAGAATTTTTAAATTACATTCACGGATATGCTGTTATACATTTAGTTATGCGTTTGATTAATTGAACAAGTACTTATTAGACAGTTAGTATATATTCGAATAGCATTGTTCAACACCGGGTGCTGATTGTATTCACTATTGTATGGCGTATGCAGGAAAATACATTTGCAACTATTGCCGTCCAAATAAATTAGTTGACACATTAGTTGTATTGTCTCATCTTCTTAAATCCAAAGAATTACATCCTTTTAATGCCCAACTAACTACCTAGTTTTGAAATACGTATACTTTTTCGTAATTGTAACTGATAACGTCATTTTACTAAACACAAATACTATTAAACACAACTTTCAGAAATAGATATTTGATCTATGCCACTTTTGCTCTATTTTCAAAGTGTAATATGGGTCAATTGTGTTATTAAGCAGGTTTCAAATACTTGAAGATGGGTGAAATTGAAATGAGGTTGAAATCTGACCGAGATTAAAACATCACACGCTATGACAACAAAAGTTCTCGATTTCGAACTACCGGTAACTTAGCCTTAACTTTTATTAGATAATAAGTATTGTTATATGTTAGACTTAAGTTTAAGATTCAGAAACTTTTGTTCACATTGGGGCCAGTTTTTCAACATTGTGATGTGTCTAGTGTGGACAACGATGGGTCCAGGGGCGGTAACTGTTAGATACCCAACATCGGAACTAAGTTGAAGTCCATATTAAATTAGCTTGGCACCTTTTCGATGCCCGGTTCGAACCGAAATTGTCGACTCATACGCCAAGAGATTGTTGATTGAACCACCATGGATAAATTGTGACAGTTGTATCTAAAATGTCACATTAAAAACATCCACTGTACATGAAATTTAGATATTAGCGGGTTTATGTAGGTCTGAAAAACAAAATCTGGCCATTTGGCCACATATTGAAAGAACGTTCCCTCTTCTTCACAAACCCCACTAGATCTCCGCTGAATTAGTTAAATTCAATTTTGGCTGTTGTCCGGCCAGCACTCATTCAAATTTGTATTGACATCAAAAGGGCCTAAATATGCACGGAGTCATGGATATTAAATTTGTTCACCAAACCAAAGTATAATTTGTCTGGGGTATAAGGTTTGCTCTTTCACACACAGTCACAATCGAATGTTATGCGTATACGGACGTGTCAGACGCCTTGTCTTAAAATGCGTTTCGATCCGCAGATTCCGTTTTCTTTACGTAAAACATTTTTGTCAGTTTTCTTAATACATCAAAACATTTTGTTTGGTAATCGACATGCATATGTGTGGCCAGATAAATTAAAATCAAACATATTACATCATTGGACCACACGGTGATATGCATTATTTATGTAAAAGTTTATTGATTTAGCTATTGTTAAGAATCATTGAAACACTTCTGAATTGTAATTAGTGTTTTAAAGCAAATATTTGACCAACGTGGACATGCCAGGCATATCTCTATGCGTTGCTTACGGCTGTGGTTTTGGATTTTCAATAAGAATTACTTCAGAGGCACAAACATATAGCACACATATTAACGTTATACTCAACTAGTATGATTTGGTGTCAGCACGAATATTGACAGAAAAATTAGCACATACAAGTCAGAAACTACTGCATGTATTACCAAACTACTGCATGTATTACCAAATAATGTTCACAGTTATGTTCCTATGGTGACCCACTTAAATAACCTTCAAATAACTTTGAATAATTTTGAATCGTAAAAACAAAACATGACTGATAGTAGCCGGGGAAGTTTCCTTATATTGCTTTATTGCATTTTAGGAAAATATTTTGGCTAGAAAGCAAATGGTTCAGTAATAAATTAAAATAAAATAAATGAATACTTTTCTTGGAGCGGTGCTCTACCAAACACTAAATCATTACGTGTATAGGCACAGTCTTAACGTATGTTTTTTCTGGCTTTTGATTTGGAAAACTTCCTTCTTAGAATGTGTATTAAACATTACCATATATAGATATGTATTAATAATAAAAAAATCCAAATATTGGTGCACGACCAAAGAATTTAAGGTTATAATCAAAGTAAGTTATTTTTGTTAATTATGTTAACATAGTATTTTTGTCACAAGTATACACTATTATGACTATAAAACAGAAAAAGGTGGTAGAGTTCTGATTTCCACTTAGGTGGACTGACACATAGTATGCGCCACACGAAACGTACATCATTGGTTCATGACCAATTTTTTTTCCCATTCATTCTATATTAACAGGATGCAATGTTTCACGACTTCCGTGGTACAAAGTCACTTAAAAACATCCGACATTGCTAACAAACTCACCAAACCAATCATGTATACGTATGATAAAACAAACAAACAAAAACAACACAATATGCCACAAGTCTATAATATGCTTGTTACCGAAGAAACATTATTATATTGTTTTTGTTGAATTTTGATACGTTATCAAAAGCACCCCCTGTATATTTTTATAGAACAACAGTTGCAGAGGTAAGCGGACATGGTTTTCTACTACCCTCAAAAACTAGGAGACATTTAACGTCTATTTTTATCATTCAGATATAGTAGTCAAAATGTTTTTCAAAGTGATGTATAATAGTACAGATTGCCTTGGACACATCTGTAACAAATCGGAATCATAAAACTCCGCCTGTTTTGTTGTCCACATTTACTGTCACTGTAAAGAAGAAGAACGTGATTCAGATCCGCTTACTGTCGTGATTACATGAACCAAAAATAATAAGTGAAACTTCGTCAATCTTTACACAATCAGACACGAGTGACGAATCTTGCAAGTAATTTCCTGATTACCATCAGTTTGGAAACATGGATTTGCAAAGTATAGTACCAACTTGTTCTGCACACTTAGTAAACATATTGTATTGATTAACATTTAAACTAAGCTAAACGTTTATTGAATATCGTTTTGAACGTTAAGACGTTCTATTTATAACCGTGTTTTGGGTTACATATATAGAGTTCATAATTTATAAATGCCTTTTTTGTTAAATTTCAAATCAGTTGTGACTACTTTTCTTTTCAGATGTATATACTGTGCCTATACATGTCTGATAGAAGTGTACTAGTTCAAAATATTGCAAATTTGAGGAATAGTTTGCGGCATCATCATGAATTATAATCCTTATTTATCTATCGTGTATTAGTTTACTTATTAGTATTAATACATTTATCTGCTTATAGACTGCATATTTATATAGAAAGAGCTAATGCATATACTTCTTATGTCCTGGTTTTATTTAACTTCATAATAAACAGGTACACCGCTTACAAAGGTTTGACCCGTTGTATCTGGCATCAGTAGGGGGAACAACAACCGACGACCTCGTCCATTATGCACCGTGTCAGACATTCACCTGAGATCCAATATAGGAATAATGAAACTCCAGAGACATCATCAGGAGAGAAACCCTCATTACCATCTGTTAGTCCTTTATTTCAGGCAAGTATCCAATTGCCTATATAATACAGGACATCACATACAACACAACACAAAACATGAAAATTATTAAAACTGGTCTACCGCCTTGAAACGGTCAATGCAAAGTACTGGGTGTTTAAACCGGTTTAAAGGCATGCTGAACATCACACTGAGCCCATGATTTATCACAAAACACGCACGTGCAAATACAATTTAACATCATAGCATTGCAATTCAAATTAAATAGTAATGAAAGGGAGTATTAATTCAATTGAATTACAATTTAATTACTTAATGGGTTATTTTTCACCAGAGCAACATAATTGCAACTATCTGAGGCACGATTAAATGAAGTAAATACAATTATCATCTAAATCCCTTCTTGTTGACAATAAGTAAGTAAGTAAGTAATTTTTTATTATAGTTACATGTGCATAGCATTTTACAAACAGTATAATAGCAAACATGATATTACAGTACACCCGGTCCATTAGGCTTATAAGTCACCTTAACATGAATAACTAGTTCAAGTCAAGTATATATAGTG
Source organism: Congeria kusceri (assembly GCA_027627225.1). Lineage (NCBI taxonomy): Eukaryota > Metazoa > Mollusca > Bivalvia > Myida > Dreissenidae > Congeria > Congeria kusceri. The sequence continues at coordinate 11,209,121 of CM051037.1, read as the reverse complement.
TGATATAAACATTATTATTGTATATCACAGTACAGATCAGAGCTGAAGTTTACATCAGTGCATTCGTTTTAAGATCTACAATGAGAGGCTAGGAAAACAAGAAACTACGTCGCAGAGTGTAAGCTTTTACAATATACTTGATTAATTGTCAATACGTTATTTTTGATGAGATATGTGAGTTTGTCTATATCTGGCATGTTTACAAAGCTATCGTTGCTCCAAATAGATTCAAAACAGTTCTAGTCGTGCTGTAAGCTGGGCAGTTGAGCACAAAATGACACTCAGTCTCAACAGCCCGTAACTGACACACCCTACAGAGCCTAGAATCCACTGCTTCCCCCAAATACCGTGCAGTTTCCAATCTAAGTGGCAAGATGCCTTCTCTTAGTTGAGCTATTAGCGAACGTTCATTTTTTCTAAAATCGCTATTTAAATAAGTTTCGCACTTAAATTTGCTCTGAAACTCCCTATAAATACGCTGTTTGGGCATGGTTCTTAGGTCCTTTGACCCGAGGTTTATATAACGCGTTCTTGCTAATTCTTGAGCCAGTGTTGGGTCAACCGGTTTTTTTTCAATAAAGTGATACGATAAACCAATAGTGTCCATGATTTGCTAGATTTCACTCGACCAATATCTACTGCATTTGTTATAGTCTGTTTAAAAACAATTGAGCGCACAGGCGATTGCTGTCCATGAGAACGAGTCTGTTCCTGAAGCGTAGCATGTTACACCAGCGGCGAAAGGGAGTAGGGATCCATCTGGTGTCACCTGTGAGGGCGGGTATTGTCGCAAATTGGTGCACTCCAAGTGCGTATCTCGTGATTGATTGATACTGTTTGTACCCCCATAATGAACTACAGTAATCGATGACTGAAACCACACAGCTCCTCAAGTGGTTTGTACAGCTTCTCACGCGGCTTAAATCCTAGGTGTTTAAGGCTGTGCACTTAATTTATAAAACTTCCAAGAGCTCTTCCGGCACCTTTGGACAGGCATTCAGGTGTTGTTGAAAAGTCACTATTGTTTTGGAAAATTACTCCCAGGTATTTGCATTTGTCTACCTGTTCTAGTTCACTTTCGCCGACGGAAAAGGTGAATTGGGTTTGCTGTGTACGACCTTTCCGGAAATGCATATATTTTGGTTATAACGTGTCGATGACTACTCTCAAGCGTTCACACCACTCGTAAAGGACATTCAGCATATATTGTAACACAATGTCATCAGCGAACATGAGAATGGACATTTGTCACCAATTGATACGCCACTGCGAAGTTGGTTGATTTCTTGAACAAGGTCATTGGCAAAGATTACAAAAAGTGTCGGCGATAATGTGCAGCCTTGTTTTACATCGGTCATACAATCAAACAACTCTGTCTGAGAAGTATTAATCCGGACACGTGGCATAGAACTCGCATATATGATTGTTTACAGAGCTGTAGAACTTTCCGTCTATTCTATTCAATAGCAGCTTATATAATAACATGTCCCGATCGATATAATCGAAGCAACGGCGGAGATCCACGTATGCAGCGAATATGTTCAAGTTGGTTCGTACAACAATGTTTAACTTACAAACATGATCTTCACAGGATCTGTTAGTGCAAAATCCGTTTTGTTCATCTGCGAGAATGTTCTAATTTTCAAGGTATTTAGTAAGTCGTCTATTTAAAAATGATGTATAAAGTTTACTGATGCACGAAAGCAGGCTGGTTCCTCTTTATTTCATGGGTATTCTCTTGTCCTACTGCGAGTCTTTCAATATCAGGTGAATAATAGCTTTTCTCCATATTGATGGTATTATAATCGTATCAAATACGAACTGTAACATCTGCTATAAAACAAATACTTCAAAAGATCGTACTGTATATTGTCTATTCCACAGGCCGAGTCTGATTTGCTTTTTCTATTACAGTTGCTATCTCATCTAAAGAAGTATTACTGTTCAGTAAAATGTTTGGATCATACAGGGGATCATTTATCTCGTTCTTAATTAAAACTGTGTGTGTTTTTACACGGTCATTTGTTTCATTTTCAAAAATGTCGGATTCCGGACAATTATATAGATTTTTAAAGTCCTCTTTCCATCGTTCAAATACTCGACTTTCATCATTTGTGACTCTACCATGTTCAGCGTAAACTTCTTTCGGGATACGAGAGTCTTTCCTATGTCACAACGTCTTGATTTTTCCCCAAAATTCTCTGGGGTTGTTGGCTTCAAACGTTTGAATTTCAATGGTAGGCCCTTTTTGTACTCGCGCTCCGATCAATGGAGCGTTTTATCAAATATGTTCATAGCTGCAACATATTCTGCTTGTAACATAGTTCTTAAATTTCTATTGTCATTTCATTTCAAATATCGTTTTTCGCTGTCTCTAAGTTTATTCCTGAGGTCTTGCAACTCATTATTCCATAATGGTTTCCTTGTTTTTTCAAGACCTAGCATCATCTAGTACATTTCACAGATCATCGCCGTGCATCTCAGGAAGAGGCCGTAATAGTTGACGTAAAAGACCAGATTACATAGTTTGGTTGTATATGCTTTACTTTTGTAGTGAAAATAATTTAAATCAATAGTTTAATATAAACGAAAAATAAGCATTAATATCTATGCAGACAGAAATTGAAAACGTGCATCAAATATTAAATTTAAAGTTTTATGTTCATGAGTCGTAAATAGATAAACTATTATCACGCGCTCTGGGATATGTTTTTGAGTTGTAGCAATCTCGAATCGATATAATATCTAATATGTGTACCGAACGAGAATAGAAAAAATAACTTAAGGTTGAAATAAACTCTCTATCAAAACCTAACAGGCTTGTATTTCTGAGTATATACATATTATACCCCTTTGATAGGTAAGACTGTATCAATTTATAAATTACATTTTAAATTAGCATCCAATTTTGAATATTTATACTTTCGCAACCGTTTTAAATATCGCTATAAAATAATGGGTGAGTAATCCATAAACCAATAATAACCAATTTAACAAAACATTTCTAGAAACCAAGCTAAAGTATTTAAAACACAAACATTGTAAACTTTTTGCGGACAGTTCATGAAATAAAAAGCATTGTTTTAATAATTTAGATTTAGATTACGTATGTATGGGAAATATAAATGCCATGGACGATGGACTTTTTAGGAATATTACTTTCTAAGAAAGCGAAATTTCAAGGGCGGTTCCAGGAAATCGGGTTTTGGATCGTTAAAGTTTAATCATTTCTAACTGTGCGTTTTCCATGCCAAGTAAATTATGTTGCTATTTATCCACTCATATACATGCTCAATAAGCGTCAAGCGAGAGGAAGGTTTACTTGATGTCTTGTGTTCGAAAAAATATCAAAAATCAAAAGGACATACTTTTTCCAATGCTCTATTTGCATTCACATCAAATTGTAAATATGTGTAATGCCTATATGAAAGTTATAGCGCATTAAAGCTGCTACTTCACAGATGATTAGACATTCATTAGGCCATAAAAATGTTTGTAATGTAAACAATAAATATTTATCAAATACAGTCAATGAAGCATAACGTATTAGTATAATAACAAACAATAGCAGACACAATGACTCCTTCGGGAAAGCAGGACTATTCGGTGTGTACTAATGAGTGATTGAAATTTCCGGCCGTTGATTAACATGCCAGATGCGATGCCAATAGCGTATTATAGCTTTTTTATGATATTATTAATTAACGTTGATATATTTCTTTATTTCCTGAAAAATATTTGAAAAAATATTGTGCAAAAAAAATTACACTTTTAACTGCATTACAATGAACAATTATGAGCACCTGCTGCGGATTAAACCCGGGTCCGCGGCGTGAGAGGCGGATGCTCTAAGCGCGCAGCTAAAGTTATTTGCACAGAGCGCTACTTGTAATTTCGGACGTTACGTCTTGTAAACAACAGGACTCGAAAAGCGAAATTGATTGACTGTTTGGACCTTGGAGGTTGCTAGATTACGTTGAGATATCGCGATAAAAATTCCGCGATCTCGCATCGTAATCTTGCGCCCCCGTATCGAGTTTTCGCGTTTTGCCCTTGTATATCCAAAGGTCGAAAATATTCAATTTATCAATTTATGACAAGGTCCCTGTTTAAAGCGATTTCATTTTGCATAGCAATATCTGACAATACAAAATGGGTTACCCCCATTTACGTATTGATGCGCACTTGCATTAAAAGCTGCAATGTTGAAGAAAATAAAACAAACGCAAAATATTACATCCTGACAAGACAGACTGGTATGTTTAATCACAGAGAATGAGATGTTATAGATTTTTAGCATTCGGCAATAACTAGCCTATGAACAATGATGTTTACAAATTACATTGCACATTGAAATGCACGCGCTATTTCTAGTGCAAATAGCTTCACACTTGTTTTTGTATACGATTGCTGGACACAGTCACATTCTTGTCTTTAAAAAAAATCGGCGTTGAAAATAATATTGAGATGTCTTTCTTTGCCCTAATGATAATACAAGCGGACCAAGATAATCGGTTACGTGACTTCTCGGACCCCTGATTTTTCGGACCCTACTAAGTAGATTTCTCGGACACTCGATTTTGTGGTCCCTACTTTAGAGACTTTTCGGACACTACATTAATCGGATACCATAAGAAAACGTATCGGTCCCAAAATTAATATGAGATAAACTTATCATTATTAATATCTGTACAGTGAGTAAACAGATCATATACCGCCCAAAGTTTTCACCAGTGATACATAAATAACCTTAATACTAGTAATTTACGTAAATATATTTGATACATAAATTTGTCAGACAAATTTAACAATTTAACATTATAAAAAAATAATAGCGAAACCGTATAAAAATTATCATATATATCAGACATATTTATTATTAGTATTGCACATAATGTTTTCATGCTACTCAAACGAATTTGAAGTAAAATGAATAACAGTTCAACTTATTTACGAGTCTTCTTTCACCACATTTCACTTATATAAAGATGTTGAACATTTTTATAACTTGAATAGCATCTACTGAAAAAGTTGATAGAAAGGTACAATTATAAATAATTCTTAATAAAACACATCCACAATTCAAATATAAATAAACATGCACAGTAAGTTTATAAATATAAATTTATCATTTATTGAAATTCTCGGGTTTAGGATTCTCCGGACGCTTATTGATACGTGTGTATTTTTAACACAGCTTTACCGCGCGCTATTTTCAGAATGATTAACTCTCCTGCTGGAGAGCGTTGTACTCGCTAGAATTAATTCACGGGCACAACAGTCGGTCACAGCGTACAAGGAAATTTAGGCTCCGTCAAGTCTGCTAATATTTTTTGCTTATTTATCAGAAAAGTACCAGACATGTGCCACTTTATATTATATGCTTGTCACAAAAAACCTTAACACAACTGACAGGCAGCATTGTAAGTTGTGACCGACTATCGTGACGTAAATTGCAGCATTGTAACTGTTATTTATAGAGAGCGCCAATTATGTAGGCTAAACAAAACAGTAATTTCATTGTGTGAATGAATATAACATTCTGATTATGATAGTCAATGAGTAAAATTGTTCATAATTATGTTCAGTTCTAGAGTGTAAGTCGAAGATATGTTTATAACTTAATTATCACCGCTTATGTAAACAATTATGTAAATGTTAATCCTCAAAAGTATGCAACAGTTATTGGTATACGTTAAACTATTGTTGTAAGTTTGCATTCCATAAAATTAGAAAATTTCCCCAATTCTATTGGCATTCAATTTTCCCGCTGCATTATTATCGCAAGAAACCTAGGTCAAAAGTGATCTTAGATTTAGATTAACATGTGACGTCATTGAAAACACCAGAGAAAATATCATGTTCATATCTCAAATCATGCAGCATATTCACAACCATACATGTTACTATGGCGAATAACATGCCTGACACAAACATAAATTGGCAATTAGGTGCCATTTATTGATATACATCAAGTGAAATGAACAACATTATAAAGCGTGTGTAATGTTTTTCGGCGTTTTGTTTCAAATTGCGTCAAATATATAATTATATCTGTGTATGTCTGTTTGTCCGGCTGGTGTACTGGTTACCATGACAGACGTTTGATCTAGAATTAACACATTTGAGTCCCAGCAGATGCAAACTGTAATGTTTTTCATTATACAATATCTAATTATGTGTTTTGTTTGTCCATATTCTTTAGATTTAGCAGTTGCGACATTTAATTCCTGTAAACAACGTTGCTGGGAGCCGATTTCTAACTTAAAAAATAACAATTACAATTTTTAAGACAGATACACAATTGAAATTTCAGCAATGTATCTGTAGTGACTGATGCGACTGCAGGAGATATTAGTAGTGACTCATGTGACTACAGAAGATATTAGTAGTGACAGATGTTACTGCAGTAGATATTAGTAGTGACTGATGTGACTGCAATAGATATTAGTAGTGACAGATGTGACAAAGGTAGATATTAGTATTGACTGATGTGACTGCAGTAGATATTAGTAGCGACTGATGTGACTGCAGTAGATATTAGTCGTGACTGATGTCGCTGCAGTAGATACTAGTAGTGACTGATGTGAGTGGAGTAAATATGAGTGGTGACAGATGTGGCTGCGGTAGATATATTAGTAGTGACTGTAGTGACAATTTGTGACTGTCATAGATATAAGTAGTGACTGATGCGACTGAAATAGATATTAGTATTGATTGATTGATGTGACTGAGGTAGATAATAGTATCGACTGATGAGACTGCAGTTTATATGAGTAGTGACAGATGTGGCTGAGGTAGATAGGTAGATATATTAGTAGTGACTGATGTGACTGGAGTAAATAACAATGGGGGCTAATGTGACGTCTATAGATATGAGTGGTAACTGAGGTGACTGCAGTAGATATTGGTGGTGTGACTTGAGTAAATTTGATTGAGAATTAATGTGGAGTAAATATGAGTGGTGGCTGATATGACCGAAATACACATGAACGTCGACTTATGTTAAATATGAGTGTTGACTGATGTGGCTGCAGTGGGTATGAGTGGTGACTAATGTGACTGCAATAAATATGAGTAGTGACTGATTTGACTGCAGTATATATGAATTGTGACTGATGTGACTGGAGTAGGTTTAAGAGGTGACTGATTTGACTACAGTAATTACGAGTGGTGCCTTATGTGACTGTAGTTGATATGGGTGTGACTGATGTGACTGCATCATATATGTGTAGTGACTGCAGTATAATTGAGTAGTGACTGATGTGACTGCAGTATATCTGTGTAGTGACGGATATGATTGCACTAAAATGTGTAGTGACGGATGCAACTGCAGCAAATGTGTGTAGTGACGGATGTGACTGCATTATATATGAGTAGTGACTGATGTGAATGCAGTATATATCAGTAGTGACGGATGTGACTGCAGTAGATATGAGTAGTGACTGAAGGGGCTGCAGTATATATGTGTAGTGACAGATGTGACTGCATTAGATATGAGTAGTGACTGATGTGACTGCAGTATATATGAGTAGTGACGGATGTGACTGCAGTATATATGTGTAGTGACTGATGTGACTGCAGTATATATGAGTAGTGACGGATGTGACTGCAGTATATATGTGTAGTGACTGATGTGACTGCAGTATATATTATTAGTGACTTATGTGACTGCAGTATATATGTGTAGTGACTGATGTGACTGCAGTATATATTAATAGTGGCTGATGTGACTGCAGATGATATTGGAAGTACATAAAGCATTTACATCGGTAATAAATTATGAAGCCATTTTATTGTTTTTGAACATGGTCGCCCGTATCAGCACGTGAATTTTAAGCTCTATCATAGTTATATGCTCAATTTTCTAACAGCCTATTTAAAAAAAAATTTATGTTAAATCGTTTTGCTGAGTTATCCAAGGGAAATAACTATCATTATAATTAAGGTAAAAAATTGAACATTTATTGTCGCGCTATTTTGTGAAAGGTCACAATTAATCATAATTTTCACAAATACAATTATATTAAAAAAACACCACAGAGACGGAAACGGCAGATGAAGACAAAGATGCGGTAATCTGATTTTGTTTTTAAATCGTTATTTTATAAATTATTTATTTTAATGAACATTAACAAAATTATAAAAAAACTAAGATTGACAAAAATATGTAATTATAAAATCTAATGTTGTCATAAAAACATGCAATTTAACAGTTAATAATATTACCGTTTTGCTCAAAGTGTTCTTTAAATGACGGGATTCGAACCAGCAAAAGTTAGTTTTGCGGGACGAGCAATACACCACGAAGTTATTCGCTCTGCATGATTGTATAGGTCGTAATTACTGCTCTGTTAAAAACCCTGCTTTAAATACTATACATCACGCAGTATTCTCTACCCGATACTCGAGGCACGCTTTCGGAAAATCGCGAATACATATAACGCATTCAACAACCGTGAAATTATTCAGCGGAATCGAATTTTATTACGAAACGTAAGTGCTTTGCACAAAGGCGGCTTCACTTGACTCATAAGTTCACTACACAAGTATATGGTTCCTTATATTTCGTTTAAATTACATGTTTGTCCGTCCGTTCGTTCATTATTTTCGATTGAAGAAAGAGTGCGTAGCAGATTAAACACGACAAGTCATAAGCATATGCGTGAATTTTGTTTAATGATATCCACAATGCAAAGATATATTTACACTTACAAAAGTATCGGCCCAATATTTTCCAACGGATAGTACTTCACTAATATATCGTCACCGCATAGTACTTCACCTCAAGGGTTACATTTTTGGCGAACTTGCCTTATCATATGTTCGATAACGCAGCTTAAAGTCACCTAAGAGAAAGTAACTCATGTATATATAAATGTCTATGATAAAGTTTGATAGTCGCATTTGTAGTGTAATTACGCGTGAGTAATTTTATTACTAATGTTGCCCGGATGTGCAGCTAGTATAAAGCATTAACGTTGGTCAATTCAGGCAGATTTTCTCCTGTCTTCGACAAATCAACGTCGCTGGAAAGGAAAGGAAATGAAGTATTATATTGTAAGAACCCAACACGTTCCTATGAATATTTGCGCACGAACCGACGTTGCGAGCACGTTAATGCCACGTTATTGAACGTGTTTATTTAAAATCTTGTCTCCGGACGGGATGAAATGTATTTCTATAAATAAAAAAAAGATACCATAGCGGGTAAGAGTTATACATGTTTTATACATATTTTTCAGTATTGTATTTGTTTATTTATTAAAATGTATTATTATGCAAGAATAGTAATTCATACCTTATATTAAATTGCATAATTAAAATAATACATTATTGTGTATGAATGTATATGCGCTTTTTGTATGTTTGTATGAGTTTTTAATACATATGTCATTATTTTAATTTCAGAGAAACCGCAGTGTACTCTATAGAGAAAAATAAATTCTGCATAACTCGAATATATGTTTGTTTTCTCCGAGTCCTTCACAGATATTATTGGTGACACACTTGGGACATTGGGTACTGTGAAACTGGTAATCCTCTTCTCGTGGATTTCTACCCCTCAAAATAATGGCTTCCTAGGAAGCCATATTTTAAATATAAGTAAACAGCTGTATAACGAAAACTGGCTAATAGGTCTTTTCCACGTTAACTTGTTACATTGCATTTTAGCTTGTCCCTTTAAAAGCATTTTGTTAAATGTTATCAGCGCAAGTTATGTGACAATTTTTAGTATCTACTAAATCAGCGACTTTCAACCTTATATGTATAATAGTTGTCTTTCGTCAGCATCATATGTACCGACATGTTCATCATTATTGCCTGTCCCAAGGGTTTGCATGTATATTGAACACTGTACTAGCCACCCTGCTTCAGATAGTTTACATGATAAAAAGTATATATATGTATATATAATATCTCACTACGCGGAATTATACATCATGGAATTAAAATATTCTGTTTATTAGTTTGTCCAAAAATGTGACGTAAGATACTTTAATTGTGACCGAGATACTGACAATAATAGTTAATAATTATCAGTACAACATAAAATAGTATGTCAATTGTTGCTCAAAAGAGAGTTTAACTCCAATATGTTGAACACAACTGTTACATTTTTAGAGATTAATACAATTTACAATAGGAAAAGTACAACCAAAATATTATAAGATACGTTACATCAAAATCGATTTAAAAAAGAAACCCTTTAATAACTTCATGCCTGGTGTGTATTTTCATTTAACCATAAATTATTTTCGTCCATGTGAAATAACAAACTATTGGCTAAAGATTCCTAAATAAAAACGAAAAGCTATGTTAAAGAAATAAAAGTTCAGATACGTTCAAATAAGATAAAATATGCAAAATTCATACATTGTCGATTTTACATAGGACATGTACAACCGTTACATATAGAAGGTTAAACGTCGCTAATATAGTAGATATGGTCATTTCCTTACGGTAAATAGTCGCATACCATGTGCAGATAACTTTTTAACAAAATGATATTAAAAAGCAATTTAAAAAGTTACCGTGGAATTGACTAATAATAAAATAATTTTAGATTAGTCCATACAGCCATAACTCCAATCCATGTACATGTACCGGTATATACGCTGATTCAAAAGTTGTTTAATAATCACAACCTCAAATCATGCCAAAACACGATTCAGTAGTCGATGTACGTGTTTTGTTTTCGTTTATTCGATTATTTTATGCCGTTTCCATTTGTATTTTAACGATTTCTATCTTCTCTTAAGGGTTGTTGTCTCTTTAATCTCATTTTCAAAATATTTATATGAAACACCATGCATACATCAATTTAAATGTCACTCCTATTTCCTACAGGACCATAAACTTTAAAGAAATTATATTAGATAATAAAAATGTGCTAAACTAAGACATGCACATAAATAATGAATACATAATATGATATATTATGATATATTTGATAACACATATCAGCAAAAATGTTTTTAAAATTAAAACCTCTGGCGGGTATCGAACTCACGACTTTGTAGCCATACGAAGAAATGACAGTAGACAGCGCTTTAACCAACCGCGCTATTCTGCTTTGTAAGGAAACGTGTGTAAACTATTGTTATACGCAATACTCACAATTCTGACATCAAAATGTAAACACAAGAAGGGCTAAACAAACACGACTCGTATTATAAATTGATTTTATCTCATATTGTGAAAACTAGTTTTCATATTATATGTACCTTATATTAACCGTTTTTATATGCCATTGTAAATATATTACCCCTTGAGTCCCTTTTCGTTGTGAAGTACTTATATACTAATTAAATACACGAATTTTTCTATAATATGGAATTTAAGAAAAGATGCTGAGTGTGATAATGTCGGATATTTAATAATACATTAATCATACATTGAATATGGATTTTTATCGGTATTTTTCTGGTGGTGGAAAAACTGTAATTAATAACTACATATACAAAAGAAGAGAAAATCAATTCATTTAAAAATAACCAAGCGAGGAGCGCTTTTCAGAGAGGGGTAATAATGACTGTTAGGTATCCATTATTTCTAAATAAGAATTCCACAAACCTAGATAACCTTAATGACATGTTTTTCGTTATATTACACATATATGTCGTGGCTTGTTTAACTAATGTTTCTTCTATTAAGTGCTCTCGCCGGGTTTTGGGATCAGAACAGACTAGTATTTTTTGTTGTCAAAATACTATTGAGAGTACGCAAATTACCAATGGGATATTACCAGAGGTTCTCTATAAGGCTTAATATGAGTTTTCTTCTGTTGAGGCCCGAGGAGTAAAATTACTTTTACATTTAAAACCCACATAGTACAAATAAAGCTCGTGCAAATAGGAACGGAGCAAATATCACGTGCACGTTTAAATACCTGTGTGTAAATATACTTTTGAGCCAACAAATATATATGTCTTCTGTGGTCAGAAGAGAAACTGATATGATTCTGTGAGGTCAGTTTCTTGCCGTTGCCTTTCAAGAGTCATTACTATGTTAAAACCGTAAATTTGAAAACTGAAAAATATGACGTCATTAGAAACGGCGATTAATATGTGTGAATATCTAGAATAAACACGTAAGCAGACTTACAAAAGTTGGATACGGCTAATAATAACAATAATGCGTGTCGCGCACATAAAAGTGGCACATGCGCTACAGAGAGGAGAGACACACTGGCACGGCTGACAAAGGAAGTGGACTAAAGCCGATAATTTCGACGGCTTGCAGTGGCGTAGCTAGGCCATTTTCGTGTTGTAGGCCCGGTCATAAGGTCAAGATACGAATTTAGTAGTTTGTCAAAGACAATTCTTTAACATTTATAAATGATTTTGACTAGTATGAATTATGCGGATATGTGTGAAAGTATAAACCGATAAATATAAAACAAAACGTTCTTGCTCTAACCTTTATGAAAACATTTATTTTACAGGTGATTAAACAAAATAGTCATTAACAAATATACAAGTAGTGCGTATAACATGGGCTCTAACTACACGCCTTCACGTCCGTTGCTTAAAGTTGCTCACTGCAAGATAGTTTAAATTTCAATTATGGTTGTCATCATTTTTAATAGAAATCCATTTTACAACCTTTGACGGCCGAAAATGTATGAATGACTTGTTCAATGTCAATAGCTTTCTCCCTATTTATGTGCATCATTGCAAGGCTGGAAAGCCCTGTCCGTACGTGGGTGACCGCAGGTGAGTTTTCAGCCTCTTCATACTGCGGAACGACCGCTTGCACATTGCACGATGTCGTTTTTTGATGTGCCTGTCTACTATTCAAATATATATATTTGTGTGTCCAACGTGCGAAATTCATAGCTGATTACAGTCAAAGCACACGTTTACTTCAAGAATTATATCTATTATTTATTTACCGAAGTGTAATGTCTTTTTCAAAGAGAATGTCATTAAATAACTCACACATGCTTATCGGTAGTATTTTTTAAAGTACAATGCACTGTATTTATTTTCTCAGTTGATACAGACGAACAAACGAACATGTATTTTACATCAAATATTGTGAAAGATACTCTTATGATTGCGTTGCGAACCAATGAGGCAAATGATGCCGACACTGTGTCACTTGCGTTTAGCTGACATGCGGTGCCTGGAAAGTATTACTTTCCTGGGAAATGGTTAAAATGTTTTGGTCACCCATCTTGTTTATCACGTATTAAATATATGAGTTATAAAAGTATAAAACGCAATGAAATTTGGTGTGATTGCTAATGAAACATGGAACAAAATGTTTCTCAATTTAGTTCTTTGAAGCTGTAGATTGAAACAATTATGTTTAAGCTCGAATGTATTGATTTTACTTTAACTTCAACTTTAAATTATTTTAATTAAGTATAAATGTATTTAATGTGGTATTTCCTGTGCTAAATCTTTACTGCCGTTGACATCTTTATATATATAATCTGAAATAATTAGGAAACAAATAAATAATATAGCAACCCCGAACAAAGGTATATATACCAACTGTCTATATTTTATCTTTGCGCAGGTACTACGGTGTGGATTTATTTACTTAAGAATTGGGAGCGAGCTAGAACGGGTATGCTTTACATAGTACTTTTTTATGCTCTCCAGTTACTCTGAAGATTTCTTAAATGGGTATAAAGTGCACATTCTTGTCCAAATTATTTCTCCGTAACTTATTGCCAGAATTCAATGGAACTTAATGGCAAGCTTCATAACAAAGAGGAGGTGTGCACTAATGTTCCGCTTCAATGATTTTTTAAATAGTTATGGGACTTAATGATTTATAAAATAAGCATTTAATGCACATTTTTCGTCCAGTCTATTTCTATGCAACTACTGCCCGGAATGAAACGTATAGGTAGCTTCATTATCAAAATGCGTTAAGTGCAGGGCAGGGCGTTCCCTTTCAGATGTTCTATGAAGTAACGGGACTTTAATTCCCATTACTTGGCAAAGCGCATTTGGGAGCATCCATCACTGTTCACTGATATTCTTGTTTGTATTGTTCGAATATGAGCGAGCCAAAAACGTTAGCATATTGATCCAGTTGTGACCGTTCTGCTGTCCCAAGAAAGCTAAAATACTCACATACTGACTTTAATAATCCGTTTAAGTCTATATCGTATTGTGTCAAAAGGCACATTTCGTGTTTTGTTTTCAGTTTTGAGAAAACATTGTAGGCCCGGGCCTACATGGCCTAAATGTAGCTACGCCACTTACGGCCTGTGTGCGTGTACGGTGGTTAAAAATTGCTTACGATTTGAAACAAAAAAAGCAAGCGAAAAAGGTGAACACTAAATGTCGAACATTCACAGTATGTATTGAATTAACGTTTGTATCGATTGGTCAAATTTAATTTAAGACGCCCAAATTAAATCCAATCATGCTTATGATAGTTCAAAACCCCGCATTTCGTACAATAACGTGGACTGGTATTTGAATTGAAACCTATTTTCTACACCCCTTTTAGTCAATGTTTGTTACTGATTGATAGATACCATGACGATGTTCACTGAGAATGACTACATTTACCTCAGGATTAAACCAAATTGCGCATTTGGTTTATTGACATGACTCCAAGCAAGATGAAGGGAATCTTAGAACTTGCGGCAGTGTGCCTCTTAGCGGTGTATACAGGTTAGAATTCTTACTTCTTGCTTGCTTGTTTTAAATTTAAGTGTTATGTTCTTTAAATAAATGTACTTTGGGTGGCTTCCGTATTTTGTTTTGTTACCTTCATCAACGAGGTTAGGCTTTTGGTGGCTTTTGGTGGCTTTTGTTGGTTTGTTAGTTTTTTTGTGCCAGAAACTGAACGTAAAATGTTATGGTGGATTTGAATTTAATTTTCCGAAGAGGTGTCACATGGGTTCAAGGTTTTGAATCTGATGGTGATCCTTATCACCGTATGAAACCGTAAATCCTGAAACAATATATATTTTTCAAAGATAGGAGCTTTACATTTGATTCATTTTGTTTTCCTTGTACACCAGTCTTGATAAAACGGTAAATTGACATTTGCATTATAAATATATGAGTGCTTTCATTTGCAGTATAGTTGATATTTATCCGCCACTTAAAACTGACAATATAATAACCTAATTGTATGTTATGGTATGATGCGGGATTACTTTAGTGCATTAGCGTTACTATGATGTATTTGTGTATTAACAAAACCGTCCAAAAAATATTGGTTTCTACATATTAAACACTGCATATCTGTCCCAGCAAAGGTTTTATTTCGGTTTTAAAGTCTCAAAAAACTAATTTGTCTCGATTTTGTGATTTTGCTGGGTGCACTAGTTTAATATGGGTTTATCTGTTAAATAGTGTGTTTTTATTTTACATTAAATTGAAATCGTATTTTATACACAGAAGTTGAACACGTCTGTTAACAATAAAACTATTTTTGTCACAGTTTTGGTAGTATTTGTGGTATCTATTTGTTGGAACTTTAGTCAAACAGTTTTTCATATCAAAGCGTTAGCAGGGTTTTACATATGAATGTATGTGGCATTCATGTTGAAATATGCACTTGTATATACATATATATTATTATGGACTGAGGCTTCGGTTTGATGTTGTACTAATTGTACTGATTGTGTTTATTGTCACGTAAGAAATTTACTTTACTCTTATTATTATTTCTATTATTATTATTATTATTATTATTATTATTATTATTATTATCACCTTATTAGTTTAAACGTGACTGACCAATATTGAAAATAAACATTTATCAGGCACACCAGGGCATTTGCTTATATGCGTCTATATTGTTACAGAGCGACTGAGGCCACCAAAACAGCAGCAGATCAAATAGGCACAGCTACTGTCACAGTGACTATCAAAAACAAACTCGAGTTTTCGCAGTCAAAATTCGGACTTTGCGCAAATGACGGATTGACTGGTGGTAAGTATGAAATAACCCCTTTTAGCATTTTGCACTGAACCCTATTTAAATGGTTTATTGTGTATTTATTTATTTATTTAGTCACTTGGTTAGCTTGTTAGATGTTGTTTTTTTTATAAATTAAATAAACAAGTGTATTCGCGCGATTCACGCTTCGATAAGAAATGTAACGTGATACCTGTAGAATAATTTAAAAAAATGTTCTACTATATGCACTGCACTTTCTTAGGTTCTGTAATCGGGACGTTCGCTGTAACTGATGCAGCTTCCGGGGAAACAGTGGCCTATGGAGGCGTTAGTAAGTGCCAAACATTTACAATGTTCGACACATTGCCGATCAATTACATAGACCAGTAATTATTCATATAATTTCCGTTAAATAGGGTTGTGTGGTTTTGGGTTTATTTGTTTTATATTTCGTTTGATGGCCCTTTGTCAAAACACATTATTAGCGCCTGTTCCAGCCACTGTTAAATAACAAAAACAACAGCAATGTCAGCAAAACAGTGTAGTAGAATTAAACACAGGAACATGTCACAACAAATAAGAATAAAAAGTTAGAGTACATTGTATCAATTTGTCTTACATGCCAACAGAAAAGTCTAACATAGTGGTAAGCAATTGTGTGCATAAACGGGTAGAATCGACTGCTTTAGACGATAATTCACTTCGATTGCTTTGTTAACATGCGTGACGTTTTAACTATAATTTACACACACTAAACATGATACATTTCAGCTAATAGCGACCTGGAATACGTTGCCACGACTGGCGTCCTGAAAGTGGCCTCTGGGAAGACGCTGAAACAGGCGACGACTGCCGGCTACACATTGGCACTCACCGCATCTGGAACCGTCACTGGATCGGCTACCGCTTCGGAGGCTGGAGCTGCTGAAGTATATCTTGCAGTCTGCGCTCCATCGGGCGCTGCAAAGACCGCATTTAATGGAGCGATTGTGCTGTCCATTATCGCCACTGTGTTGATTTAAACGTATATTCCGTATTAACAGCGTAAATAAACTATAGTTTGTATGCATCAGATACAAGCTGTACTAAATCCAATTTATGTAGCAAACATTTGAAAAAAAAAATCGTTTATGTTATGGGTACAAACAAGTTTCCGTTTCGAATAAAAAAGGCGTGTTAATATTTATACACCATATAAATTCAACATTGAATGATTTTGTTTAAAATTAAACTACATGAAAATAATGTTAATTTGTAATCAGTCAGTATTTATTTCCTGTGATATTTTTTAACATGCTTACTAACCAAGAATGTCCTGTATGAATATCCGAAAGGATGATGATAACGTGGACTTTCTGTTTGCAGTGTCTAGTTTGTATGTTTCCACTAATAAAATGTTATTAAAGGTATTTGTTTTTATTTAAACATAATGTATGGGACTTTATATGCTTCCCTTGTCTTATGAGATCAATTATTGAACGTTTGCATCGTCCACGTACACAGAAAAACAACTAATAAAGTTTTCTTGTATCTTCTATATTTTAATTCCATAAATAGATTCATTTAAATGGTGTTTGTTTCATATCATAAAAAATATAGAGAGACACTCTTGTATAAGCCGGCAAATAAGTTATTGATATCACCCAGCTATTATTTATGTCCCAACAAGCTGTGACATTGCGTTTATTGTATTTACACACAAAACAATAATTGCCACAACATCAATACACGTAATAAAATACATACCGGACTAAATAATTTGCATCAATGTATTCGGTATTCAAAGGGATTAAAACAAAAACGCAAAATCTTTGAGCTACGCTGTTTAAAGCAAATAATTTGGATTATTAATTCCGGTAGTGCCAGACTACTTGTAAATAACCATGTCCTTAGCCACTATTCATAAATGAAAAAACTCATATAAGCGTTTAATACATACTGCAGTCCATTAACAGTCTTTTGGCAACCGGCATTATCAAGGACACAGTGTCGTCTATACATATTTGGTCAAACTGTAGTACTTATTGAATATATTAGTACGGTGTAAAATTAATTACGCGGCACTCTTGTGATTTTGTTTGCAATTTAAGTTGGGATAATACATGTATTGCGATATAAAATAAACCGGGCATTTTTGGTGATGGACATGTTTGTTACTTTTCTCTAGAAGAGATTTATTTTTAGATGGTTTCGAACAGTCGATAAAACGGGCAAAAGCAAATATTGAATACTGTCTACACAACACTACGGGTTTGGTAATGAATGCTCTATAACGCGAACATAGTTTAGCAAAATAAAAAAGTAACAACAAAAACGACTGTTGTCGATACGTTACTGTGGTTACAAATTGTCCAATGCAAACATACACCAATTGTACAGACATTTTACACATATTACAAATGTTACTTTCGACACCTTGGGAAATACATTTTAAAACGAACATACATCTTAAAAGGTGCAGTATAGACATGGTATATGACAAATCTGAACGGGTTAATATATAAGATAATTATATGGCTTATGCAGAGCTTTAGTCAGTTATTTTTCTACCAATAAGTCATTTATCCATTCAAATAACCATTTTTAATGAGATAATTTACACAAATTGATTATTTAACTTCACTTTGAATATTTTGGAATTAGATGATTGAAATTTCGTTTTATAAAATCGTATATTTAGACCGGGTATATCAGGTCAGGTTCACATGTAGATCTACGAGTTTCTCCCCTGTGTTTATCATTCATTTAGATTTATACGTTATGGTCAAACAATTGTAAACTGATTTTAGAGTTAAACAATTGTAAATAATGCAATAATGACTCCAATATAATTCTATAGATGCATGTATGCGTGCACAATGAAGCATGAACATGTTTCTAGCTTTTGTCAGACGAATTTCTTTATTTTATTTCGTGTACAATAAAAATATGTTCAGTATCTTTTGTTTTACTGCAGTACTAATTAATGTTTCAAACAGTAGTATTTTCGTTCTTTGAACATCACAACCGAGCACAAGCAAAATGAAATTAAATCACATCAAAAGAAATGTCCCGATCATAAGTAGGTCAACCTATCGAAACCCTCGAACTTATGAGAAGCTTATATACGATATATACATATCATTAGCGTCAGGGAAACTATACTAGTAACATATAAAGGAACTGGATTTATGTACATTATATCGTTTGAATGCGCCTGTGCGATAATCGAAAATAACACCCACGAAATTGAGGTGATTGTTTTATCTTCTGAAATTCTACTGTAACTCACAAATCGCATACATTATTAAATATAATGGGCAACCATTGGTCCATGATAAAAATAATAAATTGCATATATTACTACATGCATATGGCTTGCGATCTGATCGTTCAAAGTAATTTCGGTCCAGTCCAATGTTATCAGAGTTAATAGATTATGTAAACAAAAATTTCAACGACACTTCAGCCAAAGGGAGGTAATCGTTTCATTACACGCGGCAAGGTTATCTCCACACGTAGGTATGATTATTCAATTGTGAAATGCAATGAGTCAGAAATCGTAATTATTTGAATTGTGCTGTTTATCCGTTTATAAAAATCGGTTTGGATTTTACCCATAACTTCTAAATATAGATGAAATGCAAACAGCGATTTCACACCCATCCTTACACATTGGTGTTTTTACAATAGTAAACTATAATTAAGAAGATATCATGAAACAAATAACTATCACTGTTAACGAAACATGCAAATTCCCACACAAACACCGCATATTTATATTTATGGTGATATTTGACTTTTTTTTCTACCTAAATATGTGTTAGTTTATTTATATAAGCTTTTGCACTGATAAACGTTTATATGTTCATAACAGTTTCACGTTGACGTATAACCCAGTTACTCATTATCAGTACGGATCATATATTAGTCAGGATCAAAATACCAACCAAATTTGAAGAACAGAGACCTATGCAGTGTCCATCTACTGACATGACAAGGTTTTCTTACCGGTGTTCACTTTGGCAGTAGCCTTTGACAGTGGAACCGTATACTCAGGATCATATTTTAATGATAAGCCTACGAACAACCTTACAAAATCTATGCTCAGTCTTTGTCCGGACAAGTATTTTTATCGAAACTATACCCCAGGGACCAACGGAACGGCATGTTCTAACTAACATAAACCCGCTTTGCAGGTATCACAAATAAAGAAGAAAACATACATATGCTGGGATATGTGATACGTGTACGTGTTTTCAACAAAATCATAATCAGGTACAGTTGTGCAGCACCTACGAATACCAGCAAACGTTTATATTCACTGACTATTTACTTTTAATTTACTTTGTTAAAATATTAATATGACAACAAATATTGATAAAATGCCCACTTCAAACATTTAATACTGACGTATTTTATGCAAATAAATCAATATTGTAAATTTATGACATTTGAGAGAAGAGTAAAGTAAGATAAACTAGCACAATCTAGCGATTGTTAAACAATTTTAAACAACCATCAATCAACACCCAGAGCCCAGGTTTAGACGTACTTGTATTGTGTGCCTGTTCAAGGATTTCTGTGTCGTATAATGTGTAGTACATGTAAATCACAACAATCACATTTAAAGTAAGCACTTTTTAAGTGTTGATGTTGAAATTCGGTGTTTTAAGCCTAGCAAGATAAACTTCTCTGTATTCAACACTAACCTATTATTCACAAATGATCTGATAGGCATCGATTGTAGTTATTCATATACAATATTCGGAAACGTCATGCTATTACAGGACCGTCAAAAGTAAATACACGAGATTAACCCGAGCACATGTAAGATTTGTTTAAATTTGCATGACCATGAACTACTTGAACCATACATGGATTTGTTTTAATCAAAATGTAGTGCTTCGCCAGAATTGACAGTTATTGTACTTACATTCGATTGCACTTGAATTTTCATTAATCTTTGATTCGCATGAATTGCTTTTGCAATGAAGTTCGTTAAATCCAACTTAAATATATCGAAATAAAAGTGTTTAATCAGGACGGGATGCCATACAGATATCAATTCAGTTGTGAAGTTGACATTATAATAACCAAAGCAGCAACAACAGTAGCAGCAATATAGTGGT
The DNA here is from genome assembly GCA_027627225.1 of Congeria kusceri. NCBI lineage: Eukaryota > Metazoa > Mollusca > Bivalvia > Myida > Dreissenidae > Congeria > Congeria kusceri. The sequence continues at coordinate 11,188,125 of CM051037.1, read as the reverse complement.
AATATATTATGATGCCTTATTGTCTCATTGTCTCAGAGTGTTTAAAGAACGTGACCGTTTCGTTGACAACTCTTGTGTAGTACACAATACGTCGGTATATATCCGAGTTGCGTCCCTTTGAGTTTTGTACATGGATACTCAACTTAGTCAACATATTGAAACAATAACCAATCAGTGATTGTTTTTTGTGGTTGAAGTGATCTTTCAATGTCATCGTTTCACGAACATATGATAATGTTGACATACTGTTCGCAAAAACATTGTGGACTATTTATAACGCAGTTTTATAGTACAAAATTACAATAATTTATTACATTAAAATGTATTTGCTACGTGCTTCCTGTGAATGTTCAATTTCGTTACTTTTTCTCCAAGAATTTGATAATAATAAATGTTTTTCTTTGATAATCGAAATATTTGTTTGAAAGCTTTTGCTGATCAACGAGAATATGTATTGGAACACATTCACTTTAGCCGACCACGGTAATAATAGTATTTTGCACGGTAACTAAGTAGCAGGCCGAAACAAGTAAAACAAACAAGCCCAAAATTGTGTTTTTCATAAAAAATTACAAATTTGAAAATCATAACAGTTTACACACGAAATTTTGACTTCAATTTGGTCATAGGACCGAATTTGCCAGATCATGTGACATATAACTGCCGGAACCACATTAAGCAGTTCTAAGGAAAACAAATGGCTGTCTATGTAACAGATCTTTTCCAGATAACAGCAACAACAGAAACATTGATACATTGTTTTTTTTCTATTGTTTATTGATTAACAATTAGGAACAAGTATGCCCTTTTTTTAAATAGGTACATTTTCACTAAGACAAGACACTATAGTTTGAACTGATCCCAACCTTTGTGTAAGAATATTTATGAGCTGAATACGAAGTCAATATTATGTTTCAAAGTATAGTCGTGTATATTCGTAAAATCTGATGTTATTTAAGATTGAAGTATACATTGGTACTGAAAATAGTATTACCGATAGTTACCGCTAAATTTAAGCAAGGAGCGATGGTGTAGTGGTATGCATGTCTACCTATCAACCAATCGTCTAGAGTTCGAATGTCGGGGTAAACAATTACATTAAAATGTTGTTGTTTCTTTTAAAGAAATTTAGAATGCGGTGCAAGAGAATATCATGGAATGGATGTTTGTTTTTGAAAATGAATACATCTATATCTGCATATCTTTTTTCCAGCTTTGGCTTTCGAAGCAATAATGACAGACACGAGAAAGCCACAAGGGTTCAAAGCAAAAGAAATTATCTATTACACATCCATATTATTTAGAAAGCATAATAGTTCTTCTTTCCAATAAAATGCACTAGCATTAGCAAGAGTAGCATCGACATTATTATCTGCGATATCATGTTTACTATATGTATTATTGCTTGGTTGAAAAAAACAATTTATTAAGTACACGAAAAAAATGATGAAGCAAATAATTACATACAATTTTGAAGAAAATGTAACACAGTCATAAAACATTTGTTTAGCCTGATTAAATTTCGAACTAGATATCCACTTGTAAACAACGCTAACTTTCTTCGACGTTACTTACTGTGTCAGTAGAACTAATCGATATACCCTCACATAATTTAATACCTTAAATCAAAAACTACATCGGATCCATAGAGGGCGTTTTGTGTTTATGTTTACGCACTTAAATAATAAATAATTAATTAACCGAAAAATGTATTTAAATAATGGTCAGCAGGACCAGGTCAATGTTTTTGCACTAAACCTTCAGTAAAAAAAATTGTTTTGGAAATGTAGCAACAAAAATGTTCAAAAGAAATTGCAATAAGACATAACTATTTGTTCCACAAAAGCAATTTATCATTGGCCAATATAGTGTTTTGCACTTACATTTGGGTGTATCGCAGAACAGAGGTCTACGGATTGTATTATCCATGAACTTTCATAAAAAGTAGTAGATTGGTTAATCTTCTGCATGGACGTTTGCGACATCCTTATTAAAATGTGTAGCACGAAAATAGAAGGTCCCGGACGGATCATAGAGATCGACGAAAGTAAATTCGGAAATGGACATACCATAGACAGAGAAATTAAGGAATTGTTTGTTAATGTGTGGAGGACGGAACAGCTGATACACTTTTTAATATTATTAATCATTTTGCCAGGGACAACTATAATTACTGACTGTTGGAAGGCATAATCCAGCCTGAAATCTTAAGGTTACCATCATCTGACTGTGAACCACTTTTCACAGTACTGTGTAAGAAAGAAGTATCTGAGTGGCCCTTTCAACAAATGTTTGGAGTTGATCAAGTCTGATTACAAACCAAAATTGCCTCCTACAAGGAGTTAAATTGACAGCTACCGAGAAATAAAACAGTTAACCCTGTACTTCCAAAACGACCACGCATCGTGCAGACTTTCAATATATTCAGACGGCAACGCGAATTCCAGTCTTGATGATTTCGTCTTGTAAAGTTGGCACAGGTGAGTGAACTACGCGGGTGTTCTATTACTTAACGAACGGTATTATTATGGGGGCTATCGCCCCCACAACCCCGTTTCTCAAACACTCAAACAAACGTCGCGAGGCTCAAACCTTTGAAGGCTGAAGGCACTGTCAGTTCCGACAACGGCCAAAGCATCGTCTGGGTGGCGGTTGCAACTTGCAGTGGCGCCCTGCATGTCACGGCCGTGTTTGCAGTTGTAGGGTTGCGTTTGCATCAGCCTTGTTCTTTTAATAGTTGTAAATTGTTGACATCATATAAATATAGAATATATCTGTCATAATGCTTTTGCTGACACAATTGTCGTACTATAAAACCACAGATTAATTAAAACGATGATGAAACAGAAACATTTCAGATTTAGTCGCATGTTGATATCGGAAACTGTTGTTTAAAAAAAGTTTATTTTTGTTTGTATTTACCTTTTATTCGTTGTAACACATTTCTTACGTCCTGTATGATTATCCGTAACAGGTATGATATCAAGGACGTTTCTTTTTTTGCATTAGTATTGCTGTGATATGTTTGTAAAACTATTAAAACGTAACACTGATACGATTGTTTCTTTTTACAATGTATTTAACACAATACTGCTGCCACTGGAAAGTACATGTAAATATCAATAAACAATGCCACATTTTACACAGAAATGTATTGTACCCGACAGGTAAAGGTTTGCGTATACATGTCTACACTTTTTATACACAATTTGTGCGATGCCTTATAAAAGACACAAGCAGTTTGTCGTCGTCTTCACAAACGGTGGATGGTAAAGACTTTATTTTTATAACATTATTGTCAGAAAAGCTGACATTGTCATTTCCCGTTGAACAATGAAAATACTACACTAATTGTAAATGGCATGTTAACAATTTATCATACTTATTTAAAGGATCTAGTAGAAAGCATGGATGCTCTATAAGAGCTCGTACGCTTATTTTCTCTTAGGTCGATTACACTGTCGAGCCATTACATGGTGGAGACCTCCTAAACCCTCCCTGGTGGAGGCCCGTCTAACAAATTGCAAGGAGGACGCAACACATTTTACACCAATGCGGTCTCTATATTTTAGTATTCGAGCAGCAACAGTACGGAAATTGTGCATACATATCCAATATGAAAAAAAAGGACATTTAATGGTATAAATTGAGACCGAATGGAAGTTACTCACGACTTTAAAATCGCACACTTAGTATATCAAAAAGGAATGCAAAGTGCATTACATAAACATGTTCTGTTACTTTATCCACAAAATAACTGATATAAAATGTATATTAACGTAAATGTATCAATTGTTTTTATAAACCAGATTCATGTGTTTACCAAAGCTTCGATGTAATTTCTCCGTAGACGAACTTTGGTATATGCCTATTACTACACAATTTAATTGCAAAGTTTAACGCAATTTTTGCGAATATATTTTTATAATGATTGCGTTAAAATATGAACGTTCTTAATGAAATGTTGAGCGAAAAATAATTAAAATGTAATAATTATATTGATAATTAAACAAATCAAACGGCTAAACTTGCGTTATTTATCTCAAGCTTTCTTTCGTTGTTTTTAACCCAAATATGGAAGCGTTCCTACTGTTGATAATCATGATGTTGTAATATGTCTATAATAGTATGTGAATGTAGAGTTATATAAACAATGTCTATTAAATGTAATATAAAGAATAGAGCCCATTGCAATGTAGAAAAGCGATACAACTAATTTCAATCCAATTAAAATCACATGAAAAGTAGTTTAACAACAAAGTATGTTAACGATACCTATTACATACAATTAATGCCACTAAAAACTATTATGTTCGAATCAATAAATGAATATATCGATAACTGTACGAACACGCAGACGCGCAGAGGAAGCTACAACGGAAATAATGAAATAAATGAGGCGTGTCGTAGGAAACCCGGGCTAATGCATGTGCAGCCCGCACAGGCTGATCCGGGACAACACTTTCCGCTTTTATGGTATTTTCTGTTATAAGGAAGTCTTTTCTTAACATACATCCACTGTAGGCTAATCCGGGACCAAACTTCACGCACATCCATTAAGCAAAAGTTTTAACGACAGGCCTCAAATATTGTGTTTATCAGTGTCATTTACGTATAGCAGTGTCGTTTACGTATCCTAAGGGATGTAATTAAATGCTGTTTTCCGTTTCGGTATCAACTGGTTACTTCCCACTAGGTGCATGATGGTTAATGCGTTTATCTCTACAAAAAATCTTTGTCATAAAGGTACTGCTGCTTGTATCGATGCTGTTTATGTGTTTAGGACGTCATTGCATGAGGAGCATTTGGTTAAACTGTAAAATAAGAACATTTAAAAAAAAAAAAAATAGTTAATATATATCTGAAGAAAATAAAATGTTCCTTAGTTGTTTTTTTAACAAATTTATGTGATAAGGTATTAAACAATATATTAGCAAATTCGTCATTATGGTATGATGTATCGACTGCCGACCCCGTTATAATTTCTTTTTTAAGTTATTTTATATATTTGCAGGCATTTATGTTCTGATTAATTTTAATGTTTTGTCATATTTTAAGTTGGTCATGTTCTTTTTTCTCTTGTTATTCCACAAGTCTACAATGAATCCGTATGCAATCAGTTAACGTATACACATAAAGGGAAGTAATACATTTATCATTTTGGCCTATTATAATACATGCTTACTGGTATTTATTTATTTTTAGTGTGCTTGAAGTATAAATTGTTTTAAGATTCTGATATAATTATTGAACTGATTCATCGTATTAATTAACATCTCATAAACCCCATTTAAAGTCGCAATAAACGAACATTTTTTTAAAGTACTGAGTACTCAATTCAATTTGTGTGTCTGTCTCGCTTCAAAAGTTTCAACATTTTAAACGTACAGGTAAAGGGAAGTAATTTCTTTCGCATTTGGTTCATATGCACTACAGAATTATACCCCCAGTAAGCAAATTGACTAAATAAATGTAAACAATCCAAATTTGAAATTATGTTTCATACAGCGGTGTTGGCTTGTACACATTTTGATTATAATACTGTGTATAAGGTGCACACATACTTTATGACTTTTGGTGGGACTATTTCGGTGTTTTGTAGTATCAATTTAAAATTGTTTTTAGACTTCGATCACTAAATTAAAAATAATAAACATAATTAAAATAGAATGTTTGCTCAAATAAACAAGTGTATAACATTGGTAGTACAATATGTCGTTCGCTATTAATAACGCATGCATTAACAATTCCTTCGTTGAAATATCATTCTTTTGCGACGGTAGTGTACGACGAATTGAAAATTAGTTATGCCATATTCGTATTGATCTTTATATAATTGAACAATTTGAATTGTATGAATCAATATACTGCAGTATATATTTACAGCAGCCGTCCGATAAAAATACAACCATGTATTGAAATTGATAATATAACAACGTTTTCGTAACTTTGTATCGTATAGTATTTGTGTGCGATAGCTGGTGATGCATCTGGAATAAATCAGAATGTACATTAGGTTGTATTCCGTTCGTACCAAGCGTTTTCGAACATGGACATTATAAAATGCCTTTCGTAAATAAAAAACCGTTTTCAGTATTACGTTCATTAGAACTTATGCCAATTTAAGATGTATTTAATGATAGTCTATAAACTGCGTCTTTAATAAATCCACTTCATTCGTTTGCCTAAAATTAACTTGATATATTGTATCGTGATTATTAGCAAATGACATGCGATAATTCGTATGTTTAAGAAATCGTTGAGGAGTTCTAGGAATATGGTTCATGAGTTTTTCTCCGGGAATCGTGTTTCTGTTTGTTTACTTTTGCTAATTTCAATTAGGCGTTGATGCGACAACGCAATAGCATGTCACCAAATGGAACTATTTTCATCACATCTTGTGAAATGATTTGCTGGTACACATCACAAAATGTAAAAAACAACAACACACACAACACAAAAATATCTTAGGGCCAATATAACTCAGACAATATTATATTACAGTTGTTTTTTTGTAGCAATTCTCAATTGGTACTACTATTTGGGAAGTCTTCATGTTGTCCTTAAACTCATATTCATGATAAAAGAGTTAAGTTTATTCAGAAATGTAACATATCCCTTGCATGTATTGAGTTCACATGTATCCGCATTTTCCTGTGTGATTCCCAAGGCGTTGGCTTGTTGTCTACTATTCCATACATTCTGACCATGTTACATAAAGCGCGTATATACGCGTACACTTATTTTATGGTTTGTGTATGTGTAACGATCAACAGTTAATGTTTTCGTTATATGAAAAAACTATCTGTGACGTTCCGTACGTTCGTTGAGTATCGGAAATGTTTTTACCGTGAAAAGAAAGATTTCGAAACGCCTGGCCCGGCCAGCACAGTTGGTAGACCGGACTGTCAATCCGGGTAGCGTGAGTTCGAACCCCAATCCGGCCACATAACGTGTGTGGGGATTGGTCATGAAATTATTTCTTCTGTCATTTTCCCTCTACTGATTCAAGTAGAGCAGTTGCCAGTTACTGGCATAAGTATGTGCCTTGGTAGTAGTCAACCGCTTATATAGGGGCAAGGAAAAAGTGTGAGTAGGTTTACTGACCGCCGTGATATGACTGACATACTGCTAAAAACAGCTAAAAATCCAAACAAACAAACACATACACAAACAGATTTCAAAACGCCCGTTCATATGCAAAATTAACTACTCAATTGTTTAACGTTCACAAGATTATCATTGATAACTGTTTTGGTAGTTCTAAAATACTTGGTATTGGGCAAGATTTTTGTTTTGATAAAATTCACACTCCACAAAACGGCTTATGAAAGTGATATATTAACGTGGTATATACTTGTATTTAATATAATTATTTTACAGATACACTGGGCGAGAAGCCATCTCCAACACAGTTTTCAGCGGTTATATTCCATGCTTGGGAATAACGCAGTTTGAAAGCATAACCCAACCACTTAAAGGGACTATGTCATAGAAAATGACCTGAAGAGGGCTATTTCTTTTTTAAAATCCTAAATTATATATTAATACTGGCATATAATTTGCGGTTAAAACATGACATATATAATGGGAAAATAGTATACACGTTCTGGGATAATAATCCATTTGCATCGTGTTTGTTTGGCATTTTTAATGTTTACATTTTGACATCATTTCTTCGTATGTTCCTTTAGTCGTGAGTTCTATAGACGCTTTGGATTATTATTTTTGTATAAACCTTTTTCGCCTACTTGTTCTATAAAACATCTCATTGTGTGTTATATGTTTTTATTTATTTAATGTACATGTCTTACTATAGCGTATTTCTGTCAATCATCTATAGTGCATAGGAAAACAAATGTCCCATTAATATAACTGCTTAATTATGTAACACTTGTAAAGAAAGTACACTTAATAAACGCAAATTTTAAGAAGAGAGTGTGTCATTAATTATTTTCTATTTCCGTTTCAGAAATCAAAACTGGTTTGTTTACAATATTACAATAACTTTTTTGTTTTAGACAGAGTCCCAGTCATTTTCTTGCTGGTTAGATCTGGTCAATTATGTCCCTTGAGTCATACACGAAAGTGCTTACTCTTCAAGTTGCTGCACTTAAGGTTGCATTTAAGGTTGCAATGAACGGACTCTGTTTGACTCTTTGATCGTTCAACAAACATATATTCCGATGTTTATATCACCCTATAAGACCATAGTCATATAAGTAATACTTAATATCGCTTTGATATAGAATACGAATTATAGTTACATTCTGCTGTGGAATGAAACAATACAAAGTACACTATTAAGCTTTTAATCAAATAATGTATTTGCTTAGAATTTTTAAATTAAATTCACGGATATGCTGTAATACATTCAGTTATGTGTTTGATTAATTGAACAAGTACTTATTAGACAGTTAGTATATATTCGAATAGCATTGTTCAACACCGGGTGCTGAATGTATTCAATATTGTATGGTGTATGCAGGAAAATAGAAATGCAACGATTGCCTTCCAAATAAATGAGTTGACACGATGTATTGTCTCATCTTCTTAAATCCAAAGAATTACATCATTTTAATGCCCAACTAACTTCATAGTTTTGAAATACGTATACCTTTTCGTAATTGTAACTGATAACGTCATTACTAAACACAAATACTAGTAAACACAACTTTCATAACTGGATATTTGATCTATGCCACTTTTGCTCTATTTTCAAAATGTAATGTCGGTCAATTGTGCAACTAAGCCGGTTTACAATACTTGAAGATGGGTGAAATTGAAACGAGGCGGAAATCTGACCGAGATTAAAACATCACACGCTATGACATCGAAAGTTCTCGATTTCGAACTACCGGTAAATTAGCCTTAACTTTTGTTAGATAATAAGTATTGTTATATGTTAGACTTAAGTTTAAGATTCAGAAACTTTGGTTCACATTGGGGCCGGTTTGTCAACATTGTGATGTGTCTAGAGTGGACAACGATGGGTTCAAAGGCGGTAACTGTTAGATACCCAACATCGGAACTAAGTTAAAGTCCATGTTAAAATTAGCTTGGCACCTTTTGCATGCCCGGAGCGCATGTGCAGTCGCAATTTTGCGTAGGGTTCAAACCGAAATTGTCGAGTCATACGCCACGAGATTGTTGATTGAACCACCATGGATAAATTGTGACAGTGGTATCTAAAACGTCACATTAAAACATCCGGTTTGCCTGATATTTAGATATTAGCGGGTTTATGTAGGTCTGAAGAACAAAATGTGTCCATTTGGCCACATATTGAAAGAACGTTCCCGCTTCTTCACGAACCCCACTAGAGATCCGCTGAATTAGTTAAATTCAATTTTGGCTGTTGTCCGGCCAGCACTCATTCAAATTTGCATTGGCATCAAAAGTGCCTAAACATGCATGGAGTCATGGATATTAAAGCTGTTCACTAATCCAGAGCATATTTTGTCTGGGGTCACAATCGAATGTTATGCGTATACGGACGTATCAGACGCCTTGTGTTAGAATGCGTTTCAATCCGCAGTTTCGGTTTTCTTTACGAAAAAACATTTTTGTCAATTTCTTAATACATTAAAACATTTTTTTTGGTAATCGACATGCATATGTGTGGCCAGATAAATTAAAATCAAACATATTTCATCATTGAGCCACACGGTGATATAGATTATTTATGTAGTAGTTAATTGATTTAGCTATTGTTAAGAATCATTGAAACACTTCTTAATTGTAATTAGTGTTTTAAAGCAAATATTTGACCAATGTAGACATGCCAGGCATATCTCTATGCGTTGCTTACGGTTGTGGTTTTGGATTTTCAATAAGAATTACTTTAGAGGCACAAAGTGCATGTATAACACACATATTAACGTTATACTGAACTAGTATGATTTGGTGTCAGCACGAATATTGACATACAAATTGGCACATACAAGTCAGAAACTACTGCATGTATTATCCAACTACTGCATGTAATACCAAATAATGTTCACAGATATGTTCCTATGGTGACCCACTCAAAAAACCTTCAAATAACTTTGAATAATTTTGAATCGTTAAAACAAACATGGCTGATAGTCGCCGAGGAAGTTTCCTTATATTGCTTTATTGCATTTAAAGAAAATATTTGGCTAGAAAGCAAATGGTTCAGTAATAAAATAAAATGAATGAATACTTTTCTTGGAGCGGTCCTCTACCAAACACTAAATCATTACGTGTATAGGCAGAGTCTTAACGGATGTTATTTCTGGCTTTTGATTTGGAAAACGTCCTTCTCAGAATGTGTATTAAACATTACCATATATGGATATGTATTAAGTAATAAAAAAACAAGCCAATGATGTACATGTACAAAATAAGGTTATATTCAAAGTAAGTTAGTTTTGTTAATTATGTTAACATAGTTTTTTGTCACAAGTATACACTATTATGACTATAAAACAGAACAAGGTGGTAGAGTTCTGATTTCCACTTAGGTGGACTGACACATAGTATGCGCCACACGAAACGCACATCATTGGTTCCTTGATGACCAGCCTTTTTTCCCATTCATACTGTATTAGCAGGATGCAATGTTTCACGATTTCCGTGGTACAAAGTCAGTTGAAAACATCCGACATTGCTAAAGAAAAACACCAAACCAATCATGTATACGTATGATAAAACAAACAAACAAAAACGACTCAATATGCCACAAGTCTATAATATGGTTGTTACCGAAGAAACATTATTATATCGTTTTTGTTGAATTTTGATACGTTATCAAAAGCACCCCCTGTATATTGTTATAGAACAACAGTTGCAGAAGGAAAGCGGACATGGTTTTCTACTACCCTTAAAAACTAGGAGACATTTAACGTCTATTTTTATCATTCAGATATAGTCGTCAAACTTTTTTTCAAAGTGATGTATAATAGTACAGATTGCTTTGGACACGTCTGTAACAAATCGGAATCATAGAACTCCGCCTCTTTTGTTTTCCACATTTACTGTTTCTGCAAAGAAGAAGAACGTGATTCAGATGCGCTTACAGTCGAGATTACACGAACCAACAATAATAAGTGAAACTTCGTCAATCTTTACACAATCAGACTCGGAAAGTGACGAATCTTGCAAGTAATTTCCTGATTACCATCAGTTTGGAAACATGGATTTGCAAATTATAGCACCAATTTGTTCTGCACACTTAGTAAACATGTTGTATTGATTAACATTTAAACTAAGCTAAACGTTTATTGAATATCGTTTTGAACGTTAATACGTTCTATTTATTACCTTGTTTTGGGTTACATATATAGAGTTCATAATTTATAAATGCCTTTTTTTGTTAAATTTCAAATCAGTTGTGACTACTTTTTTTCAGATGTATATACTGTGCCTATACACGACTGATAGAAGTGTTCTAGTTCAAAATATTGCAAATTTGAGGAATAGTTTGCGGCATCATCATGAATTGTAATCCTTATTTATTTAACATGTATTAGTTAACTTATTAGTATTAATACATTTATCTGCTTATACACTGCATATTTATATAGAAAGAGCTAATGTATATACTTCTTATGTCCTGGTTGTATTATTATGACCTCGTCCATTATGCACCGTTTCAGACATTCACCTGAGATCCAATATAGGAATAATGAAACTCCAGAGACATCATCAGGAGAGAAGCCCTCATTACCATCTGTTAGTCCTTTATTTCAGGCAAGTATCCAATTCCCTATATAATACAGGACATTACATACAACACAACACAAAACATAAAAATTATTAAAAAGGGGCTACCGCCTTGGAACGGTCAATGCAAAGTACTGGGTGTTTAAACCGGTTTAAAGGCATGCTGAACATCACACTTAACCCAGGATTTATCACAAAACTCGCGGAATTATTATCGCGATATCGCATCGTAATCTCGCAACCTCTCATCGTTATTTCGCTACTTCGTATAGTGTTCTCGCGCTCTCGCGCTAGTAATCCAAAGGTGGAAAGTGCGAAACAACGAGTGGCCTTAACGGAACACCGTATGAAACCGCTGGGAATTGGTGCACAATTTGTGTACACCAACTCTCTTTCAAGCTGCTACGTCACAGATTGGGAAATTGAAAAAAATAAGAAAAAAAATGTTTTAAATAAAAAAAAACTAGATATTATGAAACAGAACTGACTGAAATAAGTTTGCACATTAATAAAAATTCCAAACACCCTGGTTTAATCATTAGAACGCATTCTTTTTCAACCCGATTTCAAAAGCGTCTCGAGACGCTTTTTAACTATTTATAACACGTAGGTTGTTGTTGTGAAATTTCTACAAGGTCCATACGGTCAATAAATTTCGCTTTCAGCGTCCCGTTGTTTACAAAACGTATGTCCGAAAACACTATACGAAGTAGCGAAATAACGATGAGAGGTTGCGAGATTACGATGCGATATCGCGATAATAATTCCGCGAGTTTTGTGATAAATGGTGCATAATGGACGAGGTCATAATAATACAACCAGGACATAAGAAGTATATACATTAGCTCTTTCTATATAAATATGCAGTGTATAAGCAGATAAATGTATTAATACTAATAAGTTAACTAATACACGTTAAATAAATAAGGATTACAATTCATGATGATGCCGCAAACTATTCCTCAAATTTGCAATATTTTGAACTAGAACACTTCTATCAGTCGTGTATAGGCACAGTATATACATCTGAAAAAAAGTAGTCACAACTGATTTGAAATTTAACAAAAAAAGGCATTTATAAATTATGAACTCTATATATGTAACCCAAAACAAGGTAATAAATAGAACGTATTAACGTTCAAAACGATATTCAATAAACGTTTAGCTTAGTTTAAATGTTAATCAATACAACATGTTTACTAAGTGTGCAGAACAAATTGGTGCTATAATTTGCAAATCCATGTTTCCAAACTGATGGTAATCAGGAAATTACTTGCAAGATTCGTCACTTTCCGAGTCTGATTGTGTAAAGATTGACGAAGTTTCACTTATTATTGTTGGTTCGTGTAATCTCGACTGTAAGCGCATCTGAATCACGTTCTTCTTCTTTGCAGAAACAGTAAATGTGGAAAACAAAAGAGGCGGAGTTCTATGATTCCGATTTGTTACAGACGTGTCCAAAGCAATCTGTACTATTATACATCACTTTGAAAAAAAGTTTGACGACTATATCTGAATGATAAAAATAGACGTTAAATGTCTCCTAGTTTTTAAGGGTAGTAGAAAACCATGTCCGCTTTCCTTCTGCAACTGTTGTTCTATAACAATATACAGGGGGTGCTTTTGATAACGTATCAAAATTCAACAAAAACGATATAATAATGTTTCTTCGGTAACAACCATATTATAGACTTGTGGCATATTGAGTCGTTTTTGTTTGTTTGTTTTATCATACGTATACATGATTGGTTTGGTGTTTTTCTTTAGCAATGTCGGATGTTTTCAACTGACTTTGTACCACGGAAATCGTGAAACATTGCATCCTGCTAATACAGTATGAATGGGAAAAAAGGCTGGTCATCAAGGAACCAATGATGTGCGTTTCGTGTGGCGCATACTATGTGTCAGTCTACCTAAGTGGAAATCAGAACTCTACCACCTTGTTCTGTTTTATAGTCATAATAGTGTATACTTGTGACAAAAAACTATGTTAACATAATTAACAAAACTAACTTACTTTGAATATAACCTTATTTTGTACATGTACATCATTGGCTTGTTTTTTTATTACTTAATACATATCCATATATGGTAATGTTTAATACACATTCTGAGAAGGACGTTTTCCAAATCAAAAGCCAGAAATAACATCCGTTAAGACTCTGCCTATACACGTAATGATTTAGTGTTTGGTAGAGGACCGCTCCAAGAAAAGTATTCATTCATTTTATTTTATTTTATTACTGAACCATTTGCTTTCTAGCCAAATATTTTCTTTAAATGCAATAAAGCAATATAAGGAAACTTCCTCGGCGACTATCAGCCATGTTTGTTTTAACGATTCAAAATTATTCAAAGTTATTTGAAGGTTTTTTGAGTGGGTCACCATAGGAACATATCTGTGAACATTATTTGGTATTACATGCAGTAGTTGGATAATACATGCAGTAGTTTCTGACTTGTATGTGCCAATTTGTATGTCAATATTCGTGCTGACACCAAATCATACTAGTTCAGTATAACGTTAATATGTGTGTTATACATGCACTTTGTGCCTCTAAAGTAATTCTTATTGAAAATCCAAAACCACAACCGTAAGCAACGCATAGAGATATGCCTGGCATGTCTACATTGGTCAAATATTTGCTTTAAAACACTAATTACAATTAAGAAGTGTTTCAATGATTCTTAACAATAGCTAAATCAATTAACTACTACATAAATAATCTATATCACCGTGTGGCTCAATGATGAAATATGTTTGATTTTAATTTATCTGGCCACACATATGCATGTCGATTACCAAAAAAAATGTTTTAATGTATTAAGAAATTGACAAAAATGTTTTTTCGTAAAGAAAACCGAAACTGCGGATTGAAACGCATTCTAACACAAGGCGTCTGATACGTCCGTATACGCATAACATTCGATTGTGACCCCAGACAAAATATGCTCTGGATTAGTGAACAGCTTTAATATCCATGACTCCATGCATGTTTAGGCACTTTTGATGCCAATGCAAATTTGAATGAGTGCTGGCCGGACAACAGCCAAAATTGAATTTAACTAATTCAGCGGATCTCTAGTGGGGTTCGTGAAGAAGCGGGAACGTTCTTTCAATATGTGGCCAAATGGACACATTTTGTTCTTCAGACCTACATAAACCCGCTAATATCTAAATATCAGGCACACCGGATGTTTTAATATGACGTTTTAGATACCACTGTCACAATTTATCCATGGTGGTTCAATCAACAATCTCGTGGCGTATGACTCGACAATTTCGGTTTGAACCCTACGCAAAATTGCGACTGCACATGCGCTCCGGGCATGCAAAAGGTGCCAAGCTAATTTTAACATGGACTTTAACTTAGTTCCGATGTTGGGTATCTAACAGTTACCGCCTTTGAACCCATCGTTGTCCACTCTAGACACATCACAATGTTGACAAACCGGCCCCAATGTGAACCAAAGTTTCTGAATCTTAAACTTAAGTCTAACATATAACAATACTTATTATCTAACAAAAGTTAAGGCTAATTTACCGGTAGTTCGAAATCGAGAACTTTCGATGTCATAGCGTGTGATGTTTTAATCTCGGTCAGATTTCCGCCTCGTTTCAATTTCACCCATCTTCAAGTATTGTAAACCGGCTTAGTTGCACAATTGACCGACATTACATTTTGAAAATAGAGCAAAAGTGGCATAGATCAAATATCCAGTTATGAAAGTTGTGTTTACTAGTATTTGTGTTTAGTAATGACGTTATCAGTTACAATTACGAAAAAGTATACGTATTTCAAAACTATGAAGTTAGTTGGGCATTAAAATGATGTAATTCTTTGGATTTAAGAAGATGAGACAATACATCGTGTCAACTCATTTATTTGGAAGGCAATCGTTGCATTTCTATTTTCCTGCATACACCATACAATATTGAATACATTCAGCACCCGGTGTTGAACAATGCTATTCGAATATATACTAACTGTCTAATAAGTACTTGTTCAATTAATCAAACACATAACTGAATGTATTACAGCATATCCGTGAATTTAATTTAAAAATTCTAAGCAAATACATTATTTGATTAAAAGCTTAATAGTGTACTTTGTATTGTTTCATTCCACAGCAGAATGTAACTATAATTCGTATTCTATATCAAAGCGATATTAAGTATTACTTATATGACTATGGTCTTATAGGGTGATATAAACATCGGAATATATGTTTGTTGAACGATCAAAGAGTCAAACAGAGTCCGTTCATTGCAACCTTAAATGCAACCTTAAGTGCAGCAACTTGAAGAGTAAGCACTTTCGTGTATGACTCAAGGGACATAATTGACCAGATCTAACCAGCAAGAAAATGACTGGGACTCTGTCTAAAACAAAAAAGTTATTGTAATATTGTAAACAAACCAGTTTTGATTTCTGAAACGGAAATAGAAAATAATTAATGACACACTCTCTTCTTAAAATTTGCGTTTATTAAGTGTACTTTCTTTACAAGTGTTACATAATTAAGCAGTTATATTAATGGGACATTTGTTTTCCTATGCACTATAGATGATTGACAGAAATACGCTATAGTAAGACATGTACATTAAATAAATAAAAACATATAACACACAATGAGATGTTTTATAGAACAAGTAGGCGAAAAAGGTTTATACAAAAATAATAATCCAAAGCGTCTATAGAACTCACGACTAAAGGAACATACGAAGAAATGATGTCAAAATGTAAACATTAAAAATGCCAAACAAACACGATGCAAATGGATTATTATCCCAGAACGTGTATACTATTTTCCCATTATATATGTCATGTTTTAACCGCAAATTATATGCCAGTATTAATATATAATTTAGGATTTTAAAAAAGAAATAGCCCTCTTCAGGTCATTTTCTATGACATAGTCCCTTTAAGTGGTTGGGTTATGCTTTCAAACTGCGTTATTCCCAAGCATGGAATATAACCGCTGAAAACTGTGTTGGAGATGGCTTCTCGCCCAGTGTATCTGTAAAATAATTATATTAAATACAAGTATATACCACGTTAATATATCACTTTCATAAGCCGTTTTGTGGAGTGTGAATTTTATCAAAACAAAAATCTTGCCCAATACCAAGTATTTTAGAACTACCAAAACAGTTATCAATGATAATCTTGTGAACGTTAAACAATTGAGTAGTTAATTTTGCATATGAACGGGCGTTTTGAAATCTGTTTGTGTATGTGTTTGTTTGTTTGGATTTTTAGCTGTTTTTAGCAGTATGTCAGTCATATCACGGCGGTCAGTAAACCTACTCACACTTTTCCTTGCCCCTATATAAGCGGTTGACTACTACCAAGGCACATACTTATGCCAGTAACTGGCAACTGCTCTACTTGAATCAGTAGAGGGAAAATGACAGAAGAAATAATTTCATGACCAATCCCCACACACGTTATGTGGCCGGATTGGGGTTCGAACTCACGCTACCCGGATTGACAGTCCGGTCTACCAACTGTGCTGGCCGGGCCAGGCGTTTCGAAATCTTTCTTTTCACGGTAAAAACATTTCCGATACTCAACGAACGTACGGAACGTCACAGATAGTTTTTTCATATAACGAAAACATTAACTGTTGATCGTTACACATACATAAACCATAAAATAAGTGTACGCGTATATACGCGCTTTATGTAACATGGTCAGAATGTATGGAATGGTAGACAACAAGCCAACGCCTTGGGAATCACACAGAAAAACGCGGATACATGTGAACTCAATACATGCAAGGGATATGTTACATTTCTGAATAAACTTAACTCTTTTATCATGAATATGAGTTTAAGGACAACATGAAGACTTCCCAAATAGTAGTACCAATTGAGAATTGCTACAAAAAAACAACTGTAATATAATATTGTCTGAGTTATATTGGCCCTAAGATATTTTTGTGTTGTGTGTGTTGTTGTTTTTTACATTTTGTGATGTGTACCAGCAAATCATTTCACAAGATGTGATGAAAATAGTTCCATTTGGTGACATGCTATTGCGTTGTCGCATCAACGCCTAATTGAAATTAGCAAAAGTAAACAAACAGAAACACGATTCCCGGAGAAAAACTCATGAACCATATTCCTAGAACTCCTCAACGATTTCTTAAACATACGAATTATCGCATGTCATTTGCTAATAATCACGATACAATATATCAAGTTAATTTTAGGCAAACGAATGAAGTGGATTTATTAAAGACGCAGTTTATAGACTATCATTAAATACATCTTAAATTGGCATAAGTTCTAATGAACGTAATACTGAAAACGGTTTTTTATTTACGAAAGGCATTTTATAATGTCCATGTTCGAAAACGCTTGGTACGAACGGAATACAACCTAATGTACATTCTGATTTATTCCAGATGCATCACCAGCTATCGCACACAAATACTATACGATACAAAGTTACGAAAACGTTATTATTTTATCAATTTCAATACATGGTTGTATTTTTATCGGACGGCTGCTGTAAATATATACTGCAGTATATTGATTCATACAATTCAAATTGTTCAATTATATAAAGATCAATACGAATATGGCATAACTAATTTTCAATTCGTCGTACACTACCGTCGCAAAAGAATGATATTTCAACGAAGGAATTGTTAATGCATGCGTTATTAATAGCGAACGACATATTGTACTACCAATGTTATACACTTGTTTATTTGAGCAAACATTCTATTTTAATTATGTTTATTATTTTTAATTTAGTGATCGAAGTCTAAAAACTATTTTAAATTGATACTACAAAACACCGAAATAGTCCCACCAAAAGTCATAAAGTATGTGTGCACCTTATACACAGTATTATAATCAAAATGTGTACAAGCCAACACCGCTGTATGAAACATAATTTCAAATTTGGATTGTTTACATTTATTTAGTCAATTTGCTTACTGGGGGTATAATTCTGTAGTGCATATGAACCAAATGCGAAAGAAATTACTTCCCTTTACCTGTACGTTTAAAATGTTGAAACTTTTGAAGCGAGACAGACACACAAATTGAATTGAGTACTCAGTACTTTAAAAAAATGTTCGTTTATTGCGACTTTAAATGGGGTTTATGAGATGTTAATTAATATGACGAATCAGTTCAATAATTATATCAGAATCTTAAAACAATTTATACTTCAAGCACACTAAAAATAAATAAATACCAGTAAGCATGTATTATAATAGGCCAAAATGATAAATGTATTACTTCCCTTTATGTGTATACGTTAACCGATTGCATACGGATTCATTGTAGACTTGTGGAATAACAAGAGAAAAAAGAACATGACCAACTTAAAATATGACAAAACATTAAAATTAATCAGAACATAAATGCCTGCAAATATATAAAAATAACTTAAAAAAGAAATTATAACGGGGTCGGCAGTCGATACATCATACCATAATGACGAATTTGCTAATATATTGTTTAATACCTTATCACATAAATTTGTTAAAAAAACAACTAAGGAACATTTTATTTTCTTCAGATATATATTAACTATTAATTTTTTTTGTAAATGTTCTTATTTTACAGTTTAACCAAATGCTCCTCATGCAATGACGTCCTAAACACATAAACAGCATCGATACAAGCAGCAGTACCTTTATG
Source organism: Congeria kusceri (assembly GCA_027627225.1). Lineage (NCBI taxonomy): Eukaryota > Metazoa > Mollusca > Bivalvia > Myida > Dreissenidae > Congeria > Congeria kusceri. The sequence continues at coordinate 11,168,771 of CM051037.1, read as the reverse complement.
ACAAAGATTTTTTGTAGAGATAAACGCATTAACCATCATGCACCTAGTGGGAAGTAACCAGTTGATACCGAAACGGAAAACAGCATTTAATTACATCCCTTAGGATACGTAAACGACACTGCTATACCTAAATGACACTGATAAACACAATATTTGAGGCCTGTCGTTAAAACTTTTGCTTAATGGATGTGCGTGAAGTTTGGTCCCGGATTAGCCTACAGTGGATGTATGTTAAGAAAAGACTTCCTTATAACAGAAAATACCATAAAAGCGGAAAGTGTTGTCCCGGATCAGCCTGTGCGGGCTGCACATGCATTAAGCCCGGGTTTCCTACGACACGCCTCATTTATTTCATTATTTCCGTTGTAGCTTCCTCTGCGCGTCTGCGTGTTCGTACAGTTATCGATATATTCATTTATTGATTCGAACATAATAGTTTTTAGTGGCATTAATTGTATGTAATAGGTATCGTTAATATACTTTGTTGTTAAACTACTTTTCATGTGATTTTAATTGGATTGAACTTAGTTGTATCGCTTTTCTACATTGCAATGGGCTCTATTCTTTATATTACATTAAATATATAATTATATATGTGTATGTCTGTTTGTCCGGCTGGTTTAATGGTTACCATGACAGACGTTTGATCTAGAGTTAACACATTTGAGTCCTAGCAGATGCAAACTGTAATGTTTTTCATTATACAATATCTAATTATGTGTTTTGTTTGTCCATATTCTTTAGATTTTGCAGTTGCGACATTTAATTCCTGTAAACAACGTTGCTGGGAGCCGATTTCTAACTTAAAAAATAACAACAAGAAAATAGACGTTAGAAGTATAAGACGGACCTACAATTTATAAGACAGATACACATTTGAAATTTCAGCAATGTATCTGTAGTGACTGATGCGACTGCAGAAGATATTAATAGTGACTGATGTGACTGGAGTAAATATGAGTGGTGACAGATGTGACAAATGTAGATATATTAGTAGTGACTGATGTGACTGGAGTAAATATGAGTGCTGACAGATGTGGCTGAGGAAGATATATTAGTAGTGACCCATGTGACTGCAGAAGATATTAGTTGTGACAGATGTTATTGCAGTAGATATTAGTAGTGACTGATGTGACTGCAATAGATATTAGTAGTGACAGATGTGACAAAAGTAGATATTAGTAGTGACTGATGTGACTGCAGTAGATATTAGTAGTGACTGATGTGACTGCAGTAGATATTAGTAGTGACTGATGTGGCTGCAGTAGATACTAGTAGCGACTGATGTGAATGGAGTAAATATGAGTGGTGACAGACGTGGCTGCGGTAGATATATTAGTAGTGACTGTAGTGACTAATGTGACTGCAGTATATATAAGTAGTGACTGATGCGACTGAAATAGATATTAGTATTGATTGATGTGACTGCAGTAGATATAAGTAGTGACTGATGCGACTGAAATAGATATTAGTATTGATTGATGTGACTGCAGTAGTTAATAGTAGCGACTGATGAGACTGCTGTATATATAAGTAGTGACTGATGCGACTGAAGTAGATATTAGTATTGATTGATGTGACTGCTGTAGATAATAGTAGATACTGATGAGACTGCAGTATATATGAGTAGTGACAGATGTGGCTGAGGTAGATAGGTAGATATATTAGTAGTGACTGATGTGACTGGAGTAAATAACAATGGGGACTAATGTGACTTCTATAGATATGAGTGGTGACTGAGGTGACTGCAGTAGATATTGGTGTTGTGACTGGAGTAAATATGATTGAGAATTAATGTGGAGTAAATATGAGTGGTGGCTGATGTGACCGGAGTACACATGAACGGGGACTTATGTGACTGGAGTAAATGTGAGTGGTGACTGATGTGGCTGCAGTGGGTATGAGTGGTGACTGATGTGACTGCAATAAATATGAGTAGTGACTGATGTGACTGCAGTATATATGAATTGTGACTGATGTGACTGGAGTAGGTTTAAGAGGTGACTGATTTGACTACAGTAATTACGAATGGTGACTTATGTGACTGCAGTTGATATGGGTGTGACAGATGTGACTGCATCATATATGTGTAGTGACGTATGTGACTGCAGTATATATGAGTAGTGACTGATGTGACTGCAGTACATCTGTGTAGTGACGGATAGAATTGCACTAAATATGTGTAGTAATGGATGTGACTGCAGTAAATTTGTGTATTGACGGATGTAACTGCATTATATATGAGTAGTGACTGATGTGACTGCAGTATATCTGAGTAGTGACTGATGTGACTGCAGTATATATGAATAGTGACGGATGTGACTGCAGTATATCTGAGTAGTGACTGATGTGACTGCAGTATATCTGAGTAGTGACTGATGTGACTGCAGTATATCTGAGTAGTGACTGATGTGACTGCAGTATATATGAATAGTGACGGATGTGACTGCAGTATATCTGAGTAGTGACTGATGTGACTGCATCATATATGTGTAGTGATGCATGTGACTGCAGTATATATGAGTAGTGACTGATGTGACTGCAGTATATCTGTGTAGTGACGGATATGATTGCACTAAATATGTGTAGTGACGGATGTGACTGCAGTAAATGTGTGTAGTGACGGATGTGACTGCATTATATATGAGTAATGACTGATGTGACTGCAGTATATCTGAATAGTGACTGATGTGACTGCAGTATATATGAGTAGTGACTGATGTGACTGCAGTATATATGATTAGTTACGGATGTGACTGCAGTATATCAGTAGTGACTAATGTGACTGCAGTATATATGTGTAGTGACTGATGTGACTGCAGTAAATATGAGTAGTGACTGATGTGACTGCAGATTATATTTGAAGTACATATAAGTATTTACATCGATAATAAATTATGAAGCCATTTTATTGTTTTTGAACATGGTCGCCGGTATCAAACACATGAATTTTAAGCTCTATCATAGTTGTATGCTCAAGTTTCTAACAGCCTATTTAAAAAAATTTGATGTTAAATCGTTTTGTTGAGTAATCCAAGGGAAATAACTATCATTATAATTAGGGTAAAAAATTGACCATTTATTATCGCGCTTTTTTGTGAAAGGTCACCAAAAAGCGCGATAATAAATGGTCTATTTCGTATAAATTGTAATTTTAATACTTAAGGCGACACTCTACACTAACCCTGCAATCGCTTGTCGAACTGCGGTCGTTGGGTCAGTCAGTGTTCGAACCTTATGCTAGAATATAGATCAGCCCTTGAACCTGTTATTCTAGGTACCGAACCAAATCCTTGCTCTGGTACCATACTAAATGGTATTAATAGAATCAATAACTAGTATAGTCCGTTTTTTCTGAACTGTCAAAACATGAATAATTTCACGGTGGTTGAATGCGTTAGTTTTAGAATATGACTTTTGTCGCAGTTTTCCGTCGTTTTTTTTTAATAATTGTTCATTGTTTTAACATGAATGATTATTGTTAATCATGATTTTCACAAATAAAATAATATGAAAAACACCACAGAGACGGAAACGGCAGATGAAAACGAAGAAGCGGTAATCTGATTTTGTTTTTAAATCGTTATTTTATAAATTATTTATTTTAATGAACATTAACAAAATGATTAAAAAACTAAGATTGAAAAAAATATGTAACTATAAAATCTAATGTTTTCTTAAAAACATGCAATTTAACAGTTAATAATATTACCGTTTTGCTCAAAATGTTTTTTAAATGAAGGGATTCGAACCAGCAAAAGTTAGTTTTGCGGGACGAGCAATACACCACTATGCTATTCGCTCCGCAATATTTTATAGGTAGTAATTACTGCTCTGTTGAAAACCCTGCTTTAAATAACATACATCACGCAGTATTCTCTATCCGATACTCGAGGCACGCTATCGGAAAATCGCGAATGCTGACCGAGGATACATATAACGCATTCAACAACCGTGAAATTATTCAGCGGAATTGAATTTTATTACGAAACGTAAGTGCTTTGCACAAAGGCGGCTTCACTTGACTCATAAGTTCACTACACAAGTGTATGGTTCCTTATATTTCGTTTAAGTTACATGTTTGTCCGTCCGTTCGTTCATTATTTTCGATTGAAGAGAGAGTGCGTAGCAGATTAAACACGACAACTCATAAGCATATGCGTGAATTTTGTTTAATGATATTCACAATGCAAAGATATCTTTACACTTACAAAAGTATAAGCCCAATATTTTCCAACGGATAGTACTTCACTAATATATCGCCACCGGATAGTACTTCACCTCAAGGGTTACATTTGTGGCGAACTTGCCTTTTCATATGTTCGGTATAACGCAGCTTAAAGTCACCTAAGAGAAAGTAAGTCATGAATATTTAAATGTCTATGATAAAGTTTGATAGTCGCATTTGTAGTGTAATTACGCGTGAGTAATTGTATTACTAATGTTGCCCGGATGTGCAGCTAGTATAAAGCATTAGCGTTGGTCAATTCAGGCAGATTTTCTCCTGTCTTCGACAATTCAACGTCGCTGGAATGGAAAGGAAATGAAGTATTATATTGTAAGAACCCAACACGCTCCTATGAATATTTGCGCACGAACCGATGTTGCGAGCACGTTAATGCCACGTTAATGAACGTGTTTATTTAAAATCTAGTTTCCGGACGGGATGAAATGTATTTTTATAAATAAAAGATACCATAGTCGGTAAGAGTTATACATGTATATTTTTCAGTATTGTATTTATTGATTTATTAAAATTTATTATTATGTAAAAATAATAATTCACACGTTATATTAAATGGCATAATTAAAATAATATATTATTGTTTATTTGTGTATATGCGCTTTTTGTATGTTTGTATGAGTTTGTAATAAATATGTTATTATTTTAATTTCAGAGAAACCGCAGTGTACTCTATAGAGAAAAATTAATTCTGTATGACTCGAATATATGTTTGTTTTCCCAGATTCCTTCACATATATTATTGGTGACACACTTGGGACATTGGGTACTCTGAGACTGGTAATCCTCTTCTCGTGGATTTCTAACCCTCAAAATCATGGCTTCCCAGCAAGCCATATTTTAAATAGAAGTAAACAGCTGTATAACGAAAACTGGATAATAGGTCTATTTCACGTTAACTTGTGTTACATTGCATTTTAGATTGTCCCTTTAAAAGCATTTTGTTTAAAAGTTATCTGCGCAAGTTATGTGACAATTTAATATCTACTAATCCAGCGACTTTCAACCTTGTAATAGTATTAGTTGCCTTAGGTCAGCATCATATGTACCGTCCTGTTCATTATTATTGCCTGTCCCAAGGGTGTGCATGTACATTGAACACTGTACTAGCCACGTCAACATCATATGTACCGTCCTGTTCATCATTATTGCCAGGCCCAAGCGTGTGCATGTACATTGAACACTGTACTAGCCACGTCAACATCATATGTACCGTCCTGTTCAATATTATTGTCTGGCCCAAGGGTGTGCATGTACATTGAACACTGTACTAGCCACGTCAACATCATATGTACCGACTTGTTCATCATTATTGCCTGGCCCAAGGGTGTGCATGTACATTGAACACTGTACTAGCCACGTCAAAATCATATGTACCGTCCTGTTCATCATTATTGCCTGGCCCAAGGGTGTGCATGTACGTTGAACACTGTACTAGCCACGTCAGCATCATATGTACCGTCCTGTTCATTATTATTGCCTGGCCCAAGGGTGTGCATGTACATTGAACACTGTACTAGCCACGTCAACATCATATGTACCGTCCAGTTCATCATTATTGCCTGTCACAAGGGTGTGCATGTACATTGAACACTGTACAAGCCACGACAACATCATATGTACCGACCTGTTCATCATTATTGCCTGTCCCAAGGGTGTGCATGTACATTGAACACTGTACTAGCCACGTCAGCATCATATGTACCGACCTGCTCATCATTATTGCATGTCCCAAGGGTTTGCATGTACATTGAACTCTGTACTAGCCACGTAAACATCATATGTACCGACCTGCTCATCATTATTACCTGTCCCATGGGTGTGCATGTACATTGACCACTGTACTAGCCACGTCAACATCAAATGTACCGACATGTTCATCATTATTGCCTGTCCCAAGTGTGTTCATGTACATTGAACACTGTACTAGCCACGTCAGCATCATATGTACCGACCTGTTCATCAATATTGCCTGGCCCAAGGGTGTGCATGTACATTGAACACTGTACTAGCCCCGTCAACATCATATGTACCGTCCTGTTCATTATTATTGCCTGTCCCAAGGGTGTGCATGTACATTGAACACTGAACTAGCCACGTCAGCATCATATGTACCGACCTGCTCGTCATTATTGCCTGTCCCAAGAGTGAGCATGTACATTGAAAACAGTACTAGCCACGTCAACATCATATGTACCGACCTGCTCGTCATTATTGCCTGTCCCCAGGGTGTGCATGTACATTGAACACATTACTAGCCACGTCAACATCATATGGATGGACCTGCTCATCATTATTGCCTGTCCCAAGGGTATGCATGTACATTTAACACAGTACTAGCCACGTCAACATCATATGTACCGTCCTGTTCATTATTATTGCCTGTCCCAAGGGTGTGCATGTACATCGAACACTGTACTAGCCACGTCAGCATCATATGTACCGACCTGCTCATCATGATTGCCTGTCCCAAGCGTGTGCATGTACATTGAACACAGTACTAGCCACGTCAACATCATATGTATGGAACCGCTCATCATTATTGCCAGTCCCAAGGGTGTGCATGTACATTGAACACTGTACTAGCCACGTCAAAATCATATGTACCGACCTGTTCATTATTATTGCCTGTCCCAAGGGTGTGCATGTACATTGAACACTGTACTAGCCACGTCAGCATCATATGTACCGACCTGCTCATCATGATAGCCTGTCCCAAGCGTGTGCATGTACATTGAAGACTGTACTAGCCACGTCAACATCATATGTATGGAACCGATCATCATTATTGCCTGTCCCAAAGGTGTGCATGTACATTGAACACTGTACTAGCCACATCAACATCATATGTACCGTCCTGTTCATTATTATTGCCTGTCCCAAGGGTGTGCATGTACAATGAACACTGTACTAGCCACGTCAGCATCATATGTTCCGACCTGCTCATCATTATTGCCTGTCCCAAGCGTGTGCATGTACATTGAACACTGTACTAGCCACGTTAACAACATATGTACCGACCTGCCCATCATTATTGCCTGTCCCAAGGGTGGGCATGTTCAATGAACACTGTACCAGCCACGTCAGCATCATATGTACCGACCTGTTCATCATTATTGCCTGTTCCACGGGTGTGCATGTACATTGAACACTGTACTAGCCACGTCAGCATCATATGCACCGACCTGCTCGTTATTATTGCCTGTCCCAAGGGTGTGCATGTATATTGAACACTGTACTAGACACGTCAGCATCATATGTACCGACCTGCTCATCATTATTGCCTGTCCCAAGGGTTTGCATGTACATTGAACACTGTACTAGCCACGTCAACATCATATGTATTGACCTGCTCATCATTATTGCCTGTCCCAAGGGTGTGCATGTACATTGAACACTGTACTAGCCACGTCAGCATCGTATGTACCGACCTGCTCATCATTATTGCCTGTCCCAAGGTTGTGCCTTTACATTGAACTCTGTACTAGCCACGTCAACGTCATATGTACCGACCTGCTCATCATTATTGCCTGTCCCAAGATTGTGCATGTATAGTGAACACTGTACTAGACACGTCAGCATCATATGTACCGACCTGCTCATCATTATTGCCTGTCTCAAGGGTGTGCATGTACATTGAACACTGTACTAGCCACGTCAACATCATATGTACCGACCTGCTCATCATTATTGCCTGTCCCAAGTGTGTGCATGTACATTGAACACTGTACTAGCCACGTCAACATTTTTTGTACCGGCCTGCTCATCATTATTGCCTGTCCCAAGGTTGTGCATGTACATTGAACACTGTACTAGCCACGTCAGCATCATATGTACCGACATGCTCATCAGTATTGCATTTCCCAAGGGTTTGCATGAACATTGAACACTGTACTAGCCACGTCAACATCATATGTACCGACCTGCTCATCATTATTGCCTGTCCCAAGGGTGTGCATGTACATTGAACACTGTACTAGCCACGTCAGCATTTTTTGTACCGACCTGCTCATCATTATTGCCTGTCCCAAGGGTGTGCCTGTATATTGAACACTGTACTAGCCACGTCAACATCATATGTACCGGCCTGTTCATCATTATTGACTGTCCCAATGGTTGGCATGTACATTGAACCCTGAACTAGCCTCGTCAACATCATATGTACCGACCTGCTCATCATTATTGCCTGTTCCAAGGGTGTGCATGTTCATTGAACACTGTACTAGCCACGTCAACATCATATGTACCGACCTGTTCATCATTATTGCATGTCCTAAGGGTGTGCATGTACATTGAACACAGTACTAGCCACGTCAACATCATATGTACCGACCTGTTCATCATTATGGCCTGTCCGAAGGGTGGGCATGTACATTGAACACTGTACTAGCCACGTCAACATCATATGAACCGACGTGCTCAACATTAGTGCCAGTCCCAAGGGTGTGCATGTACATTGAACACGGTACTAGCCACGTCAACATCATATGTACCGACCTGCTCATCATTATTGCCTGTCCCAAGGGTGTGCAGGTACATTGAACACTGTACTAGCCACGTCAACATTTATTGTACCGACCTGCTCATCATTATTGCCTGTCCCAAGGGTGTGCCTGTACATTTAACACTGTACTAGCCACGTCAACATCATATGTACCGACCTGTTCATCATTATTGACTGTCCCAAGGGTGGGCATGTACATTGAACACTGTACTAGCCACGTCAAAATCATATGTACCGACCTGTACATCATTATTGCCTGTCCCAAGTGTGTGCATGTACATTGAACACTGTACTAGCCACGTCAGCATCATATGTACCGACCTGTTCATCATTATTGCCTGTCCCAAGGGTTTGCATGTACATTGAACACTGTACTAGCCACGTCAACATCATATGTACTGTCCTGTTCATTATTATTGCCTATCCAAAGGGTGTGCATGTACATTGAACACTGTACTAGCCACGTCAGCATCAAATGTACCGACATGCTCATCATTATTGCCTGTCCCAAGGGTGTGCATGTAAATTGAACGCAGTACTAGCCACGTCAACATCATATGTACCGACCTGCTAATCATTATTGCCTGTCCCAAGGGTGTGCATGTACATTGAACACAGTACTAGCCACGTCAAAATCATATGTACCGTCCTGTTCATTATTATTGCCTGTCCCAAGGGTGTGCATGTACGTTGAACACAGTACTAGCCACGTCAGCATCATATGTACCGACCTGCTTATTATTATTGCCTGTCCCAAGGGTGTGCATATACATTGAACACAGTACTAGCCATGTCAACATCATATGTATGGACCTGCTCATCATTATTGCCTGTCCCAAGGGTATGCATGTACATTGAACACAGTACTAGCCACGTCAACATCATATGTACCGTCCTGTTCATTATTATTGCCTGTCCCAAGGGTGTGCATGTACATCGAACACTGTACTAGCCACGTCTGCATCATATGTACCGACCTGCTCATCATGATTGCCTGTCCCAAGCGTGTGCATGTACATTGAACACTGTACTAGCCACGTCAACATCATATGTATGGAACCGCTCATCATTATTGCCAGTCCCAATGGTGTGCATGTACATTGAACACTGTACTAGCCACGTCAACATCATATGTACCGTCCTGTTCATTATTATTGCCTGTCCCAAGTGTGTGCATGTACATTGAACACTGTACTAGCCACGTCAGCTTCATATGTACCGACCTGCTTATCATTATTGCCTGTCACAAGCGTGTGCATGTACATTGAACACTGTACTAGCCACGTTAACATCATATGTACCGACCTGCCCATCATTATTGCCTGTCCCAAGGGTGGGCATGTTCAATGAACACTGTACCAGCCACGTCAGCATCATATGTACCGACCTGTTCATCATTATTGCCTGTTCCACGGGTGTGCATGTACATTGAACACTGTTCTAGCCACGTCAGCATCATATGTACCGACCTGCTCGTTAGTATTGCCTGTCCCAAGGGTGTGCATGTATATTGAACTCTGTACTAGACACGTCAGCATCATATGTACCGACCTGCTCATCATTATTGCCTGTCCCAAGGGTTTGCATGTACATTGAACACTGTTCTAGCCACGTCAACATCATATGTATTGACCTGCTCATCATTATTGCCTGTCCCAAGGGTGTGCATGTACATTGAACACTGTACTAGCCACGTCAGCATCATATGTACCGACCTGCTCATCATTATTGCCTGTCCCAAGGTTGTGCCTTTACATTGAACTCTGTACTAGCCACGTCAACGTCATATGTACCGACCTGCTCATCATTATTGCCTGTCCCAAGATTGTGCATGTATATTGAACACTGTACTAGACACGTCAGCATCATATGTACCGACCTGCTCATCATTATTGCCTGTCTCAAGGGTGTGCATGTACATTGAACACTGTACTAGCCACGTCAACATCATATGTACCGACCTGCTCATCATTATTGCCTGTCCCAAGGGTGTGCATGTACATTGAACACTGTACTAGCCACGTCAACATTTTTTTGTACCGGCCTGCTCATCATTATTGCCTGTCCCAAGGTTGTGCATGTACATTGAACACTGTACTAGCCACGTCAGCATCATATGTACCGACATGCTCATCATTATTGCATTTCCCAAGGGATTGCATGAACATTGAACACTGTACTAGCCACGTCAACATCATATGTACCGACCTTCTCATCATTATTGCCTGTCCCAAGGGTGTGCATGTACATTGAACACTGTACTAGCCACGTCAGCATTTTTTGTACCGACATGCTCATCATTATTGCCTGTCCCAAGGGTGTGCCTGTACATTGAACACAGTACTAGCCACGTCAACATCATATGAACCGGCCTGTTCATCATTATTGACAGTCCCAATGGTTGGCATGTACATTGAACCCTGAACTAGCCACGTCAACATCATATGTACCGACCTGCTCATCATTATTGCCTGTTCCAAGGGTGAGCATGTTCATTGAGCACTGTACTAGCCACGTCAACATCATATGTACCGACCTGTTCATCATTATTGCATGTCCTAAGGGTGTGCATGTACATTGAACACTGTACTAGCCACGTCAGCATCATATGTACCGACCTGCTCATCATTATGGCCTGTCCGAAGGGTGTGCATGTACATTGAACACTGTACTAGCCACGTCAACATCATATGTACCGACCTGTTCATCGTTAATGCCTGTCCCAAGTGTGTGCATGTACATTGAACACTGTACTAGCCACGTCAACATCATATGTACCGACCTACTCATCATTATTGCCTGTCCCAACGGTGTGCATGAACATTGAACTCTGAACTAGCCACGTAAACATAATATGTACCGACCTGCTCATCATTATTGCCTGTTCCAAGGGTGAGCATGTTCATTGAGCACTGTACTAGCCACGTCAACATCATATGTACCGACCTGTTCATCATTATTGCATGTCCTAAGGGTGTGCATGTACATTGAACACTGTACTAGCCACGTCAGCATCATATGTACCGACCTGCTCATCATTATGGCCTGTCCGAAGGGTGTGCATGTACATTGAACACTGTACTAGCCACGTCAACATCATATGTACCGACCTGTTCATCGTTAATGCCTGTCCCAAGTGTGTGCATGTACATTGAACACTGTACTAGCCACGTCAACATCATATGTACCGACCTACTCATCATTATTGCCTGTCCCAACGGTGTGCATGAACATTGAACTCTGAACTAGCCACGTAAACATAATATGTGCCGACCTGTTCATCATTATTGACAGGCCCAATAGTGTGCATGTTCATTGAACACTGTACTAGCCTCGTCAACATCATATGTACCGTCCTGTTCATTATTATTGCCTATCCCAAAGGTAAACATATACATTGAACACTGTACAAGCCACGTCAGCATCATATGTACCGACATGCTCATCATTAAAACCTGTCCCAAGGGTGTGCATGTTCATTGAACACAGTACTAGCCACGTCAACATCATATGAACTGTCCTGTTCATTATTATTGCCTGTCCCAAGGGTGTGCCTGAACGTTGAACACAGTACTAGCCACGTCAACATCATATGTACCGACCTGCTAATCATTATTGCCTGTCCCAAGGGTGTGCATGTACATTGAACACAGTACTAGCCACGTCAACATCATATGTACTGACCTGCTCACCATTATTGCCTGTCCCAAGGGTGTGCATGTACATTGAACACTGTACTAGCCACGTCAGCATCATATGTACAGACCTTCTCATCATTATTGCCTGCCCAAGGGTGTGCCTGTACATTGAACTCTGTCCTAGCCAAGTCAACATCATATGTACCGACCTGCTCATCATTATTGCCTGTCCCAAGGTTGTGCATGTATATTGAACACTGTACTAGACACGTCAGCATCATATGTACCGACCTGCTCATCATTATTGCCTGTCCCAAGGGCGTGCATGAACATTGAACTCTGTACTAGCCACGTAAACATAATATGTGCCGACCTGTTCATCATTATTGCCTGGCCGAAGTGTGTGCATGTACATTGAACACTGTATTAGCCTCGTCAACATCATATGTACCGTACTGTTCATTATTATTGCCTATCCAAAGGGTGAGCATGTACATTGAACACTGTACTAGCCACGTCAACATCATATGTACCGACCTGTTCATCATTATTGACTGTCCCAAGGGTGGGCATGTACATTGAACACTGTACTAGCCACGTCAAGATCATATTTACCGGCCTGTTCATCATTATTGACTGTCCCAATGGTTGGAATGTACATTGAACCCTGAACTAGCCACGTCAACATCATAAGTACCGACCTGCTAATCATTATTGCCTGTTCCAAGGGTGTGCATGTATATTGAACACTGTACTAGACACGTCAGCATCATATGTACCGACCTGCTCATCATTATTGCCTGTCCCAAGGGTTTGCATGTACATTGAACACAGTACTAGCCACGTCAACATCATATGTACCGACCTGTTCATCATTATGGCCTGTCCGAAGGGTGGGCATGTACATTGAACACTGTACTAGCCACGTCAACATCATATGTACCGACCTGTTCATCATTAATGCCTGTCCCAAGGGTGTGCATTTATATTGAACACTGTACTAGCCACGTCAACATCATATATACCGACCTGCCCATCATTATTGCCTGTCCCAAGGGTGTGCATGTATATTGAACACTGTACTAGCCACGTCAACATCATATGAACCGACGTGCTCAACATTAGTGCCTGTCCCAAGGGTGTGCATGTACATTGAACACTGTACTAGCCACGTCAACATCATATGTACCGACCTGCTCATCATTATTGCCTGTCCCAAGGGTGTGCATGTACATTGAACACTGTACTAGCCACGTCAACATTTTTTGTACCGGCCTGCTCATCATTATTGCCTGTCCCAAGGTTGTGCATGTACATTGAACACTGTACTAGCCACGTCAGCATCATATGTACCGACATGCTCATCATTATTGCATTTCCCAAGGGTTTGCATGAACATTGAACACTGTACTAGCCACGTCAACATCATATGTACCGACCTGCTCATCATTATTACCTGTCCCAAGGGTGTGCATGTACATTGAACACTGTACTAGCCACGTCAGCATTTTTTGTACCGACCTGCTCATCATTATTGCCTGTCCCAAGGGTGTGCCTGTACATTGAACACTGTACTAGCCACGTCAAGATCATATTTACCGGCCTGTTCATCATTATTGACTGTCCCAATGGTTGGAATGTACATTGAACCCTGAACTAGCCACGTCAACATCATATGTACCGACCTGCTCATCATTATTGCCTGTTCCAAGGGTGTGCATGTTCATTGAACACTGTACTAGCCACGTCAACATCATATGTACCGACCTGTTCATCATTATTGCATGTCCTAAGGGTTTGCATGTACATTGAACACAGTACTAGCCACGTCAACATCATATGTACCGACCTGTTCATCATTATGGCCTGTCCGAAGGGTGGGCATGTACATTGAACACTGTACTAGCCACGTCAACATCATATGTACCGACCTGTTCATCATTAATGCCTGTCCCAAGGGTGTGCATTTATATTGAACACTGTACTAGCCACGTCAACATCATATATACCGACCTGCCCATCATTATTGCCTGTCCCAAGGGTGTGCATGTATATTGAACACTGTACTAGCCACGTCAACATCATATGAACCGACGTGCTCAACATTAGTGCCTGTCCCAAGGGTGTGCATGTACATTGAACACGGTACTAGCCACGTCAACATCATATGTACCGACCTGCTCATCATTATTGCCTGTCCCAAGGGTGTGCATGTACATTGAACACTGTACTAGCCACGTCAACATTTATTGTACCGACCTGCTCATCATTATTGCCTGTCCCAAGGGTGTGCCTGTACATTGAACACTGTACTAGCCACGTCAACATCATATGTACCGACCTGTTCATCATTATTGACTGTCCCAAGGGTGTGCATGTACATTGAACACTGTACTAGCCACGTCAACATCATATGTACCGACCTGTACATCATTATTGCCTGTCCCACGGGTGTGCATGTACATTGAACACTGTACTAGCCACGTCAGCATCATATGTACCGACCTGTTCATCATTATTGCCTGTCCCAAGGGTGTGCCTGTACATTGAACACAGTACTAGCCACGTCAACATCATATGTACCGTCCTGTTCATTATTATTGCCTGTCCCAAGGGTGTTCATGTACATTGACCACTGTACTAGCCACGTCAGCATCATATGTACCGACCTGCTCATCATTATTGCCTGTCCCAAAGGTGTGCATGTACATTGAACACTGTACTAGCCACGTCAACATCATATGTACCGTCCTGTTCATTATTAATGCCTGTCCCAAGGGTGTGCATGTACATTGAACACTGTACTAGCCACGTCAGCATCATATGTACCGACCTGCTCATCATTATTGCCTGTCCCAAGGGTTTGCATGTACATTGAACACTGTACTAGCCACGTCAACATCATATGTACTGTCCTGTTCATTATTATAGCCTATCCAAAGGGTGTGCATGTACATTGAACACTGTACTAACCACGTCAGCATCATATGTACCGACAGGCTCATCATTATTGCCTGTCCCAAGGGTGTGCATGTAAATTGAACACAGTACTAGCCACGTCAACATCATATGTACCGACCTGCTAATCATTATTGCCTGTTCCAAGGGTGTGCATGTACATTGAACACAGTACTAGCCACGTCAACATCATATGTACCGTCCTGTTCATTATTATTGCCTGTCCCAAGGGTGTGCATGTACGTTGAACACAGTACTAGCCACGTCAGCATCATATGTACCGACCTGCTTATTATTATTGCCTGTCCCAAGGGTGTGCATATACATTGAAAACAGTACTAGCCATGTCAACATCATATGTATGGACCTGCTCATCATTATTGCCTGTCCCAAGGGCATGCATGTACATTGAACACAGTACTAGCCACGTCAACATCATATGTACCGTCCTGTTCATTATTATTGCCTGTCCCAAGGGTGTGCATGTACATTGAACACTGTACTAGCCACGTCTGCATCATATGTACCGACCTGCTCATCATGATTGCTTGTCCCAAGCGTGTGCATGTACATTGAACACTGTACTAGCCACGTCAACATCATATGTATGGAACCGCTCATCATTATTGCCAGTCCCAAGGGTGTGCATGTACATTGAACACTGTACTAGCCACGTCAACATCATATGTACCGTCCTGTTCATTATTATTGCCTGTCCCAAGGGTGTGCATGTACATTGAACACTGTAATAGCCACGTCAGCATCATATGTACCGACCTGCTCATCATGATAGCCTGTCCCAATCGTGTGCATGTACATTGAACACTGTACTAGCCACGTCAACATCATATCTATGGAACCGATCATCATTATTGCCTGTCCCAAGTGTGTGCATGTACATTGAACACTGTACTAGCCACGTCAACATCATATGTACCGTCCTGTTCATTATTATTGCATTTCCCAAGGGATTGCATGAACATTGAACACTGTACTAGCCACGTCAAAAAATTTTGTACCTGCCTGCTCATCATTATTGCCTGTCCCAAGGTTGTGCATGTACATTGAACACTGTACTAGCCACGTCAGCATCATATGTACCGACATGCTCATCATTATTGCATTTCCCAAGGGATTGCATGAACATTGAACACTGTACTAGCCACGTCAACATCATATGTACCGACCTGCTCATCATTATTGCCTGTCCCAAGGGTGTGCATGTACATTGAACACTGTACTAGCCACGTCAGCATTTTTTGTACCGACCTGCTCATCATTATTGCCTGTCCCAAGGGTGTGCCTGTACATTGAACACTGTACTAGCCACGTCAACATCATATGTACAGGCCTGTTCATCATTATTGACTGTCCCAATGGTTGGCATGTACATTGAACCCTGAACTAGCCACGTCAACATCATATGTACCGACCTGCTCATCATTATTGCCTGTCCCAAGGGTGTGCATGTACATTGAACACTGTACTAGCCACGTCAGCATCATATGTACCGACCTGCTCATCATTATGGCCTGTCCGAAGGGTGTGCATGTACATTGAACACTGTACTAGCCACGTCAACATCATATGTACCGACCTGTTCATCGTTAATGCCTGTCCCAAGGGTGTGCATGTACATTGAACACTGTTCTAGCCCCGTCAACATTTTTTGTACCGACCTGCTCATCATTATTGCCTGTCCCAAGTGTGTGCCTGTACAATGAACATAGTACTAGCCACGTCAACATCATATGTATCGACCTGTTCATCATTATTGACTGTCCCAAGGGTGGGCATGTACATTGAACACTGTACTAGCCACGTCAACATCATATGTACCGACCTACTCATCATTATTGCCTGTCCCAACGGTATGCATGAACATTGAACTCTGAACTAGCCACGTAAACATAATATGTGCCGACCTGTTCATCATTATTGCCAGGCCCAAGAGTGTGCATGTTCATTGAACACTGTACTAGCCTCGTCAACATCATATGTACCGTCCTGTTCATTATTATTGCCTATCCCAAAGTTAAACATATACATTGAACACTGTACAAGCCACGTCAGCATCATATGTACCGACATGCTCATCATTAAAACCTGTCCCAAGGGTGTGCATGTTCATTGAACACAGTACTAGCCACGTCAACATCATATGAACCGTCCTGTTCATTATTATTGCCTGTCCCAAGGGTGTGTCTGAACGTTGAACACAGTACTAGCCACGTCAACATCATATGTACCGACCTGCTCATCATTATTGCCTGTCCCAAGGGTGTGCATGTACATTGAACACTGTACTAGCCACGTTAACATCATATGTACCGACCTGCCCATCATTATTGCATGTCCCAAGGGTGGGCATGTACATTCTACACTGTACCAGCCACGTCAGCATCATATGTACCGACCTGTTAATCATTATTGCCTGTTCCACGGGTGTGCATGTACATTGAACACTGTACTAGCCACGTCAGCATCATATGTACCGACCTGCTCATTATTATTGCCTGTCCCAAGGGTGTGCATGTACATTGAACGCTGTACTAGCCACGTCAGCATCATATGTACCGACCTGCTCATCATTATTTCCTGTCCCAAGGGTTTGCATGTACATTGAACACTGTACTAGCCACGTCACCATCATATGTACGGACCTACTCATAATTATTGCCTGTCCAAGGGTGTGCCTGTACATTGAACACTGTACTAGCCAGGTAAACATCATATGTACCGACCTGCTCATCATCATTGCCTGTCCCAAGGTTGGGCATGTATATTGAACACTGTACTAGACACGTCAGCATCATATATACCGACCTGCTCATCATCATTACCTGTCCCAAGGGTTTGCATGTACATTGAACTCTGTACTATCCACGTCAACATCATATGTATTGACCTTCTCATCATTATTGCCTGTCCCAAGGGTGTGCATGTACATTGAACACTGTACTAGACACGTCAGCATCATATGTACCGACCTGCTCATCATTATTGCCTGTCCCAAGGGTGTGCCTGTACATTGAACACTGTACTAGCCACGTGGGAAAGACCACATATAATGTTGTTAGAACTTTAGGTCCTACCCTTTTTTCATATGAATGTATCGATAAATAATTTATGTATGTATAAATGTCATTTGTACTTGTACTTCATTATGAAAATAAAATATGTTTAAACTACTAGCCACGTCAACATTTTTTGTAAAGACCTGCTCATCATTATTGACTGTCCCAAGGGTGTGCATTTATATTGAACACTGTACTAACCACGTCAACATCATATATACCGACCTGCTCATCATTATTGCCTGTCCCAAGGGTGTGCATGTATATTGAACACTGTACTAGCCACGTCAACATCATATGAACCGACGTGCTCATCATTAGTGCCTGTCCCAAGGGTGTGCATGTACATTGAACACGGTACTAGCCACGTCAACATCATATGTACCGACCTGCTCATCATTATTGCCTGTCCCAAGGGTGTGCATGTATATTGAGCACAGTACTAGCCACGTCAACATCATATGTACCGACCTGCTCATCATTATTGCCTGTCCCAAGGGTGTGCATGTACATTGAACACTGTACTAGCCACGTCAACATTTATTGTACCGACCTGCTCATCATTATTGCCTGTCCCAAGGGTGTGCCTGTACATTGAACACTGTACTAGCCACGTCAACATCATATGTACCGACCTGCTCATCATTATTGCCTGTCCCAAGGGCGTGCATGAACATTGAACTCTGTACTAGCCACGTAAACATAATATGTGCCGACCTGTTCATCATTATTGCCTGGCCGAAGTGTGTGCATGTACATTGAACACTGTACTAGCCTCGTCAACATCATATGTACCGTACTGTTCATTATTATTGCCTATCCAAAGGGTGAGCATGTACATTGAACACTGTACTAGCCACGTCAACATCATATGTACCGACCTGTTCATCATTATTGACTGTCCCAAGGGTGGGCATGTACATTGAACACTGTACTAGCCACGTCAAGATCATATTTACCGGCCTGTTCATCATTATTGACTGTCCCAATGGTTGGAATGTACATTGAACCCTGAACTAGCCACGTCAACATCATAAGTACCGACCTGCTAATCATTATTGCCTGTTCCAAGGGTGTGCATGTATATTGAACACTGTACTAGACACGTCAGCATCATATGTACCGACCTGCTCATCATTATTGCCTGTCCCAAGGGTTTGCATGTACATTGAACACAGTACTAGCCACGTCAACATCATATGTACCGACCTGTTCATCATTATGGCCTGTCCGAAGGGTGGGCATGTACATTGAACACTGTACTAGCCACGTCAACATCATATGTACCGACCTGTTCATCATTAATGCCTGTCCCAAGGGTGTGCATTTATATTGAACACTGTACTAGCCACGTCAACATCATATATACCGACCTGCCCATCATTATTGCCTGTCCCAAGGGTGTGCATGTATATTGAACACTGTACTAGCCACGTCAACATCATATGAACCGACGTGCTCAACATTAGTGCCTGTCCCAAGGGTGTGCATGTACATTGAACACTGTACTAGCCACGTCAACATCATATGTACCGACCTGCTCATCATTATTGCCTGTCCCAAGGGTGTGCATGTACATTGAACACTGTACTAGCCACGTCAACATTTTTTGTACCGGCCTGCTCATCATTATTGCCTGTCCCAAGGTTGTGCATGTACATTGAACACTGTACTAGCCACGTCAGCATCATATGTACCGACATGCTCATCATTATTGCATTTCCCAAGGGTTTGCATGAACATTGAACACTGTACTAGCCACGTCAACATCATATGTACCGACCTGCTCATCATTATTACCTGTCCCAAGGGTGTGCATGTACATTGAACACTGTACTAGCCACGTCAGCATTTTTTGTACCGACCTGCTCATCATTATTGCCTGTCCCAAGGGTGTGCCTGTACATTGAACACTGTACTAGCCACGTCAAGATCATATTTACCGGCCTGTTCATCATTATTGACTGTCCCAATGGTTGGAATGTACATTGAACCCTGAACTAGCCACGTCAACATCATATGTACCGACCTGCTCATCATTATTGCCTGTTCCAAGGGTGTGCATGCTCATTGAACACTGTACTAGCCACGTCAACATCATATGTACCGACCTGTTCATCATTATTGCATGTCCTAAGGGTTTGCATGTACATTGAACACAGTACTAGCCACGTCAACATCATATGTACCGACCTGTTCATCATTATGGCCTGTCCGAAGGGTGGGCATGTACATTGAACACTGTACTAGCCACGTCAACATCATATGTACCGACCTGTTCATCATTAATGCCTGTCCCAAGGGTGTGCATTTATATTGAACACTGTACTAGCCACGTCAACATCATATATACCGACCTGCCCATCATTATTGCCTGTCCCAAGGGTGTGCATGTATATTGAACACTGTACTAGCCACGTCAACATCATATGAACCGACGTGCTCAACATTAGTGCCTGTCCCAAGGGTGTGCATGTACATTGAACACGGTACTAGCCACGTCAACATCATATGTACCGACCTGCTCATCATTATTGCCTGTCCCAAGGGTGTGCATGTACATTGAACACTGTACTAGCCACGTCAACATTTATTGTACCGACCTGCTCATCATTATTGCCTGTCCCAAGGGTGTGCCTGTACATTGAACACAGTACTAGCCACGTCAACATCATATGTACCGACCTGTTCATCATTATTGACTGTCCCAAGGGTGTGCATGTACATTGAACACTGTACTAGCCACGTCAACATCATATGTACCGACCTGTACATCATTATTGCCTGTCCCAAGGGTGTGCATGTACATTGAACACTGTACTAGCCACGTCAGCATCATATGTACCGACCTGTTCATCATTATTGCCTGTCCCAAGGGTGTGCCTGTACATTGAACACAGTACTAGCCACGTCAACATCATATGTACCGTCCTGTTCATTATTATTGCCTGTCCCAAGGGTGTTCATGTACATTGACCACTGTACTAGCCACGTCAGCATCATATGTACCGACCTGCTCATCATTATTGCCTGTCCCAAAGGTGTGCATGTACATTGAACACTGTACTAGCCACGTCAACATCATATGTACCGTCCTGTTCATTATTAATGCCTGTCCCAAGGGTGTGCATGTACATTGAACACTGTACTAGCCACGTCAGCATCATATGTACCGACCTGCTCATCATTATTGCCTGTCCCAAGGGTTTGCATGTACATTGAACACTGTACTAGCCACGTCAACATCATATGTACTGTCCTGTTCATTATTATAGCCTATCCAAAGGGTGTGCATGTACATTGAACACTGTACTAACCACGTCAGCATCATATGTACCGACATGCTCATCATTATTGCCTGTCCCAAGGGTGTGCATGTAAATTGAACGCAGTACTAGCCACGTCAACATCATATGTACCGACCTGCTAATCATTATTGCCTGTTCCAAGGGTGTGCATGTACATTGAACACAGTACTAGCCACGTCAACATCATATGTACCGTCCTGTTCATTATTATTGCCTGTCCCAAGGGTGTGCATGTACGTTGAACACAGTACTAGCCACGTCAGCATCATATGTACCGACCTGCTTATTATTATTGCCTGTCCCAAGGGTGTGCATATACATTGAACACAGTACTAGCCAAGTCAACATCATATGTATGGACCTGCTCATCATTATTGCCTGTCCCAAGGGCATGCATGTACATTGAACACAGTACTAGCCACGTCAACATCATATGTACCGTCCTGTTCATTATTATTGCCTGTCCCAAGGGTGTGCATGTACATTGAACACTGTACTAGCCACGTCTGCATCATATGTACCGACCTGCTCATCATGATTGCTTGTCCCAAGCGTGTGCATGTACATTGAACACTGTACTAGCCACGTCAACATCATATGTATGGAACCGCTCATCATTATTGCCAGTCCCAAGGGTGTGCATGTACATTGAACACTGTACTAGCCACGTCAACATCATATGTACCGTCCTGTTCATTATTATTGCCTGTCCCAAGGGTGTGCATGTACATTGAACACTGTACTAGCCACGTCAGCATCATATGTACCGACCTGCTCATCATGATAGCCTGTCCCAATCGTGTGCATGTACATTGAACACTGTACTAGCCACGTCAACATCATATGTATGGAACCGATCATCATTATTGCCTGTCCCAAGTGTGTGCATGTACATTGAACACTGTACTAGCCACGTCAACAT
Organism: Congeria kusceri; assembly: GCA_027627225.1. NCBI lineage: Eukaryota > Metazoa > Mollusca > Bivalvia > Myida > Dreissenidae > Congeria > Congeria kusceri. The sequence continues at coordinate 11,146,121 of CM051037.1, read as the reverse complement.
CATATGTACCGTCCTGTTCATTATTATTGCCTGTCCCAAGGGTGTGCATGTACATTGAACACTGTACTAGACACGTCAGCATCATATGTACCGACCTGCTCATCATTATTGCCTGTCCCAAGATTGTGCATGTATATTGAACACTGTACTAGACACGTCAGCATCATATGTACCGACCTGCTCATCATTATTGCCTGTCTCAAGGGTGTGCATGTACATTGAACACTGTACTAGCCACGTCAACATCATATGTACCGACCTGCTCATCATTATTGCCTGTCCCAAGGGTGTGCATGTACATTGAACATTGTACTAGCCACGTCAAAAAATTTTGTACCTGCCTGCTCATCATTATTGCCTGTCCCAAGGTTGTGCATGTACATTGAACACTGTACTAGCCACGTCAGCATCATATGTACCGACATGCTCATCATTATTGCATTTCCCAAGGGATTGCATGAACATTGAACACTGTACTAGCCACGTCAACATCATATGTACCGACCTGCTCATCATTATTGCCTGTCCCAAGGGTGTGCATGTACATTGAACACTGTACTAGCCACGTCAGCATTTTTTGTACCGACCTGCTCATCATTATTGCCTGTCCCAAGGGTGTGCCTGTACATTGAACACTGTACTAGCCACGTCAACATCATATGTACAGGCCTGTTCATCATTATTGACTGTCCCAATGGTTGGCATGTACATTGAACCCTGAACTAGCCACGTCAACATCATATGTACCGACCTGCTCATCATTATTGCCTGTCCCAAGGGTGTGCATGTACATTGAACACTGTACTATCCACGTCAGCATCATATGTACCGACCTGCTCATCATTATGGCCTGTCCGAAGGGTGTGCATGTACATTGAACACTGTACTAGCCACGTCAACATCATATGTACCGACCTGTTCATCGTTAATGCCTGTCCCAAGGGTGTGCATGTACATTGAACACTGTTCTAGCCCCGTCAACATTTTTTGTACCGACCTGCTCATCATTATTGCCTGTCCCAAGTGTGTGCCTGTACAATGAACATAGTACTAGCCACGTCAACATCATATGTATCGACCTGTTCATCATTATTGACTGTCCCAAGGGTGGGCATGTACATTGAACACTGTACTAGCCACGTCAACATCATATGTACCGACCTACTCATCATTATTGCCTGTCCCAACGGTATGCATGAACATTGAACTCTGAACTAGCCACGTAAACATAATATGTGCCGACCTGTTCATCATTATTGCCAGGCCCAAGAGTGTGCATGTTCATTGAACACTGTACTAGCCTCGTCAACATCATATGTACCGTCCTGTTCATTATTATTGCCTATCCCAAAGTTAAACATATACATTGAACACTGTACAAGCCACGTCAGCATCATATGTACCGACATGCTCATCATTAAAACCTGTCCCAAGGGTGTGCATGTTCATTGAACACAGTACTAGCCACGTCAACATCATATGAACCGTCCTGTTCATTATTATTGCCTGTCCCAAGGGTGTGCCTGAACGTTGAACACAGTACTAGCCACGTCAACATCATATGTACCGACCTGCTCATCATTATTGCCTGTCCCAAGGGTGTGCATGTACATTGAACACTGTACTAGCCACGTTAACATCATATGTACCGACCTGCCCATCATTATTGCATGTCCCAAGGGTGGGCATGTACATTCTACACTGTACCAGCCACGTCAGCATCATATGTACCGACCTGTTAATCATTATTGCCTGTTCCACGGGTGTGCATGTACATTGAACACTGTACTAGCCACGTCAGCATCATATGTACCGACCTGCTCATTATTATTGCCTGTCCCAAGGGTGTGCATGTACATTGAACGCTGTACTAGCCACGTCAGCATCATATGTACCGACCTGCTCATCATTATTTCCTGTCCCAAGGGTTTGCATGTACATTGAACACTGTACTAACCACGTCAACATCATATGTATTGACCTGCTCATCATTATTGCTTGTCCCAAGGGTGTGCATGTACATTGAACACTGTACTAGCCACGTCACCATCATATGTACGGACCTACTCATAATTATTGCCTGTCCAAGGGTGTGCCTGTACATTGAACACTGTACTAGCCAGGTAAACATCATATGTACCGACCTGCTCATCATCATTGCCTGTCCCAAGGTTGGGCATGTATATTGAACACTGTACTAGACACGTCAGCATCATATATACCGACCTGCTCATCATCATTACCTGTCCCAAGGGTTTGCATGTACATTGAACTCTGTACTATCCACGTCAACATCATATGTATTGACCTTCTCATCATTATTGCCTGTCCCAAGGGTGTGCATGTACATTGAACACTGTACTAGACACGTCAGCATCATATGTACCGACCTGCTCATCATTATTGCCTGTCCCAAGGGTGTGCCTGTACATTGAACACTGTACTAGCCACGTGGGAAAGACCACATATAATGTTGTTAGAACTTTAGGTCCTACCCTTTTTTCATATGAATGTATCGATAAATAATTTATGTATGTATAAATGTCATTTGTACTTGTACTTCATTATGAAAATAAAATATGTTTAAACTACTAGCCACGTCAACATTTTTTGTAAAGACCTGCTCATCATTATTGACTGTCCCAAGGGTGTGCATTTATATTGAACACTGTACTAGCCACGTCAACATCATATATACCGACCTGCTCATCATTATTGCCTGTCCCAAGGGTGTGCATGTATATTGAACACTGTACTAGCCACGTCAACATCATATGAACCGACGTGCTCATCATTAGTGCCTGTCCCAAGGGTGTGCATGTACATTGAACACGGTACTAGCCACGTCAACATCATATGTACCGACCTGCTCATCATTATTGCCTGTCCCAAGGGTGTGCATGTATATTGAGCACAGTACTAGCCACGTCAACATCATATGTACCGACCTGCTCATCATTATTGCCTGTCCCAAGGGTGTGCATGTACATTGAACACTGTACTAGCCACGTCAACATTGATTGTACCGACCTGCTCATCATTATTGCCTGTCCCAAGGGTGTGCCTGTACATTGAACACTGTACTAGCCACGTCAACATCATATTTACCGGCCTGTTCATCATTATTGACTGTCCCAAGGGTGGGCATGTACATTGAACACTGTACTAGCCACGTCAACATCATATGTACCGACCTGTTCATCATTATTGCCTGTCCCAAGTGTGTGCATGTACATTGAACACTGTACTAGCCACGTCAGCATCATATGTACCGACCTGTTCATCATTATTGCCTGTCCCAAGGGTGTGCCTGTACATTGAACACAGTACTAGCCACGTCAACATCATATGTACCGTCCTGTTCATTATTATTGCCTGTCCCAAGGGTGTTCATGTAGATTGAACACTGTACTAACCACGTCAGCATCATATGTACCGACCTGCTCATCATTATTGCCTGTCCCAAGGGTGTGCATGTACATTGAACACTGTACTAGCCACGTCAACATCATATGTACTGTCCAGTTCATTATTATTGCCTGTCCCAAGTGTGTGCATGTACATTGAACACTGTACTAGCCACGTCAACATCATATGTATGGAACCGCTCATCATTATTGCCAGTCCCAAGGATGTGCCTGTACATTGAACACTGTACTAGCCACGTCAACATCATATGTACCGTCCTGTTCATTATTATTGCCTGTCCCAAGGGTGTGCATGTACATTGAACACTGTACTAGCCACGTCAACATCATATGTATGGAAACGATCATCATTATTGCCTGTCCAAAGGGTATGCATGTACATTGAACACTGTACTATCCACGTTAACATCATATGTACTGACCTGCTCATCATTATTGCCTGTCCCAAGGGTGTGCATGTATATTGAACACTGTACTAGACTCGTCAGCATCATATGTACCGACCTGCTCATCATTATTGCCTGTCCCAAGGGTGTGCATGTACATTGAACACTGTACTAGCCACGTCAGCATCATATGTACCGACCTGCTCATCATTATTGCCTGTCCCAAGGTTGTGCCTTTACATTGAACTCTGTACTAGCCACGTCAACGTCATATGTACCGACCTGCTCATCATTATTGCCTGTCCCAAGATTGTGCATATATATTGAACACTGTACTAGACACGTCAGCATCATATGTACCGACCTGCTCATCATTATTGCCTGTCTCAAGGGTGTGCATGTACATTGAACACTGTACTAGCCACGTCAACATCATATGTACCGACCTGCTCATCATTATTGCCTGTCCCAAGGGTGTGCATGTACATTGAACACTGTACTAGCCACGTCAACATTTTTTGTACCGGCCTGCTCTTCATTATTGCCTGTCCCATTGTTGTGCATGTACATTGAACACTGTACTAGCCACGTCAGCATCATATGTACCGACATGCTCATAATTATTGCATTTCCCAAGGGTTTGCATGAACATTGAACACTGTACTAACCACGTCAGCATTTTTTGTACCGACCTGGTCATCATTATTGACTGTCCCAAGGGTGTGCCTGTACATTGAACACTGTACTAGCCACGTCAACATCATATGTACCGGCCAGTTCATCATTATTGACTGTCCCAATGGTTGGCATGTACATTGAACCCTGAACTAGCCACGTCAACATCATATGTACCGACCTGCTCATCATTATTGCCTGTTCCAAGGGTGTGCATGTTCATTGAACACTGTACTAGCCACGTCAACATCATATGTACCGACCTGTTCATCATTATTGCATGTCCTAACGGTGTGCATGTACATTGAACACTGTACTAGCCACGTCAGCATCATATGAACCGACCTGCTCATCATTATGGCCTGTCCGAAGGGTGTGCATGTACATTGAACACTGTACTAGCCACGTCAACATCGTATGTACCGACCTGCTCATCATTAATGCCTGTCCCAAGGGTGTGCATGTACATTGAACACTGTTCTAGCCCCGTCAACATTTTTTGTACCGACCTGCTCATCATTATTGCCTGTCCCAAGTGTGTGCCTGTACATTGAACATAGTACTAGCCACGTCAACATCATATGTATCGACCTGTTCATCATTATTGACTGTCCCAAGGGTGGGCATGTACATTGAACACTGTACTTGCCTCGTCAACATCATATGTACCGACCTACTCATCATTATTGCCTGTCCCAACGGTGTGCATGAACATTGAACTCTGAACTAGCCACGTAAACATAATATGTGCCGACGTGTTCATCATTATTGCCAGGCCCAAGAGTGTGCATGTTCATTGAACATTCTACTAGCCTCGTCAACATCATATGTACCGTCCTGTTCATTATTATTGCCTATCCCAAAGGTAAACATATACATTGAACACTGTACTAGCCACGTCAGCATCATATCTACCGACATGCTCATCATTAAAACCTGTCCCAAGGTTGTGCATGTTCATTGAACACAGTACTAGCCACGTCAACATCATATGAAACGTCCTGTTCATTATTATTGCCTGTCCCAAGGGTGTGCATGAACGTTGAACACAATACTAGCCACGTCAACATCATATGTACCGACCTGCTCATCATTATTGCCTGTCCCAAGGGTGTGCATGTACATTGAACACAGTACTAGCCACGTCAACATCATATGTACTGACATGCTCACAATTATTGCCTGTCCCAAGGGTTTGCATGTACATTGAACACTGTACTAGCCACGTCAACATCATATGTACCGTCCTGTTCATTATTATTGCCTGTCCCAAGGGTGTGCATGTACATTGAACATTGTACTAGCCACGTCAGCATCATATGTACCGACCTGCTCAGCATGATTGCCTGTCACAAGGGTGTGCATGTACATTGAACACTGTACTAGCCACGTCAACATCATATGTATGGACCCGCTCATCATTATTGCCTGTCCCAAGGGTGTGCATGTACATTGAACACTGTACTAGCCACGTCAACATCATATGTACCGTCCTGTTCATTATTATTGCTTGTCCCAAGGGTGTGCATGTACATTTAACACTGTACTAGCCACGTCAGCATCATATGTACCGACCTGCTCATCATTATTGCCTGTCCCAAGCGTGTGCATGTACATTGAACACTGTAATAGCCACGTTAACATCATATGTACCGACCTGCCTATCATTATTGCATGTCCCAAGGGTGGGCATGTACATTCAACACTGTACCAGCCACGTCAGCATCATATGTACCGACCTGTTCATCATTATTGCCTGTTCCACGGGTGTGCATGTACATTGAACACTGTACTAGCCACGTCAGCATCATATGTACCGACCTGCTCATTATTATTGCCTGTCCCAAGGATGTGCATGTACATTGAACGCTGTACTAGCCACGTCAGCATAATATGTACCGACCTGCTCATCATTATGTCCTGTCCCAATGGTTTGCATGTACATTGAACACTGAACTAGTCACGTCAACATCATATGCATTGACCTGCACATCATTATTGCCTGTCCCAAGGGTGTGCATGTACATTGAACACTGTACTAGCCACGTCAACATAATATGTTCCGTCCTGTTCATTATTATTGCCTGTCCCAAGGGTGTGCATGTACATTGAACACTGTACTAGCCACGTCAACATCATATGTACTGTCCTGTTCATTATTATTGCCTGTCCCAAGTGTGTGCATGTACATTGAACACTGTGCTAGCCACGTCAGCACATATGTACCGACCTGCTCATCATTATTGCCTGTCCCAAGGGTGTGAATGTACATTGAACACAGTACTAGCCACGTCAACATCATATATACCGACCTGCTCATCATTATTGACTGTCCCAAGGGTGTGCATGTACATTGAACACAGTACTAGCCACGTCGACATCATATGTACCGTCCTGGGCCCAGTTGCTCAAAACTTTAACGGCCGGTTAAGCTAACGGCCTGTTAACTTTAGATGTAAATAAAACTTATATTACAAGCATCTCGCTTATGAAGCATTTGACAATTATTTGAGCATATCAATTTATTTAAAATAAATGCTAATTTTAATATTTTAACATTTAATTTACATCAAAAACCTCATCCAAAAGTTAACGACTGTAAGCTTAATTGTCCGTTAAAGTTTTGAGCAACTGGGCCCAGTTCATTATTATTGCCTGTCCCAAGGATGTGCATGTACGTTGAACACAGAACTAGCCACGTCAACATCATATGTACCGTCCTGCTCATCATTATTGCCTGTCACAAGGGTGTGCATGTACATTGAACACTGTACTAGCCACGTCAACATCATATGTACCGTCCTGTTCATTATTATTTCCTGTCCCAAGGGTGTGCATGTGCATTGAACACTGTACTAGCCACGTCAACATCATATGTACCGACCTGCTCATCATTATTGCCTGTCCCAAGCCTGTGCATGTACATTGAAACCTGTACTAGCCACGTTAACATCATATGTACCGACCTGCCCATCATTATTACCGACCTGCATGTATATTGAACACTGTACTAGCCACGTCAACATCATATGAACCGACGTGCTCATCATTATTGCATGTCCCAAGGGTGTGCATGTATATTGACCACTGTAGTAGCCACGTCAGCATCATATGTACCGACCTGCTCATCATTATTGCCTGTCCCAAGGGTGTGCATGTACATTGAACACTGTACTAGCCATGTCAACATCATATGTACCGACCTGCCCATCATTATTGCATGTCCCTAGGGTGGGCATGTACATTCAACACTGTACCAGCCACGTCAGCATCATATGTAATGACCTGTTCATCATTATTGCCTGTTCCACGGGTGTGCATGTACATTCAACACTGTACTAGCCACGTCAGCATCATATGTACCGACCTGCTCATTATTATTGCTTGTCCCAAGGGTGTGCATGTACATTGAACGCTGTACTAGCCACGTCAACATCATATGTACCGACCTGCTCATCATTATTTCCTGTCCCAAGTGTTTGCATGTACATTGAAGACTGTACTAACTACGTCAACATCATATGTATTGACCTGCTCATCATTATTGCTTGTCCCAAGGGTGTGCATGTACATTGAACACTGTACTAGCCACGTCAGCATAATATGTACGGACCTGCTCATAATTATTGCCTGTCCAAGGGTGTGCCTGTACATTGAACACTGTACTAGCCAGGTCAACATCATATGTACCGACCTGCTCATCATCATTGCCTGTCCCAAGTTTGGGCATGTATATTGAACACTGTACTAGACACGTCAGCATCATATGTTCCGACCTGCTCATCATCATTACCTGTCCCAAGGGTTTGCATGTACATTGAACTCTGTACTATCCACGTCAACATCATATGTATTGACCTGCTCATCATTATTGCCTGTCCCAAGGGTGTGCATGTACATTGAACACTGTACTAGCCACGTCAGCATCATATGTACCGACCTGCTCATCATTATTGCCTGTACCAAGGGTGTGCCTGTACATTGAACTCTGTACTAGTCACGTCAACATCATATGAACCGACGTGCTCATCATTAGTGCCTGTCCCAAGGGTGTGCATGTACATTGAACACGATACTAGCCACGTCGACATCATATGTACCGACCTGCTCATCATTATTGCCTGTCCCAAGGGTGTGCATGTACATTGAACACTGTACTAGCCACGTCAACATTTATTGTACCGACCTGCTCATCATTATTGCCTGTCCCAAGGGTGTGCCTGTACATTGAACACTGTACTAGCCAGGTCAACATCATATGTACCGACCTGTTCATCATTATTGACTGTCCCAATGGTGGGCATGTACATTGAACACTGTACTAGCCACGTCAACATCATATGTACCGACCTGTTCATCATTATTGCCTGTCCCAAGTGTGTGCATGTACATTGAACACTGTACTAGCCACGTCAGCATCATATGTACCGACCTGTTCATCATTATTGCCTGTCCCAAGGGTGTGCCTGTACATTGAACACAGTACTAGCCACGTCAACATCATATGTACCGTCCTGTTCATTATTATTGCCTGTCCCAAGGGTGTTCATGTACATTGAACACTGTACTAGCCACGTCAGCATCATATGTACCGACCTGCTCATCATTATTGCCTGTCCCAAAGGTGTGCATGTACATTGAACACTGTACTAGCCACGTCAACATCATATGTACCGTCCTGTTCATTATTAATGCCTGTCCCAAGGGTGTGCATGTACATTGAACACTGTACTAGCCACGTCAGCATCATATGTACCGACCTGCCAATCATTATTGCCTGTCCCAAGGGTGTGCATGTACATTGAACACTGTATTAGCCACGTCAACATCATATGTACTGTCCTGTTCATTATTATTGCCTGTCCCAAGTGTGTGCATGTACATTGAACACTGTACTAGCCACGTCAGCACATATGTACCGACCTGCTCATCATTATTGCCTGTCCCAAGGGTGTGAATGTACATTGAACACAGTACTAGCCACTTCAACATCATATGTACCGACCTGCTCATCATTATTGACTGTCCCAAGGGTGTGCATGTACATTGAACACAGTACTAGCCACGTCAACATCATATGTACCGTCCTGGGCCCAGTTGCTCAAAATTTTAACGGCCGGTTAAGCTAACGGCCTGTTAACTTTAGATGTAAATAAAACTTATATTACAAGCATCTCGCTTATGAAGCATTTGGCAATTATTTGAGCATATCAATTTATTTAAAATAAATGCTAATTTTAAAATTTTAACATTTAATTTACATCAAAAACCTCATCCAAACGTTAACGACTGTAAGCTTAATTGTCCGTTAAAGTTTTGAGCAACTGGGCCCAGTTCATTATTATTGCCTGTCCCAAGGATGTGCATGTACGTTGAACACAGTACTAGCCACGTCAACATCATATGTACCGTCCTGCTCATCATTATTGCCTGTCACAAGGGTGTGCATGTACATTGAACACTGTACTAGCCACGTCAACATCATATGTACCGACCTGCTCATCATTATTGCATGTCCCAAGTGTTTGCATGAACATTGAACACTGAACTAGTCACGTCAACATCATATGCATTGACCTGCACATCATTATTGCCTGTCCCAAGGGTGTGCATGTACATTGAACACTGTACTAGCCACGTCAACATCATATGTTCCGTCCTGTTCATTATTATTGCCTGTCCCAAGGGTGTGCATGTACATTGAACACTGTACTAGCCACGTCAGCATCATATGTACCGACCTGCTCATCATTATTGCCTGTCCCAAGCGTGTGCATGTACATTGAACACTGTACTAGCCACGTCAACATCATATGTATGGACCCGCTCATCATTATTGCCTGTCCCAAGGGTGTGCATGTACATTGAACATTGTACTAGCCACGTCAACATCATATGTACCGTCCTGTTCATTATTATTGCCTGTCCCAAGGGTGTGCATGTGCATTGAACACTGTACTAGCCACGTCAGCATCATATGTACCGACCTGCTCATCATTATTGCCTGTCCCAAGCCTGTGCATGTACATTAAAACCTGTACTAGCCACGTTAACATCATATGTACCGACCTGCCCATCATTATTGCCTGTCCCAAGGGTGTTCATGTACATTGAACACTGTACTAGCCACGTCAGCATCATATGTACCGACCTGTTCATCATTATTGCCTGTCCCAAGGGTGGGCATGTATATTGAACACTGTACTAGCCACGTCAGCATCATATGTACCGACCTGCTCATCATTATTGCCTGTCCCAAGGGTTTGCATGTTCATTGAACACTGTACTAGCCACGTCAACATCATATGTATTGACCTGCTCATCATTATTGCCTGTCCCAAGGGTGTGCATGTACATTGAACACTGTACTAGCCACGTCAGCATCATGTGTACCGACCTGCTCATCATTATTGCCTGTCCCAAGGGTGTGCATGTACATTGAACTCTGTACTAGTCACGTCAACATCATATGTACTGACCTGCTCATCATTATTGCATGTCCCAAGTGTGTGCATGTATATTGACCACTGTAGTAGCCACGTCAGCATCATATGTACCGACCTGCTCATCATTATTGCCTGTCCCAAGGGTGTGCATATACTTTGAACACTGTACTAGCCATGTCAACATCATATGTACCGACCTGCTCATCATTATTGCCTGTCCCAAAGGTGTGCATGTACATTGAACACTGAACTAGCCACGTCAACATTTTTTGTACCGACCTGTTCATCATTATTGCCTGTCCCAAGGGTGGGCATGTACATTGAACACTGTACTAGACACGTCAACATCATATGTATGGAACCGCTCATCATTACTGCCTGTCCCAAGGGTGTGCATGCACATTGAACACTGTACTAGCCACGTCAACATCATATGTACCGTCCTGTTCATTATTATTGCCTGTCCCAAGGGTGTGCATGTTCATTGAATACTGTACTAGCCACGTCAGCATCATATGTACCGACCTGCTCATCATTATTTCCTGTTCCAAGCGTGTGCATGTACATTGAACACTGTACTAGCCACGTTAACATCATATGTACCGACCTGCCCATCATTATTGCCTGTCCCAAGTGTGGGCATGTCCATTGAACACTGTACCAGCCACGACAGCATCATATGTACCGACCTGTTCATCATTATTGCCTGTTCCACGGGTGTGCATGTACATTGAACACTGTACTAGCCACGTCAGCATCATATGTACCGACCTGCACGTTATTATTGCCTGTCCCAAGGGAGTGCATTTATATTGAACACTGTACTAGCCACGTCAACATCATATGTACCGACCTGCTCATCATTATTGCCTGTCCCAAGGTTGTGCCTGTACATTGAACTCTGTACTAGCCACGTCAACATCATATGTACCGACCTGCTCATCATTATTGCCTGTCCCAAGTTTGTGCATGTATATTGAACACTGTACTAGACACGTCAGCATCATATGTACCGACCTGCTCATCATTATTGCCTGTCTCAAGGGTGTGCATGTACATTGAACACTGTTCTAGCCACGTCAACATCATATGTACCGACCTGCTCATCATTATTGCCTGTCTCAAGGGTGTGCATGTACATTGAACACTGTTCTAGCCACGTCAACATCATATGTACCGACCTGCTCATCATTATTGCCTGTCCCAAGGGTGTGCATGTACATTGAACACTGTACTAACCACGTCAACATTTTTTGTACCGACCTGCTCATCACTATTGCCTGTCCCAAGGGTGTGCATTTATATTGAACACTGTACTAGCCACGTCAACATCATATGTACCGACCTGCTCATCATTATTGCCTGTCCCAAGGGTGTGCATGTACATTGAACACTGTACTAGCTACGTCAGCATTTTTTGTACCGACCTGCTCATCATTATTGCCTGTCCCAAGGGTGTGCCTGTACATTGAACACTGAACTAGCCACGTCAACATCATATGTACCGACCTGCTCATCAATATTGAATGTCCCAAGGGTGTGCATGTACATTGAACTCTGTACGAGCCACGTCAACATAATATGTACCGACAAGTTCATCATTATTGCCTGTCCCAAGTGTGTGCATGTACATTGAACACTGTACTAGCCACGTCAGCATCATATGTACCGACCTATTCATCATTATTGCCTGTCCCAAGGGTGTGCATGTACATTGAACACTGTACTAGCCAAGTCAACATCATATGTACCGTCCTGTTCATTATTATTGCCTGTCCCAAGTGTGTTCATGTACATTGAACACTGTACTAGCCACGTCAGCATCAACACATACCGACCTGCTCATCATTATTGCCTGTTCCAAGGGTGTGCATGTACATTGAACACTGTACTAGCCACGTCAACATCATATGTACCGACCTGTTCATCATTATTGAATGTCCTAAGGGTGTGCATGTACATTGAACACTGTACTAGCCACGTCAGCATCACATGTACCGACCTGCTCATCATTATTGCCTGTTCCAAGGGTGTGCATGTACATTGAACACTGTACTAGCCACTTCAACATCATATGTACCGACCTGTTCATCATTAATGCCTGTCCCAAGGGTGTGCATGTACATTGAACACTGTACTAACCCCGTCAACATTTTTTTTACCGACCTGCTCATCATTATTGTCTGTCCCAAGTGTGTGCCTGTACATTGAACATTGTACTAGCCACGTCAACATCATATGTACCGACCTACTCATCATTATTGCCTGTCCCAAGGGTGTGCATGTACATTGAACTCTGTACTAGCCACGTAAACATAATATGTGCCGACCTGTTCATCATTATTGCCTGGCCCAATCGTGTGCATGTTCATTGAACACTGTACTAGCCTCGTCAACATCATATGTACCGTCCTGTTCATTATTATTGCCTATCCCAAGGGTAAACATGTACATTGAACACTGTACTAGCCACGTCAGCATCATATGTACCGACATGCTCATCATTATTGCCTGTCCCAAGGGTGTGCAAGTACATTGAACACAGTACTAGCCACGTCAACTTCATATGTACCGACCTGCTCATCATGATTGCCTGTCCCAAGGGTTTTCATGTACATTGAACACTGTACTAGCCATGTCAACATCATATGTATGGACCTACTCATCATTATTGCCTGTCCCAAGGGTGTGCATGTACATTGAACGCTGTACTAGCCACGTCAGCATCATATGTACCGGCCTGCTCATTATTATTGCCTGTCCCAAGGGTGTGCATTTATATTGAACACTGTACTAGCCACGTCAACATCATATGTACTGACCTGCTCATCATTATTGCTTGTCCAAAGGGTGTGCATGTACATAGAACACTGTACTAGCCACGTCAACTTCATATGAACCGACCTGCTCATCATTATTGTCTGTCCCAATGGTGTGCATGTACATAGAACACTGTACTAGCCACGTCAACATCATATGTACCGACCTGCTCATCATTATTGCCTGTCCCAAGGGTGTGCATGTATATTGAACACAGTACTAGCCACGTCAACATCATATGTACCGACCTGCTCATCATTATTGACTGTCCCAAGGGTATGCATGTACATTGTACACAGTACTAGCCACGTCAACATTTATTGTACCGACCTGCTCATCATTATTGCCTGTCCCAAGGGTGTGCATGTACATTGAACACTGTACTAGCCACGTCAACATTTATTGTACCGACCTGCTCATCATTATTGCCTGTCCCAAGGGTGTGCCTGTACATTGAACACTGTACTAGCCACGTCAACATCATATTTACCGGCCTGTTCATCATTATTGACTGTCCCAAGGGTGGGCATGTACATTGAACACTGTACTAGCCACGTCAACATCATATGTACCGACCTGTTCATCATTATTGCCTGTCCCAAGTGTGTGCATGTACATTGAACACTGTACTAGCCACGTCAGCATCATATGTACCGACCTGTTCATCATTATTGCCTGTCCCAAGGGTGTGCCTGTACATTGAACACAGTACTAGCCACGTCAACATCATATGTACCGTCCTGTTCATTATTATTGCCTGTCCCAAGGGTGTTCATGTAGATTGAACACTGTACTAACCACGTCAGCATCATATGTACCGACCTGCTCATCATTATTGCCTGTCCCAAGGGTGTGCATGTACATTGAACACTGTACTAGCCACGTCAACATCATATGTACTGTCCAGTTCATTATTATTGCCTGTCCCAAGTGTGTGCATGTACATTGAACACTGTACTAGCCACGTCAACATCATATGTATGGAACCGCTCATCATTATTGCCAGTCCCAAGGATGTGCCTGTACATTGAACACTGTACTAGCCACGTCAACATCATATGTACCGTCCTGTTCATTATTATTGCCTGTCCCAAGGGTGTGCATGTACATTGAACACTGTACTAGCCACGTCAGCATCATATGTACCGATCTGCTCATCATGATAGCCTGTCCCAAGCGTGTGCATGTACATTGAACACTGTACTAGCCACGTCAACATCATATGTATGGAAACGATCATCATTATTGCCTGTCCAAAGGGTATGCATGTACATTGAACACTGTACTAGCCACGTCAACATCATATGTACCGTCCTGTTCATTATTATTGCCTGTCCCAATGGTGTGCATGTACATTGAACACTGTACTAGCCACGTCAGCATCATTTGTACCGACCTGCTCATCATTATTGCCTGTCCAAAGTGTGTGCATGTACATTGAACACTGTACTATCCACGTTAACATCATATGTACCGACCTGCTCATCATTATTGCCTGTCCCAAGGGTGTGCATGTATATTGAACACTGTACTAGCCACGTCAGCATCATATGTACCGACCTGCTCATCATTATTGCCTGTCCCAAGGGTGTGCATGTACATTGAACACTGTACTAGCCACGTCAGCATCATATGTACCGACCTGCTCATCATTATTGCCTGTCCCAAGGTTGTGCCTTTACATTGAACTCTGTACTAGCCACGTCAACGTCATATGTACCGACCTGCTCATCATTATTGCCTGTCCCAAGATTGTGCATATATATTGAACACTGTACTAGACACGTCAGCATCATATGTACCGACCTGCTCATCATTATTGCCTGTCTCAAGGGTGTGCATGTACATTGAACACTGTACTAGCCACGTCAACATCATATGTACCGACCTGCTCATCATTATTGCCTGTCCCAAGGGTGTGCATGTACATTGAACACTGTACTAGCCACGTCAACATTTTTTGTACCGGCCTGCTCTTCATTATTGCCTGTCCCATTGTTGTGCATGTACATTGAACACTGTACTAGCCACGTCAGCATCATATGTACCGACATGCTCATCATTATTGCATTTCCCAAGGGTTTGCATGAACATTGAACACTGTACTAACCACGTCAGCATTTTTTGTACCGACCTGGTCATCATTATTGCCTGTCCCAAGGGTGTGCCTGTACATTGAACACTGTACTAGCCACGTCAACATCATATGTACCGGCCAGTTCATCATTATTGACTGTCCCAATTGTTGGCATGTACATTGAACCCTGAACTAGCCACGTCAACATCATATGTACCGACCTGCTCATCATTATTGCCTGTTCCAAGGGTGTGCATGTTCATTGAACACTGTACTAGCCACGTCAACATCATATGTACCGACCTGTTCATCATTATTGCATGTCCTAACGGTGTGCATGTACATTGAACACTGTACTAGCCACGTCAGCATCATATGTACCGACCTGCTCATCATTATGGCCTGTCCGAAGGGTGTGCATGTACATTGAACACTGTACTAGCCACGTCAACATCGTATGTACCGACCTGCTCATCATTAATGCCTGTCCCAAGGGTGTGCATGTACATTGAACACTGTTCTAGCCCCGTCAACATTTTTTGTACCGACCTGCTCATCATTATTGCCTGTCCCAAGTGTGTGCCTGTACATTGAACATAGTACTAGCCACGTCAACATCATATGTATCGACCTGTTCATCATTATTGACTGTCCCAAGGGAGGGCATGTACATTGAACACTGTACTTGCCTCGTCAACATCATATGTACCGACCTACTCATCATTATTGCCTGTCCCAACGGTGTGCATGAACATTGAACTCTGAACTAGCCACGTAAACATAATATGTGCCGACGTGTTCATCATTATTGCCAGGCCCAAGAGTGTGCATGTTCATTGAACATTCTACTAGCCTCGTCAACATCATATGTACCGTCCTGTTCATTATTATTGCCTATCCCAAAGGTAAACATATACATTGAACACTGTACTAGCCACGTCAGCATCATATCTACCGACATGCTCATCATTAAAACCTGTCCCAAGGTTGTGCATGTTCATTGAACACAGTACTAGCCACGTCAACATCATATGAAACGTCCTGTTCATTATTATTGCCTGTCCCAAGGGTGTGCATGAACGTTGAACACAATACTAGCCACGTCAACATCATATGTACCGACCTGCTCATCATTATTGCCTGTCCCAAGGGTGTGCATGTACATTGAACACAGTACTAGCCACGTCAACATCATATGTACTGACATGCTCACAATTATTGCCTGTCCCAAGGGTTTGCATGTACATTGAACACTGTACTAGCCACGTCAACATCATATGTACCGTCCTGTTCATTATTATTGCCTGTCCCAAGGGTGTGCATGTACATTGAACATTGTACTAGCCACGTCAGCATCATATGTACCGACCTGCTCAGCATGATTGCCTGTCACAAGGGTGTGCATGTACATTGAACACTGTACTAGCCACGTCAACATCATATGTATGGACCCGCTCATCATTATTGCCTGTCCCAAGGGTGTGCATGTACATTGAACACTGTACTAGCCACGTCAACATCATATGTACCGTCCTGTTCATTATCATTGCTTGTCCCAAGGGTGTGCATGTACATTTAACACTGTACTAGCCACGTCAGCATCATATGTACCGACCTGCTCATCATTATTGCCTGTCCCAAGCGTGTGCATGTACATTGAACACTGTAATAGCCACGTTAACATCATATGTACCGACCTGCCTATCATTATTGCATGTCCCAAGGGTGGGCATGTACATTCAACACTGTACCAGCCACGTCAGCATCATATGTACCGACCTGTTCATCATTATTGCCTGTTCCACGGGTGTGCATGTACATTGAACACTGTACTAGCCACGTCAGCATCATATGTACCGACCTGCTCATTATTATTGCCTGTCCCAAGGGTGTGCATGTACATTGAACGCTGTACTAGCCACGTCAGCATAATATGTACCGACCTGCTCATCATTATGTCCTGTCCCAATGGTTTGCATGTACATTGAACACTGAACTAGTCACGTCAACATCATATGCATTGACCTGCACATCATTATTGCCTGTCCCAAGGGTGTGCATGTACATTGAACACTGTACTAGCCACGTCAACATAATATGTTCCGTCCTGTTCATTATTATTGCCTGTCCCAAGGGTGTGCATGTACATTGAACACTGTACTAGCCACGTCAACATCATATGTACTGTCCTGTTCATTATTATTGCCTGTCCCAAGTGTGTGCATGTACATTGAACACTGTGCTAGCCACGTCAGCACATATGTACCGACCTGCTCATCATTATTGCCTGTCCCAAGGGTGTGAATGTACATTGAACACAGTACTAGCCACGTCAACATCATATATACCGACCTGCTCATCATTATTGACTGTCCCAAGGGTGTGCATGTACATTGAACACAGTACTAGCCACGTCGACATCATATGTACCGTCCTGGGCCCAGTTGCTCAAAACTTTAACGGCCGGTTAAGCTAACGGCCTGTTAACTTTAGATGTAAATAAAACTTATATTACAAGCATCTCGCTTATGAAGCATTTGACAATTATTTGAGCATATCAATTTATTTAAAATAAATGCTAATTTTAAAATTTTAACATTTAATTTACATCAAAAACCTCATCCAAAAGTTAACGACTGTAAGCTTAATTGTCCGTTAAAGTTTTGAGCAACTGGGCCCAGTTCATTATTATTGCCTGTCCCAAGGATGTGCATGTACGTTGAACACAGAACTAGCCACGTCAACATCATATGTACCGTCCTGCTCATCATTATTGCCTGTCACAAGGGTGTGCATGTACATTGAACACTGTACTAGCCACGTCAACATCATATGTACCGTCCTGTTCATTATTATTTCCTGTCCCAAGGGTGTGCATGTGCATTGAACACTGTACTAGCCACGTCAACATCATATGTACCGACCTGCTCATCATTATTGCCTGTCCCAAGCCTGTGCATGTACATTGAAACCTGTACTAGCCACGTTAACATCATATGTACCGACCTGCCCATCATTATTACCGACCTGCATGTATATTGAACACTGTACTAGCCACGTCAACATCATATGAACCGACGTGCTCATCATTATTGCATGTCCCAAGGGTGTGCATGTATATTGACCACTGTAGTAGCCACGTCAGCATCATATGTACCGACCTGCTCATCATTATTGCCTGTCCCAAGGGTGTGCATGTACATTGAACACTGTACTAGCCATGTCAACATCATATGTACCGACCTGCCCATCATTATTGCATGTCCCTAGGGTGGGCATGTACATTCAACACTGTACCAGCCACGTCAGCATCATATGTAATGACCTGTTCATCATTATTGCCTGTTCCACGGGTGTGCATGTACATTCAACACTGTACTAGCCACGTCAGCATCATATGTACCGACCTGCTCATTATTATTGCCTGTCCCAAGGGTGTGCATGTACATTGAACGCTGTACTAGCCACGTCAACATCATATGTACCGACCTGCTCATCATTATTTCCTGTCCCAAGTGTTTGCATGTACATTGAAGACTGTACTAACTACGTCAACATCATATGTATTGACCTGCTCATCATTATTGCTTGTCCCAAGGGTGTGCATGTACATTGAACACTGTACTAGCCACGTCAGCATAATATGTACGGACCTGCTCATAATTATTGCCTGTCCAAGGGTGTGCCTGTACATTGAACACTGTACTAGCCAGGTCAACATCATATGTACCGACCTGCTCATCATCATTGCCTGTCCCAAGTTTGGGCATGTATATTGAACACTGTACTAGACACGTCAGCATCATATGTTCCGACCTGCTCATCATCATTACTTGTCCCAAGGGTTTGCATGTACATTGAACTCTGTACTATCCACGTCAACATCATATGTATTGACCTGCTCATCATTATTGCCTGTCCCAAGGGTGTGCATGTACATTGAACACTGTACTAGCCACGTCAGCATCATATGTACCGACCTGCTCATCATTATTGCCTGTACCAAGGGTGTGCCTGTACATTGAACTCTGTACTAGTCACGTCAACATCATATGAACCGACGTGCTCATCATTAGTGCCTGTCCCAAGGGTGTGCATGTACATTGAACACGATACTAGCCACGTCGACATCATATGTACCGACCTGCTCATCATTATTGCCTGTCCCAAGGGTGTGCATGTACATTGAACACTGTACTAGCCACGTCAACATTTATTGTACCGACCTGCTCATCATTATTGCCTGTCCCAAGGGTGTGCCTGTACATTGAACACTGTACTAGCCAGGTCAACATCATATGTACCGACCTGTTCATCATTATTGACTGTCCCAATGGTGGGCATGTACATTGAACACTGTACTAGCCACGTCAACATCATATGTACCGACCTGTTCATCATTATTGCCTGTCCCAAGTGTGTGCATGTACATTGAACACTGTACTAGCCACGTCAGCATCATATGTACCGACCTGTTCATCATTATTGCCTGTCCCAAGGGTGTGCCTGTACATTGAACACAGTACTAGCCACGTCAACATCATATGTACCGTCCTGTTCATTATTATTGCCTGTCCCAAGGGTGTTCATGTACATTGAACACTGTACTAGCCACGTCAGCATCATATGTACCGACCTGCTCATCATTATTGCCTGTCCCAAAGGTGTGCATGTACATTGAACACTGTACTAGCCACGTCAACATCATATGTACCGTCCTGTTCATTATTAATGCCTGTCCCAAGGGTGTGCATGTACATTGAACACTGTACTAGCCACGTCAGCATCATATGTACCGACCTGCCAATCATTATTGCCTGTCCCAAGGGTGTGCATGTACATTGAACACTGTATTAGCCACGTCAACATCATATGTACTGTCCTGTTCATTATTATTGCCTGTCCCAAGTGTGTGCATGTACATTGAACACTGTACTAGCCACGTCAGCACATATGTACCGACCTGCTCATCATTATTGCCTGTCCCAAGGGTGTGAATGTACATTGAACACAGTACTAGCCACTTCAACATCATATGTACCGACCTGCTCATCATTATTGACTGTCCCAAGGGTGTGCATGTACATTGAACACAGTACTAGCCACGTCAACATCATATGTACCGTCCTGGGCCCAGTTGCTCAAAATTTTAACGGCCGGTTAAGCTAACGGCCTGTTAACTTTAGATGTAAATAAAACTTATATTACAAGCATCTCGCTTATGAAGCATTTGGCAATTATTTGAGCATATCAATTTATTTAAAATAAATGCTAATTTTAAAATTTTAACATTTAATTTACATCAAAAACCTCATCCAAACGTTAACGACTGTAAGCTTAATTGTCCGTTAAAGTTTTGAGCAACTGGGCCCAGTTCATTATTATTGCCTGTCCCAAGGATGTGCATGTACGTTGAACACAGTACTAGCCACGTCAACATCATATGTACCGTCCTGCTCATCATTATTGCCTGTCACAAGGGTGTGCATGTACATTGAACACTGTACTAGCCACGTCAACATCATATGTACCGACCTGCTCATCATTATTGCATGTCCCAAGTGTTTGCATGAACATTGAACACTGAACTAGTCACGTCAACATCATATGCATTGACCTGCACATCATTATTGCCTGTCCCAAGGGTGTGCATGTACATTGAACACTGTACTAGCCACGTCAACATCATATGTTCCGTCCTGTTCATTATTATTGCCTGTCCCAAGGGTGTGCATGTACATTGAACACTGTACTAGCCACGTCAGCATCATATGTACCGACCTGCTCATCATTATTGCCTGTCCCAAGCGTGTGCATGTACATTGAACACTGTACTAGCCACGTCAACATCATATGTATGGACCCGCTCATCATTATTGCATGTCCCAAGGGTGTGCATGTACATTGAACATTGTACTAGCCACGTCAACATCATATGTACCGTCCTGTTCATTATTATTGCCTGTCCCAAGGGTGTGCATGTGCATTGAACACTGTACTAGCCACGTCAGCATCATATGTACCGACCTGCTCATCATTATTGCCTGTCCCAAGCCTGTGCATGTACATTAAAACCTGTACTAGCCACGTTAACATCATATGTACCGACCTGCCCATCATTATTGCCTGTCCCAAGGGTGTTCATGTACATTGAACACTGTACTAGCCACGTCAGCATCATATGTACCGACCTGTTCATCATTATTGCCTGTCCCAAGGGTGGGCATGTATATTGAACACTGTACTAGCCACGTCAGCATCATATGTACCGACCTGCTCATCATTATTGCCTGTCCCAAGGGTTTGCATGTTCATTGAACACTGTACTAGCCACGTCAACATCATATGTATTGACCTGCTCATCATTATTGCCTGTCCCAAGGGTGTGCATGTACATTGAACACTGTACTAGCCACGTCAGCATCATGTGTACCGACCTGCTCATCATTATTGCCTGTCCCAAGGGTGTGCATGTACATTGAACTCTGTACTAGTCACGTCAACATCATATGTACTGACCTGCTCATCATTATTGCATGTCCCAAGTGTGTGCATGTATATTGACCACTGTAGTAGCCACGTCAGCATCATATGTACCGACCTGCTCATCATTATTGCCTGTCCCAAGGGTGTGCATATACTTTGAACACTGTACTAGCCATGTCAACATCATATGTACCGACCTGCTCATCATTATTGCCTGTCCCAAAGGTGTGCATGTACATTGAACACTGAACTAGCCACGTCAACATTTTTTGTACCGACCTGTTCATCATTATTGCCTGTCCCAAGGGTGGGCATGTACATTGAACACTGTACTAGACACGTCAACATCATATGTATGGAACCGCTCATCATTACTGCCTGTCCCAAGGGTGTGCATGCACATTGAACACTGTACTAGCCACGTCAACATCATATGTACCGTCCTGTTCATTATTATTGCCTGTCCCAAGGGTGTGCATGTTCATTGAACACTGTACTAGCCACGTCAGCATCATATGTACCGACCTGCTCATCATTATTTCCTGTTCCAAGCGTGTGCATGTACATTGAACACTGTACTAGCCACGTTAACATCATATGTACCGACCTGCCCATCATTATTGCCTGTCCCAAGTGTGGGCATGTCCATTGAACACTGAACCAGCCACGACAGCATCATATGTACCGACCTGTTCATCATTATTGCCTGTTCCACGGGTGTGCATGTACATTGAACACTGTACTAGCCACGTCAGCATCATATGTACCGACCTGCACGTTATTATTGCCTGTCCCAAGGGAGTGCATTTATATTGAACACTGTACTAGCCACGTCAACATCATATGTACCGACCTGCTCATCATTATTGCCTGTCCCAAGGTTGTGCCTGTACATTGAACTCTGTACTAGCCACGTCAACATCATATGTACCGACCTGCTCATCATTATTGACTGTCCCAAGTTTGTGCATGTATATTGAACACTGTACTAGACACGTCAGCATCATATGTACCGACCTGCTCATCATTATTGCCTGTCTCAAGGGTGTGCATGTACATTGAACACTGTTCTAGCCACGTCAACATCATATGTACCGACCTGCTCATCATTATTGCCTGTCCCAAGGGTGTGCATGTACATTGAACACTGTACTAACCATGTCAACATTTTTTGTACCGACCTGCTCATCACTATTGCCTGTCCCAAAGGTGTGCATTTATATTGAACACTGTACTAGCCACGTCAACATCATATGTACCGACCTGCTCATCATTATTGCCTGTCCCAAGGGTGTGCATGTACATTGAACACTGTACTAGCTACGTCAGCATTTTTTGTACCGACCTGCTCATCATTATTGCCTGTCCCAAGGGTGTGCCTGTACATTGAACACTGAACTAGCCACGTCAACATCATATGTACCGACCTGCTCATCAATATTGAATGTCCCAAGGGTGTGCATGTACATTGAACTCTGTACGAGCCACGTCAACATAATATGTACCGACAAGTTCATCATTATTGCCTGTCCCAAGTGTGTGCATGTACATTGAACACTGTACTAGCCACATCAGCATCATATGTACCGACCTATTCATTATTATTGCCTGTCCCAAGGGTGTGCATGTACATTGAACACTGTACTAGCCAAGTCAACATCATATGTACCGTCCTGTTCATTATTATTGCCTGTCCCAAGTGTGTTCATGTACATTGAACACTGTACTAGCCACGTCAGCATCAACACATACCGACCTGCTCATCATTATTGCCTGTTCCAAGGGTGTGCATGTACATTGAACACTGTACTAGCCACGTCAACATCATATGTACCGACCTGTTCATCATTATTGAATGTCCTAAGGGTGTGCATGTACATTGAACACTGTACTAGCCACGTCAGCATCACATGTACCGACCTGCTCATCATTATTGCCTGTTCCAAGGGTGTGCATGTACATTGAACACTGTACTAGCCACTTCAACATCATATGTACCGACCTGTTCATCATTAATGCCTGTCCCAAGGGTGTGCATGTACATTGAACACTGTACTAACCCCGTCAACATTTTTTGTACCGACCTGCTCATCATTATTGTCTGTCCCAAGTGTGTGCCTGTACATTGAACATTGTACTAGCCACGTCAACATCATATGTACCGACCTACTCATCATTATTGCCTGTCCCAAGGGTGTGCATGTACATTGAACTCTGTACTAGCCACGTAAACATAATATGTGCCGACCTGTTCATCATTATTGCCTGGCCCAATCGTGTGCATGTTCATTGAACACTGTACTAGCCTCGTCAACATCATATGTACCGTCCTGTTCATTATTATTGCCTATCCCAAGGGTAAACATGTACATTGAACACTGTACTAGCCACGTCAGCATCATATGTACCGACATGCTCATCATTATTGCCTGTCCCAAGGGTGTGCAAGTACATTGAACACAGTACTAGCCACGTCAACTTCATATGTACCGACCTGCTCATCATGATTGCCTGTCCCAAGGGTTTTCATGTACATTGAACACTGTACTAGCCATGTCAACATCATATGTATGGACCTACTCATCATTATTGCCTGTCCCAAGGGTGTGCATGTACATTGAACGCTGTACTAGCCACGTCAGCATCATATGTACCGGCCTGCTCATTATTATTGCCTGTCCCAAGGGTGTGCATTTATATTGAACACTGTACTAGCCACGTCAACATCATATGTACTGACCTGCTCATCATTATTGCTTGTCCAAAGGGTGTGCATGTACATAGAACACTGTACTAGCCACGTCAACTTCATATGAACCGACCTGCTCATCATTATTGTCTGTCCCAATGGTGTGCATGTACATAGAACACTGTACTAGCCACGTCAACATCATATGTACCGACCTGCTCATCATTATTGCCTGTCCCAAGGGTGTGCATGTATATTGAACACAGTACTAGCCACGTCAACATCATATGTACCGACCTGTTCATCATTATTGACTGTCCCAAGGGTATGCATGTACATTGTACACTGTACTAGCCACGTCAACATTTATTGTACCGACCTGCTCATCATTATTGCCTGTCCCAAGGGTGTGCCTGTACATTGAACACTGTACTAGCCACGTCAACATCATATGTACCGACCTGTTCATCATTATTGACTGTCCCAAGGGTGGGCATGTATATTGAACACTGTACTAGCCACGCCAACATCATATGTACCGACCTGTTCATCGTTATTGCCTGTCCCAAGTGTGTGCATGTACATTGAACACTGTACTATCCACGTCAGCATCATATGTACCGACCTGTTCATCATTATTGCCTGTCCCAAGGGTGTGCATGTACATTGAACACTGTACTAGCCACGTCAACATCATATGTACTGTCCTGTTCATTATTATTGCCTGTCCCAAGTGTGTTCATGTACATTAAACACTGTACTAGCCACGTCAGCATCATATGTACCGACCTGCTCATCATTATTGCCTGTCCCAAGGGTGTGCATGTACATTGAACACTGTACTAGCCACGTCAACATTTATTGTACCGACCTGCCCATCATTATTGCCTGTCCCACGGGTGTGCCTGTACATTGAACACAGTACTAGCTACGTCAACATCATATGTGCCGTCCTGTTCATTATTATTGCCTGTCCCAAGGGTGTGCAGGTACATTGAACACAGTACTAGCCACGTCAACATCATATGTACCGACCTGCTCATCATTATTGCCTGTCCCAAGGGTGTGCATGTACATTGAACACTGTACTAGCCACGTCAACATCATATGTACCGTCCTGCTCATCATTATTGCCTGTCCCAAGGGTGTGCATGTATATTGAATACTGTACTGGCCACGTCAACATCATATGTACCGTCCTGTTCATTATTATTGCCTGTCCCAAGGGTGTGCATGTACATTGAACTCTGTACGAGCCACGTCAAC
Source organism: Congeria kusceri (assembly GCA_027627225.1). Taxonomy (NCBI): domain Eukaryota; kingdom Metazoa; phylum Mollusca; class Bivalvia; order Myida; family Dreissenidae; genus Congeria; species Congeria kusceri. Next base: position 11,119,848 of record CM051037.1, on the reverse strand, counting down.
ATAATATGTACCGACCAGTTCATCATTATTGCCTGTCCCAAGTGTGTGCATGTACATTGAACACTGTACTAGCCACGTCAGCATCATATGTATCGACCTATTCATCATTATTGCCTGTCCCAAGGGTGTGCATGTACATTGAACACTGTACTAGCCACGTCAACATCATATGTACCGACCTGTTCATCATTATTGAATGTCCTAAGGGTGTGCATGTACATTGAACACTGTACTAGCCACGTCAGCATCACATGTACCGACCTGCTCATCATTATTGCCTGTTCCAAGGGTGTGCATGTACATTGAATACTGTACTAGCCACTTCAACATCATATGTACCGACCTGTTCATCATTAATGCCTGTCCCAAGGGTGTGCATGTACATTGAACACTGTACTAACCCCGTCAACATTTTTTGTACCGACCTGCTCATCATTATTGTCTGTCCCAAGTGTGTGCCTGTACATTGAACATTGTACTAGCCACGTCAACATCATATGTACCGACCTACTCATCATTATTGCCTGTCCCAAGGGTGTGCATGTACATTGAACTCTGTACTAGCCACGTAAACATAATATGTGCCGACCTGTTCATCATTATTGCCTGGCCCAATCGTGTGCATGTTCATTGAACACTGTACTAGCCTCGTCAACATCATATGTACCGTCCTGTTCATTATTATTGCCTATCCCAAGGGTAAACATGTACATTGAACACTGTACTAGCCACGTCAGCATCATATGTACCGACATGCTCATCATTATTGCCTGTCCCAAGGGTGTGCAAGTACATTGAACACAGTACTAGCCACGTCAACTTCATATGTACCGACCTGCTCATCATGATTGCCTGTCCCAAGGGTTTTCATGTACATTGAACACTGTACTAGCCATGTCAACATCATATGTATGGACCTACTCATCATTATTGCCTGTCCCAAGGGTGTGCATGTACATTGAACGCTGTACTAGCCACGTCAGCATCATATGTACCGGCCTGCTCATTATTATTGCCTGTCCCAAGGGTGTGCATTTATATTGAACACTGTACTAGCCACGTCAACATCATATGTACTGACCTGCTCATCATTATTGCTTGTCCAAAGGGTGTGCATGTACATAGAACACTGTACTAGCCACGTCAACTTCATATGAACCGACCTGCTCATCATTATTGCCTGTCCCAATGGTGTGCATGTACATAGAACACTGTACTAGCCACGTCAACATCATATGTACCGACCTGCTCATCATTATTGCTTGTCCCAAGGGTGTGCATGTATATTGAACACAGTACTAGCCACGTCAACATCATATGTACCGACCTGCTCATCATTATTGCCTGTCCCAAGGGTATGCATGTACATTGTACACTGTACTAGCCACGTCAACATTTATTGTACCGACCTGCTCATCATTATTGCCTGTCCCAAGGGTGTGCCTGTACATTGAACACTGTACTAGCCACGTCAACATCATATGTACCGACCTGTTCATCATTATTGACTGTCCCAAGGGTGGGCATGTATATTGAACACTGTACTAGCCACGCCAACATCATATGTACCGACCTGTTCATCGTTATTGCCTGTCCCAAGTGTGTGCATGTACATTGAACACTGTACTATCCACGTCAGCATCATATGTACCGACCTGTTCATCATTATTGCCTGTCCCAAGGGTGTGCATGTACATTGAACACTGTACTAGCCACGTCAACATCATATGTACTGTCCTGTTCATTATTATTGCCTGTCCCAAGTGTGTTCATGTACATTAAACACTGTACTAGCCACGTCAGCATCATATGTACCGACCTGCTCATCATTATTGCCTGTCCCAAGGGTGTGCATGTACATTGAACACTGTACTAGCCACGTCAACATTTATTGTACCGACCTGCCCATCATTATTGCCTGTCCCACGGGTGTGCCTGTACATTGAACACAGTACTAGCTACGTCAACATCATATGTGCCGTCCTGTTCATTATTATTGCCTGTCCCAAGGGTGTGCATGTACATTGAACACAGTACTAGCCACGTCAACATCATATGTACCGACCTGCTCATCATTATTGCCTGTCCCAAGGGTGTGCATGTACATTGAACACTGTACTAGCCACGTCAACATCATATGTACCGTCCTGCTCATCATTATTGCCTGTCCCAAGGGTGTGCATGTATATTGAATACTGTACTGGCCACGTCAACATCATATGTACCGTCCTGTTCATTATTATTGCCTGTCCCAAGGGTGTGCATGTACATTGAACTCTGTACGAGCCACGTCAACATAATATGTACCGACAAGTTCATCATTATTGCCTGTCCCAAGTGTGTGCATGTACATTGAACACTGTACTAGCCACGTCAGCATCATATGTATCGACCTATTCATCATTATTGCCTTTCCCAAGGGTGTGCATGTACATTGAACACTGTACTAGCCACGTCAACATCATATGTACCGACCTGTCCATCATTATTGCATGTCCTAAGGGTCTGCATGTACATTGAACACTGTACTAGCCACGTCAGCATCATATGTACCGACCTGCTCATCATTATGGCCTGTCCCAAGGGTGTGCATGTACATTGAACACTGTACTAGCCACGTCAACATCATATGTACCGACCTGTTCATCATTAATGCCTGTCCCAAGGGTGTGCATGTACATTGAACACTGTATTAGCCACGTCAGCATCATATGTACCGACCTGCTCATCATTATTTCCTGTCCCAAGGGTTTGCATGTACATTGAACACTGTACTAACCACGTCAACATCATATGTATTGACCTGCTCATCATTATTGCTTGTCCCAAGGGTGTGCATGTACATTGAACACTGTACTAGCCACGTCAGCATCATATGTACGGACCTGCTCATCATTATTTCCAATCCGAAAGGTGGGCATGTACATTGAACACTGTACCAGCCACGTCAGCATCATATGTACCGACCTGTTCATCATTAATGGCTGTTCCACGGGTGTGCATGTACATTGAACACTGTACTAGCCACGTCAGCATCATATGTACCTACCTGCTCATTATTGTTGCCTGTCCCAAGGGTGTGCATGTACATTGAAGGCTGTACTAGGCACGTCAGCATCATATGTACTGAACTGCTCATCATTATTGCCTGTCCCAAGGGTGTGCATTTATATTGAACACTGTACTAGCCACGTCAACATCATATGTACCGACCTGCTCATCATTATTGCCTGTCCCAAGGGTGTGCATGTATATTGAACACTGTACTAACCACGTCAACATCATATGAACCGACCTGCTCATCATTATTGCCTGTCCCAATGGTATGCATGTACATAGAACACGGTACTAGCCACGTCAACATCATATGTACCGACCTGCTCATCATTATTGCCTGTCCCAAGTGTGTGCATGTATATTGAACACAGGACTAGCCACGTCAACATCATATGTACCGACCTGCTCATCATTATTGCCTGTCCCAAGTGTGTGCATGTACATTGAACACTGTACTAGCCACGTCAACATTTATTGTACCGACCTGCTCATCATTATTGCCTGTCCCACGGGTGTGCCTGTACATTGAACACTGTACTAGCCACGTCAACATCATATGTACCGACCTGTTCATCATTATTGAATGTCCTAAGGGTGTGCATGTACATTGAACACTGTACTAGCCACGTCAGCATCACATGTACCGACCTGCTCATCATTATTGCCTGTTCCAAGGGTGTGCATGTACATTGAACACTGTACTAGCCACTTCAACATCATATGTACCGACCTGTTCATCATTAATGCCTGTCCCAAGGGTGTGCATGTACATTGAACACTGTACTAACCCCGTCAACATTTTTTGTACCGACCTGCTCATCATTATTGTCTGTCCCAAGTGTGTGCCTGTACATTGAACATTGTACTAGCCACGTCAACATCATATGTACCGACCTACTCATCATTATTGCCTGTCCCAAGGGTGTGCATGTACATTGAACTCTGTACTAGCCACGTAAACATAATATGTGCCGACCTGTTCATCATTATTGCCTGGCCCAATCGTGTGCATGTTCATTGAACACTGTACTAGCCTCGTCAACATCATATGTACCGTCCTGTTCATTATTATTGCCTATCCCAAGGGTAAACATGTACATTGAACACTGTACTAGCCACGTCAGCATCATATGTACCGACATGCTCATCATTATTGCCTGTCCCAAGGGTGTGCAAGTACATTGAACACAGTACTAGCCACGTCAACTTCATATGTACCGACCTGCTCATCATGATTGCCTGTCCCAAGGGTTTTCATGTACATTGAACACTGTACTAGCCATGTCAACATCATATGTATGGACCTACTCATCATTATTGCCTGTCCCAAGGGTGTGCATGTACATTGAACGCTGTACTAGCCACGTCAGCATCATATGTACCGGCCTGCTCATTATTATTGCCTGTCCCAAGGGTGTGCATTTATATTGAACACTGTACTAGCCACGTCAACATCATATGTACTGACCTGCTCATCATTATTGCTTGTCCAAAGGGTGTGCATGTACATAGAACACTGTACTAGCCACGTCAACTTCATATGAACCGACCTGCTCATCATTATTGCCTGTCCCAATGGTGTGCATGTACATAGAACACTGTACTAGCCACGTCAACATCATATGTACCGACCTGCTCATCATTATTGCCTGTCCCAAGGGTGTGCATGTATATTGAACACAGTACTAGCCACGTCAACATCATATGTACCGACCTGCTCATCATTATTGCCTGTCCCAAGGGTATGCATGTACATTGTACACTGTACTAGCCACGTCAACATTTATTGTACCGACCTGCTCATCATTATTGCCTGTCCCAAGGGTGTGCCTGTACATTGAACACTGTACTAGCCACGTCAACATCATATGTACCGACCTGTTCATCATTATTGACTGTCCCAAGGGTGGGCATGTATATTGAACACTGTACTAGCCACGCCAACATCATATGTACCGACCTGTTCATCGTTATTGCCTGTCCCAAGTGTGTGCATGTACATTGAACACTGTACTATCCACGTCAGCATCATATGTACCGACCTGTTCATCATTATTGCCTGTCCCAAGGGTGTGCATGTACATTGAACACTGTACTAGCCACGTCAACATCATATGTACTGTCCTGTTCATTATTATTGCCTGTCCCAAGTGTGTTCATGTACATTAAACACTGTACTAGCCACGTCAGCATCATATGTACCGACCTGCTCATCATTATTGCCTGTCCCAAGGGTGTGCATGTACATTGAACACTGTACTAGCCACGTCAACATTTATTGTACCGACCTGCCCATCATTATTGCCTGTCCCACGGGTGTGCCTGTACATTGAACACAGTACTAGCTACGTCAACATCATATGTGCCGTCCTGTTCATTATTATTGCCTGTCCCAAGGGTGTGCATGTACATTGAACACAGTACTAGCCACGTCAACATCATATGTACCGACCTGCTCATCATTATTGCCTGTCCCAATGGTGTGCATGTACATTGAACACTGTACTAGCCACGTCAACATCATATGTACCGTCCTGCTCATCATTATTGCCTGTCCCAAGGGTGTGCATGTATATTGAATACTGTACTGGCCACGTCAACATCATATGTACCGTCCTGTTCATTATTATTGCCTGTCCCAAGGGTGTGCATGTACATTGAACTCTGTACGAGCCACGTCAACATAATATGTACCGACAAGTTCATCATTATTGCCTGTCCCAAGTGTGTGCATGTACATTGAACACTGTACTAGCCACGTCAGCATCATATGTATCGACCTATTCATCATTATTGCCTGTCCCAAGGGTGTGCATGTACATTGAACACTGTACTAGCCACGTCAACATCATATGTACCGACCTGTCCATCATTATTGCATGTCCTAAGGGTCTGCATGTACATTGAACACTGTACTAGCCACGTCAGCATCATATGTACCGACCTGCTCATCATTATGGCCTGTCCCAAGGGTGTGCATGTACATTGAACACTGTACTAGCCACGTCAACATCATATGTACCGACCTGTTCATCAGTAATGCCTGTCCCAAGGGTGTGCATGTACATTGAACACTGTATTAGCCACGTCAGCATCATATGTACCGACCTGCTCATCATTATTTCCTGTCCCAAGGGTTTGCATGTACATTGAACACTGTACTAACCACGTCAACATCATATGTATTGACCTGCTCATCATTATTGCTTGTCCCAAGGGTGTGCATGTACATTGAACACTGTACTAGCCACGTCAGCATCATATGTACGGACCTGCTCATCATTATTTCCAATCCGAAAGGTGGGCATGTACATTGAACACTGTACCAGCCACGTCAGCATCATATGTACCGACCTGTTCATCATTAATGGCTGTTCCACGGGTGTGCATGTACATTGAACACTGTACTAGCCACGTCAGCATCATATGTACCGACCTGCTCATTATTATTGCCTGTCCCAAGGGTGTGCATGTACATTGAAGGCTGTACTAGGCACGTCAGCATCATATGTACTGAACTGCTCATCATTATTGCCTGTCCCAAGGGTGTGCATTTATATTGAACACTGTACTAGCCACGTCAACATCATATGTACGGACCTGCTCATCATTATTGCCTGTCCCAAGGGTGTGCATGTATATTGAACACTGTACTAACCACGTCAACATCATATGAACCGACCTGCTCATCATTATTGCCTGTCCCAATGGTATGCATGTACATAGAACACGGTACTAGCCACGTCAACATCATATGTACCGACCTGCTCATCATTATTGCCTGTCCCAAGTGTGTGCATGTATATTGAACACAGGACTAGCCACGTCAACATCATATGTACCGACCTGCTCATCATTATTGCCTGTCCCAAGTGTGTGCATGTACATTGAACACTGTACTAGCCACGTCAACATTTATTGTACCGACCTGCTCATCATTATTGCCTGTCCCACGGGTGTGCCTGTACATTGAACACTGTACTAGCCACGTCAACATCATATGTACCGACCTGTTCATCATTATTGACTGTCCCAAGGGTGGGCATGTACATTGAACACTGTACTAGCCACGTCAACATCATATGTATCGACCTGTTCATCATTATTGCCTGTCCGAAGTGTGTGCATGTACATTGAACACTGTACTAGCCACGTCAGCATCATATGTACCGACCTGTTGATCATTATTGCCTGTCCCAAGCGTGTGCATGTACATTGAACACTGTACAGCCACGTCAACATCATATGTACCGTCCTGTTCATTATTATTGCCTGTCCCAAGGGTGTTCATGTACATTGAACACTGTACTAGCCACGTCAGCATCATATGTACAGACCTGCTCATCATTATTGCCTGTCCCAAGTGTGTGCATGTACATTGAACACTGTACTAGCCACGTCAACATCATATATACTGTCCTGTTCATTATTATTGCCTGTCCCAAGGGTGTGCATGTACATTGAACACTGTACTAGCCACGTCAGCATCATATGTACCGACCTGCTCATCATTATTGCCTGTCCCAAGGGTTTGAATGTACATTGAACACAGTACTAGCCACGTCAACATCATATGTACCGATCTGCTCATCATTATTGACTGTCCCAAGGGTGTGCATGTACATTGAACACAGTACTAGCCACGTCAACATCATATGTACCGTCCTGGGCCCAGTTGCTCAAAACTTAAATGGCCGGTTAAGCTAACGGCCTGTTATCTTTAGATGTAAATAAAACGTATATTAAAAGCATCTCGCTTATGAAGCATTTGATAATTATTTGAGCATATCAATTTATTTTAAATAAATGCTAATTTTAAAATTTTAACATTTAATTTACATCAAAAACCTCATCCAAATGTTAACGACTGTAAGCTTAATAGTCCGTTAAAGTTTTGAGCAACTGGGCCCAGTCCATTATTATTGCCTGTCCCAAGGGTGTGCATGTACGTTGAACACAGTACTAGCCACGTCAACATCATATGTACCGACCTGCTCATCATTATTGCCTGTCCCAAGGGTGTGCATGTACATTGAACACTGTACTAGCCACGTCAACATCATATGTACCGACCTGCTCATCATTATTGCATGTCCCAAGGGTTTGCATGAACATTGAACACTTAACTAGTCACGTCAACATCATATGTATTGACCTGCTCATCATTATTGCCTGTCCCAAGGGTGTGCATGTACATTGAACACTGTACTAGCCACGTCAACATCATATGTACCGTCCTGTTCATTATTATTGCCTGTCCCAAGGGTGTGCATGTACATTGAACACTGTACTAGTCACGTCAGCATCATATGTACCGACCTGCTCATCATTATTGCCTGTCCCAAACGTGTGCATGTACATTGAACACTGTACTAGCCACGTCAACATCATATGTATGGACCCGCTCATCATTATTGCCTGTCCCAAGGTTGTGCATGTACATTGAACACTGTACTAGCCACGTCAACATCATATGTACCGTCTTGTTCATTATTATTGCCTGTCCCAAGCGTGTGCATGTACATTGAACACTGTACTAGCCACGTTAACTTCATATGTTCCGACCTGCCCATCATTATTGCCAGTCCCAAGGGTTCGCCTGTACATTGAACACTGTACTAGCCACGTCAGCATCATATGTACCGACCTGTTCATCATAATTGTCTGTTCCACGGGTGTGCATGTACATTGAACACTGTACTAGCCACGTCAGCATCATATGTACCGACCTCTCATTATTATTGCCTGTCCCAAGGGTGTGCATGTACATTGAACGCTGCACTAGCCACGTCGGCATCATATGTACCGACCTGCTCATCATTATTGCCTGTCCCAAGGTTGTGCATGTATATTGAACAATGTACTAGCCACGTCAGCATCATATGTACCGACCTGCTCATCATTATTGCCTGTCCCAAGAGTGTGCATGTACATTGAACACTGTACTAGCCACGTCAACATCATATGTATTGACCTGCTCATCATTATTGCCTGTCCCAAGGGTGTGCATGTACATTGAACACTGTACTAGCCACGTCAGCATCATATGTACCGACCTGCTCATCATTATTGCCTGTCTCAAGGGTGTGCATGTAAATTGAACACTGTACTAGCCACGTCAACATCATATGTACAGACCTGCTCATCATTATTGCCTATCCCAAGGGTGTGCATGTACATTGAACACTGTACTAGCCACGTCAACATTTTTTGTACCGACCTGCTCATCATTATTGCCTGTCCCAAGTGTGTGCCTGTACATTGAACATTGTACTAGCCACGTCAACATCATATGTACCGACCTGTTCATCATTATTGCCTGTCCCAAGGGTGTGCATGAACATTGAACTCTGTACTAGTCACGTAAACATAATATGTGCATAATTAAATATAGCATTCTCATTTTCCATGATTTGCAGCACTTAATGCATAATTAAATTTACTTTAATTCACACATTGACATGGTCATGCTAAATGTAGCAGTTTTACCTGAAAATGAACAATACTGGTGGAGCGTTTCAGAAATGCATTATCAATGTGTTTAGTTTGAAACTGTCTTTAGTCTTTATTCTTCACGGCAAAAAAAATGCCCATTTATTCGAATGGATTAAGAATCTTTTAAAATGAACATATTGCATATCATACAAATACTGATAATTTAGTTTAAACAAGTACATATTTCAATGTAGTGCTTTTAAATAATTAGTATGATGGTGAAGAATAACACGCTTGTGCATGATTGTGGAGATCATGATTGTAAGGACGATCTGTGTATAGTTGTTATCGCAAATAATATATTAATGCTACGCAAGTGATGTAAAAGAAACATGAATAACATTTCGACGCATTCCGAGACTTATTTCACCATATTTAATTCATCGAATGATATTTTTTATATGTGCAGAAGTTGATAGAAATGTGCAATTCTAACAGAACGCAACAGCAATTATAAACATAAATTCCCCATTTATTGAAATATTCGCTCATATGATTCTCTGGACGCTATCAAGTTATACTTTTCTGAAAGAGAATTAACTTCCCTTTATTAAAGATATTGTTTTAGTCACATGCTAAAATAAATGATTTATTAACAATTAATCATGTTTGAAAAAAGAAAATTAAATTACTATGAAACATCTGATAAAAAAATTCTATGCTCAACCTATTTTATCATCTTCCAAAAAGATAACGAACTACAAATCATTTCAATCACAGATTGAGGAGCACCCTACTGTCTAAACAGCTGTCAATCTGTAGCCCCGGGGCATTTGTCTTTGTACATTTATGCTCCCACATGGGAGGGAACAGAAAGCAAGTGTTGCTGGTTGTAAAATCGCGACTGCTACAATACGTTACCGTAATTATTTTTGCATTTATAATGTCACTTAATATGATATTATTGGTTGGATTGAGTTAGAAAAAAATCATCTGTCTTGTACCAATAAATGCAGTTTTATAGACCCCAAACAAGATTACGTAATGAAAATTCAAAGTTCAACTGCCTTTATTTCATTTATCACACAAACTTTATTTGGCTGTCATAATTAAATATAGCATTCGCGTCATATGTACGGACCTGCTCATCATTATTGCCTGTCCCAAGGTTGTGCCTGTACATTGAACACTGTACTAGCCACGTCAACATCATATGTACCGACCTGCTCATCATTATTGCCTGTCCCAAGGTTGTGCATGTATATTGAACACTGTACTAGACACGTCAGCATCATATGTACCGACCTGCTCATCATTATTGCCTGTCTCAAGGGTGTGCATGTACATTGAACACTGTACTAGCCACGTCAACATCATATGTACCGACCTGCTCATCATTATTGCCTGTCCCAAGGGTGTGCATGTACATTGAACACTGTACTAGCCACGTCATCATTTTTTGTACCGACCTGCTCATCATTATTTCCTGTCAAAAGGGTGGGCATTTATATTGTACACTGTACTAGCCACGTCAACATCATATGTACCGACCTGCTCATCATTATTTCATGTCCCAAGTGTGTGCATGTACATTGAACACTGTACTAGCCACGTCAGCATTTTTTGTACCGACCTGCTCATCATTATTGCCTGTCCCAAGCCTGTGCATGTACATTGAGCACTGTACTAGCCACGTTAACATCATATGTACCGACCTGCTCATCATTATTGCCTGTCCCAAGGGTGTGCATGTACATTGAACACTGTACTAGCCACGTCAGCATCATATGTACCGACCTGTTCATCATTATTGCCAGTTCCACAGGTGTGCATGTACATTGAACACTGTACTAGCCACGTCAGCATCATATGTACCGACCTGCTCATTATTATTGCCTGTCCCAAGGGTGTGCATGTACATTGAACGCTGTACTAGCCACGTCAGCATCATATGTACCGACCTGCTCATCATTATTGCCTGTCCCAAGGGTGTGCATGTATATTGAACGCTGCACTAGCCACGTCGGCATCATATGTACCGACCTGCTCATCATTATTGCCTGTCCCAAATTGTTGTGCATGTACATTGAACACAGTACTAGCCACGTCAACATCATATGTACCGTCCTGTTCATTATTATTGCCTGTCCCAAGGGTGTGCATGTACATTGAACACTGTACTAGCCACGTCAGCATCATATGTACCGACCTGCTCATCATTATTGCCAGTCCCAAGCGTGTGCATGTACATTGAACACTGTACTAGCCACGTCAACATCATATGTATGGACGCGCTCATCATTATTGCCTGTCCCAAGGGTGTGCATGTACATTGAACACTGTACTAGCCACGTCAGCATCATATGTACCGACCTGCTCATCATTATTGCCTGTCCCAAGCCTGTGTATGTACATTGAACACTGTACTAGCCACGTTAACATCATATGTACCGACCTGCTCATCATTATTGCCTGTCCCAGGGGTGTGCATGTACATTGAACACTGTACTAGCCACGTCAGCATCATATGTACCGACCTGTTCATCATTATTGCCAGTTCCACAGGTGTGCATGTACATTGAACACTGTACTAGCCACGTCAGCATCATATGTACCGACCTGCTCATTATTATTGCCTGTCCCAAGGGTGTGCATGTATATTGAACGCTGCACTAGCCACGTCGGCATCATATGTACAGACCTGCTCATCATTATTGCCTGTCCAAAGGTTGTGCATGACATTGAACACTGTACTAGCCACGTCAGCATCATATGTACCGACCTGCTCATCATTATTGCCTGTCCCAAGGGTTTGCATGTACATTGAACACTGTACTAGCCACGTCAGCATCATATGTACCGACCTGCTCATCATTATTGCCTGTCCCAAGGGTGTGCCTGTACATTGAACTCTGTACTAGCCACTTCAACATCATATGTACCGACCTGCTCATCATTATTGCCTGTCCCAAGGGTGTGCATGTATATTGAACACTGTACTGGCCACGTCAGCATCATATGTACCGACCTGCTCATCATTATTGCCTGTCCCAAGGGTGTGCATGTACATTGAACACTGTACTAGCCACGTCAACATCATATGTACCGACCTGCTCATCATTATTGCCTGTCCCAAGGGTGTGCATGTACATTGAACACTGAACTAGCCACGACAACATTTTTTGTACAGACCTGTTCATCATTATTGCCTGTCCCAAGTGTGTGCATTTATATTGAACACTGTACTAGCCACGTCAACATCATATGTACCGACCTGCTCATCATTATTGCCTGTCCCAAGGGTGGGCTTGTACATTGAACACTGTACTAGCCACGTCAACATCATATGTATGGAACCGCTCATCATTATTGCCTGTCCCAAGGGTGTGCATGTACATTGAACACTGTACTAGCCACGTTAACATCATTTGTACCGACCTGCCCATCATTATTGCCTGTCCCAAGGGTGGGCATGTTCATTGAACACTGTACCAGCCACGTCAGCATCATATGTACCGACCTGTTCATCATTATTTCCTGTTCCACGCATGTGCATGTACATTGAACACTGTACAAGCCACGTCAGCATCATATGTACACCTGATCGTTATTATTGCCTGTCCCAAGGGTGTGCATGTATATTGGACACTGTACTAGACACGTCAGCATCATCTGTACCGACCTGCTCATCATTATTGCCTGTCCCAAGGGTTTGCATGTACATTGAACACTGTACTAGCCACGTCAACATCATATGTATTGACCTGCTAATCATTATTGCCTGTCCCAAGGGTGTGCATGTACATTGAACACTGTACTAGCCACGTCAGCATCATATGTACCGACCTGCTCATCATTATTGCCTGTCCCAAGGTTGTGCCTGTACATTGAACTCTGTACTAGCCACGTCAACATCATATGAACCGACCTGCTCATCATTATTGCCTGTCCCAAAGTTGTGCATGTATATTGAACACTGTACTAGACACGTCAGCATCATATGTACCGACCTGCTCATCATTATTGCCTGTCTCAAGGGTGTGCATGTGCATTGAACACTGTACTAGCCACGTCAACATCATATGTACCGACCTGCTCATCATTATTGCCTGTCCCAAGTGTGTGCATGTACATTGAACTCTGTACTAGCCACGTCAACATGTTTTGTACCGACCTGCTCATCATTATTGCCTCTCCCAAGGGTGTGCATTTATATTGAACACTGTACTAGCCACGTCAACATCATATGTACGGACCTGCTCATCATTATTGCCTGTCCCAAGTGTTTGCATGTACATTGAACACTGTACTAGCCACGTCAACATCATATGTACCGACCTGCTCATCATTATTTCCTGTCCCAAGGTTGTGCATGTATATTGAACACTGTACTAGACACGTCAGCATCATATGTACCGACCTGCTCATCATTATTGCCTGTCTCAAGGGTGTGCATGTACATTGAACACTGTACTAGCCACGTCAACATCATATGTACCGACCTGCTCATCATTATTGCCTGTCCCAAGGGTGTGCATGTACATTGAACACTGTACTAGCCACGTCATCATTTTTTGTACCGACCTGCTCATCATTATTTCCTGTCAAAAGGGTGGGCATTTATATTGTACACTGTACTAGCCACGTCAACATCATATGTACCGACCTGCTCATCATTATTTACTGTCCCAAGTGTGTGCATGTACATTGAACACTGTACTAGCCACGTCAGCATTTTTTGTACCGACCTGCTCATCATTATTGCCTGTCCCAAGGGTGTGCATGTACATTGAACACTGTACTAGCCACGTCAAGATCATATGTACCGACCTGTTCATCATTATTTACTGTCCCAATGGATGGCATGTACATTGAACACTGAACTAGCCACGTCAACATCATATGTACCGACCTGCTCATCATTATTGCCTGTCCATAGGGTGTGCATGTACATTGAACACTGTACTAGCCACGTCAGCATCATATGTATGGACGCGCTCATCATTATTGCCTGTCCCAAGGGTGTGCATGTACATTGAACACTGTACTAGCCACGTCAGCATCATATGTACCGACCTGCTCATCATTATTGCCTGTCCCAAGCCTGTGCATGTACATTGAGCACTGTACTAGCCACGTTAACATCATATGTACCGACCTGCTCATCATTATTGCATGTCCCAGGGGTGTGCATGTACATTGAACACTGTACTAGCCACGTCAGCATCATATGTACCGAACTGTTCATCATTATTGCCGGTTCAACAGGTGTGCATGTACATTGAACACTGTACTAGCCACGTCAGCATCATATGTACCGACCTGCTCATTATTATTGCCTGTCCCAAGGGTGTGCATGTATATTGAACGCTGCACTAGCCACGTCGGCATCATATGTACCGACCTGCTCATCATTATTGCCTGTCCAAAGGTTGTGCATGACATTGAACACTGTACTAGCCACGTCAGCATCATATGTACCGACCTGCTCATCATTATTGCCTGCCCCAAGGGTTTGCATGTACATTGAACACTGTACTAGCCACGTCAGCATCATATGTACCGACCTGCTCATCATTATTGCCTGTCCCAAGGGTGTGCCTGTACATTGAACTCTGTACTAGCCACTTCAACATCATATGTACCGACCTGCTCATCATTATTGCCTGTCCCATGGGTGTGCATCTATATTGAACACTGTACTAGCCACGTCAGCATCATATGTACCGACCTGCTCATCATTATTGCCTGTCCCAAGGGTGTGCATGTACATTGAACACTGTACTAGCCACGTCAACATCATATGTACCGACCTGCTCATCATTATTGCCTGTCCCAAGGGTGTGCATGTACATTGAACACTGAACTAGCCACGACAACATTTTTTGTACAGACCTGTTCATCATTATTGCCTGTCCCAAGGGTGTGCATTTATATTGAACACTGTACTAGCCACGTCAACATCATATGTACCGACCTGCTCATCATTATTGCCTGTCCCAAGTGTGGGCTTGTACATTGAACACTGTACTAGCCACGTCAACATCATATGTATGGAACCGCTCATCATTATTGCCTGTCCCAAGGGTGTGCATGTACATTGAACACTGTACTAGCCACGTTAACATCATTTGTACCGACCTGCCCATCATTATTGCCTGTCCCAAGGGTGGGCATGTTCATTGAACACTGTACCAGCCACGTCAGCATCATATGTACCGACCTGTTCATCATTATTTCCTGTTCCACGGGTGTGCATGTACATTGAACACTGTACTAGCCACGTCAGCATCATATGTACACCTGATCGTTATTATTGCCTGGCCCAAGGGTGATCATGTATATTGGACACTGTACTAGACACGTCAGCATCATCTGTACCGACCTGCTCATCATTATTTCCTGTCCCAAGGGTTTGCATGTACATTGAACACTGTACTAGCCACGTCAACATCATATGTATTGACCTGCTAATCATTATTGCCTGTCCCAAGGGTGTGCATGTACATTGAACACTGTACTAGCCACGTCAACATCATATGTACCGACCTGCTCATCATTATTGCCTGTCCCAAGTGTGTGCATGTATATTGAACACTGTACTAGACACGTCAGCATCATATGTACCGACCTGCTCATCATTATTGCCTGTCTCAAGGGTGTGCATGTGCATTGAACACTGTACTAGCCACGTCAACATCATATGTACCGACCTGCTCATCATTAATGCCTGTCCCAAGTGTGTGCATGTACATTGAACTCTGTACTAGCCACGTCAACATGTTTTGTACCGACCTGCTCATCATTATTGCCTCTCCCAAGGGTGTGCATTTATATTGAACACTGTACTAGCCACGTCAACATCATATGTACGGACCTGCTCATCATTATTGCCTGTCCCAAGTGTTTGCATGTACATTGAACACTGTACTAGCCACGTCAACATCATATGTACCGACCTGCTCATCATTATTTCCTGTCCCAAGGTTGTGCATGTATATTGAACACTGTACTAGACACGTCAGCATCATATGTACCGACCTGCTCATCATTATTGCCTGTCTCAAGGGTGTGCATGTACATTGAACACTGTACTAGCCACGTCAACATCATATGTACCGACCTGCTCATCATTATTGCCTGTCCCAAGGGTGTGCATGTACATTGAACACTGTACTAGCCACGTCATCATTTTTTGTACCGACCTGCTCATCATTATTTCCTGTCAAAAGGGTGGGCATTTATATTGTACACTGTACTAGCCACGTCAACATCATATGTACCGACCTGCTCATCATTATTTACTGTCCCAAGTGTGTGCATGTACATTGAACACTGTACTAGCCACGTCAGCATTTTTTGTACCGACCTGCTCATCATTATTGCCTGTCCCAAGGGTGTGCATGTACATTGAACACTGTACTAGCCACGTCAAGATCATATGTACCGACCTGTTCATCATTATTTACTGTCCCAATGGATGGCATGTACATTGAACACTGAACTAGCCACGTCAACATCATATGTACCGACCTGCTCATCATTATTGCCTGTCCATAGGGTGTGCATGTACATTGAACACTGTACTAGCCACGTCAGCATCATATGTATGGACGCGCTCATCATTATTGCCTGTCCCAAGGGTGTGCATGTACATTGAACACTGTACTAGCCACGTCAGCATCATATGTACCGACCTGCTCATCATTATTGCCTGTCCCAAGCCTGTGCATGTACATTGAGCACTGTACTAGCCACGTTAACATCATATGTACCGACCTGCTCATCATTATTGCATGTCCCAGGGGTGTGCATGTACATTGAACACTGTACTAGCCACGTCAGCATCATATGTACCGAACTGTTCATCATTATTGCCGGTTCAACAGGTGTGCATGTACATTGAACACTGTACTAGCCACGTCAGCATCATATGTACCGACCTGCTCATTATTATTGCCTGTCCCAAGGGTGTGCATGTATATTGAACGCTGCACTAGCCACGTCGGCATCATATGTACCGACCTGCTCATCATTATTGCCTGTCCAAAGGTTGTGCATGACATTGAACACTGTACTAGCCACGTCAGCATCATATGTACCGACCTGCTCATCATTATTGCCTGCCCCAAGGGTTTGCATGTACATTGAACACTGTACTAGCCACGTCAGCATCATATGTACCGACCTGCTCATCATTATTGCCTGTCCCAAGGGTGTGCCTGTACATTGAACTCTGTACTAGCCACTTCAACATCATATGTACCGACCTGCTCATCATTATTGCCTGTCCCATGGGTGTGCATCTATATTGAACACTGTACTAGCCACGTCAGCATCATATGTACCGACCTGCTCATCATTATTGCCTGTCCCAAGGGTGTGCATGTACATTGAACACTGTACTAGCCACGTCAACATCATATGTACCGACCTGCTCATCATTATTGCCTGTCCCAAGGGTGTGCATGTACATTGAACACTGAACTAGCCACGACAACATTTTTTGTACAGACCTGTTCATCATTATTGCCTGTCCCAAGGGTGTGCATTTATATTGAACACTGTACTAGCCACGTCAACATCATATGTACCGACCTGCTCATCATTATTGCCTGTCCCAAGTGTGGGCTTGTACATTGAACACTGTACTAGCCACGTCAACATCATATGTATGGAACCGCTCATCATTATTGCCTGTCCCAAGGGTGTGCATGTACATTGAACACTGTACTAGCCACGTTAACATCATTTGTACCGACCTGCCCATCATTATTGCCTGTCCCAAGGGTGGGCATGTTCATTGAACACTGTACCAGCCACGTCAGCATCATATGTACCGACCTGTTCATCATTATTTCCTGTTCCACGGGTGTGCATGTACATTGAACACTGTACTAGCCACGTCAGCATCATATGTACACCTGATCGTTATTATTGCCTGGCCCAAGGGTGATCATGTATATTGGACACTGTACTAGACACGTCAGCATCATCTGTACCGACCTGCTCATCATTATTTCCTGTCCCAAGGGTTTGCATGTACATTGAACACTGTACTAGCCACGTCAACATCATATGTATTGACCTGCTAATCATTATTGCCTGTCCCAAGGGTGTGCATGTACATTGAACACTGTACTAGCCACGTCAACATCATATGTACCGACCTGCTCATCATTATTGCCTGTCCCAAGTGTGTGCATGTACATTGAACTCTGTACTAGCCACGTCAACATGTTTTGTACCGACCTGCTCATCATTATTGCCTCTCCCAAGGGTGTGCATTTATATTGAACACTGTACTAGCCACGTCAACATCATATGTACGGACCTGCTCATCATTATTGCCTGTCCCAAGTGTTTGCATGTACATTGAACACTGTACTAGCCACGTCAACATCATATGTACCGACCTGCTCATCATTATTGCCTGTCCCAAGGTTGTGCATGTATATTGAACACTGTACTAGACACGTCAGCATCATATGTACCGACCTGCTCATCATTATTGCCTGTCTCAAGGGTGTGCATGTACATTGAACACTGTACTAGCCACGTCAACATCATATGTACCGACCTGCTCATCATTATTGCCTGTCCCAAGGGTGTGCATGTACATTGAACACTGTACTAGCCACGTCATCATTTTTTGTACCGACCTGCTCATCATTATTTCCTGTCAAAAGGGTGGGCATTTATATTGTACACTGTACTAGCCACGTCAACATCATATGTACCGACCTGCTCATCATTATTTCCTGTCGCAAGTGTGTGCATGTACATTGAACACTGTACTAGCCACGTCAGCATTTTTTGTACCGACCTGCTCATCATTATTGCCTGTCCCAAGGGTGTGCATGTACATTGAACACTGTACTAGCCACGTCAAGATCATATGTACCGACCTGTTCATCATTATTTACTGTCCCAATGGATGGCATGTATATTGAACTCTGAACAAGCCACGTCAACATCATATGTACCGACCTGCTCATCATTATTGCCTGTCCATAGGGTGTGCATGTACATTGAACACTGTACTAGCCACGTCAGCATCATATGTACGGAACTATTCATCATTATTGCCTGTCCCAAGGGTGTGCATGTACATAAAAACACTGTACTAGCCACGTCAACATCATATGTACCGTCCTGTTCATTATTATTGCCTGTCCAAAGTGTGTTCATGTACATTGAACACTGTTCTAGCCACGTCAGCATCATATGTTCCGACCTGCTCATCATTATTGCCTGTCCCAAGGGTGTGCCTTTACATTGAACACTGTACTAGCCACGTCAACGTCATATGTACCGACCTGTTCATCATTATTGCCTGTTCCAAGGGTGTGCATGTACATTGAACACTGTACAAGCCACGTCAACATCATATGTACCGACCTGTTCATCATTATTGCATGTCCTAAGGGAGGGCATGTACATTGAACACTGTACTAGCCACGTCAGCATCATATGTACCGACCTGCTCATCATTATTGCCTGTACCATGTGTGTGCATGTACATTGAACTCTGTACTAGCCACGTCAACATAATATGTACCGACCTGTTCATCATTATTGCCTGTTCCAAGTGTGTGCATGTACATTGAACACTGTACTAGGCACGTCAGCATCATATGTACCGACCTGTTCATCATTATTGCCTGTCACAAGGGGGATGCATGTACATTGAACACTGTACTAGCCACGTCAACATCATATGTACCGTCCTGTTCATTATTATTGCCTGTCCCAAGGGTGTGCATGTACATTGAACACTGTACTAGCCACGTCAGCATCATATGTTCCGTCCTGTTCATTATTGTTGCCTGTCCCAAGGGTGTGCATGTACATTGAACACTGTACTATCCACGTCAACATCATATGTACTGTCCTGTTCATCATTATCGCCTGTCCCAAGGGTGTGCATGTACATTGAACACTGTACTAGCCACGTCAACATCATATGTACCGACCTGCTCATCATTATTGCCTGTCCCAAGTGTGTGCATGTACATTGAACACAGTACTAGCCACGTCAGCATCATATGTACCAACCTGTTCATCATTATAGCCTGGCCAAAGGGTGTGCATGTACATTGAACACTGTACTAGCCACGTCAACATCAAATGTACCGTCCTGTTCATTATTATTGCCTGTCCCAAGGGTGTGCATGTACATTGAACAATGTACTAGCCACGTCAGCATCATATGTACCGACCTGCTCATCATTATTGCCTGTCCCAAGGGTGTGCATGTACATTGAACACAGTACTAGCCACGTCAACATCATATGTACCGACCTGCTCATCATTATTGCCTGTCCCAAGTGTGTGCATGTACATTGAACACAGTACTAGCCACGTCAACATCATATGTACCGTCCTGTTCATTATTATTGCCTGTCCCAAGGGTGTGCATGTACATTGAACACAGTACTAGCCACGTCAACATCATATGTACCCACCTGCTCATCATTATTGCCTGTCCCAAGGGTGTGCATGTACATTGAACACTGAACTAGCCACGTCAACATCATATGTATGGACCTGCTCATCATTATTGCCTGTCCCAAGGTTGTGCATGTACATTGAACACTGTACTAGCCACGTCAACATCATATGTACCGTCCTGTTCAATATTATTGCCTGTCCCAAGGGTGTGCATGTACATTGAACACTGTACTAGCCACGTCAGAATCATATGTACCGAACTGCTAATCATTATTGCCTGTCACAAGAGTGTGCATGTACATTGAACACTGTACTAGACACGTCAACATCATATGTATGGACCCGCTCTTCATTATTGCCTGTCCCAAGGGTGTGCGTGTACATTGAACACTGTACTAGCGACGTCAACATCATATGTACCGTCCAGTTCATTATTATTGCCTGTCCCAAGGGTGTGCATGTACATTGAACACTGTACTAGACACGTCAGCATCATATGTACCGACCTGCTCATCATTATTGCCTGTCCCAAGCGTGTGCATGTACATTGAACACTGTACTAGCCACGTTAACATCATATGTACCGACCTGCCCATCATTATTGCCTGTCCCAAGGGTGTGCATGTACATTGAACACTAGCCACGTCAGCATCATATGTACCGACCTTTTCATCATTATTGCCTGTTCCACGGGTGTGCATGTACATTGAACACTGTACTAGCCACGTCAACATCATATGTACCGACCTGCTCATCATTATTGCCTGTCCCAAGGGGATGCATGTACATTGAACGCTGTACTAGCCACGTCAGCATCATATGTACCGACCTGCTATTCATTATTGCCTGTCCCAATAGTGTTTCTGTACATTGAACTCTGAACTAGCCACGTCAACATCATATGTACCGACCTGCTCATCATTATTGCCTGTCCCAAGGGTGAGCATGTATATTGAACACTGTACTAGCCACGTCAGCATCATATGTACCGACTTGCTCATCATTATAGCCTGTCTCAAGGGTGTGCATGTACATTGAACACTGTACTAGCCACGTCAACATCATATGTACCGACCTGCTCATCATTATTGCCTGTCCCAAGAGTGTGCATTTACATTGAACACTGTACTAACCACGTCAACATTTTTTGTACCGACCTGCTCATCATTATTGCCTGTCCCAAGGGTGTGCATTTATATTGAACACTGTACTAGCCACGTCAACATCATATGTACCGACCTGCTCATCATTATTGCCTGTCCCAAGGGTGTGCATGTATATTGAACACTGTACTAGCCACGTCAACATCATATGAACAGACCTGCTCATCATTATTGCCTGTCCCAACGGTGTGCATGTACATTGAACACTGTACTATACACGTCAACATCATATGTACCGACCTGCTCATCATTATTGCCTGTCCCAAGGGTATGCATGTACATTGAACACTGTACTAGCCACGTCAACATCATATGAACCGACCTGCTAATTATTATTGCCTGTCCCTAGGGTGTGCCTGTACATTGAACACTGCACTAGCCACGTCAACATCATATGTACCGACCTGTTCATCATTATTGAGTGTCCCAAGGGTGGGCATGTTCATTGAACACTGTACTTGACACGTCTACATCATATGTACCGACCAGCTCATCATTATTGCCTGTCCCAAGTGTGTGCATGTACATTGAACTCTGTACTAGCTACGTCAACATAATATGTTCCGACCTGTTCATCATTATTGCTTGTCCCAAGTGTGTGCATGTACATTGAACACTGTACTAGCCACGTCAGCATCATATGTACCGACCTGTTCATCATTATTGCTTGTCCCAAGGGTGAGAATGTACATTGAACACTGTACTAGCCACGTCAACATCATATGTACAGTCCTGTTCATTATTATTGCCAGTCCCAAGCCTGTGCATGTACATTGAACACTGTACTAGCCACGTCAACTTCATATGAACCGACCTGCTCATCATTATTGTATGTCCCAATGGTGTGCATGTACATAGAACACTGTACTAGCCACGTCAACATCATATGTACCGACCTGCTCATCATTATTGCCTGTCCCAAGGGTGTGCATGTATATTGAACACAGTACTAGCCACGTCAACATCATATGTACCGACCTGTTCATCATTATTGACTGTCCCAAGGGTATGCATGTACATTGTACACTGTACTAGCCACGTCAACATTTATTGTACCGACCTGCTCATCATTATTGCCTGTCCCAAGGGTGTGCCTGTACATTGAACACTGTACTAGCCACGTCAACATCATATGTACCGACCTGTTCATCATTATTGACTGTCCCAAGGGTGGGCATGTATATTGAACACTGTACTAGCCACGCCAACATCATATGTACCGACCTGTTCATCGTTATTGCCTGTCCCAAGTGTGTGCATGTACATTGAACACTGTACTATCCACGTCAGCATCATATGTACCGACCTGTTCATCATTATTGCCTGTCCCAAGGGTGTGCATGTACATTGAACACTGTACTAGCCACGTCAACATCATATGTACTGTCCTGTTCATTATTATTGCCTGTCCCAAGTGTGTTCATGTACATTAAACACTGTACTAGCCACGTCAGCATCATATGTACCGACCTGCTCATCATTATTGCCTGTCCCAAGGGTGTGCATGTACATTGAACACTGTACTAGCCACGTCAACATTTATTGTACCGACCTGCCCATCATTATTGCCTGTCCCACGGGTGTGCCTGTACATTGAACACAGTACTAGCTACGTCAACATCATATGTGCCGTCCTGTTCATTATTATTGCCTGTCCCAAGGGTGTGCAGGTACATTGAACACAGTACTAGCCACGTCAACATCATATGTACCGACCTGCTCATCATTATTGCCTGTCCCAAGGGTGTGCATGTACATTGAACACTGTACTAGCCACGTCAACATCATATGTACCGTCCTGCTCATCATTATTGCCTGTCCCAAGGGTGTGCATGTATATTGAATACTGTACTGGCCACGTCAACATCATATGTACCGTCCTGTTCATTATTATTGCCTGTCCCAAGGGTGTGCATGTACATTGAACTCTGTACGAGCCACGTCAACATAATATGTACCGACCAGTTCATCATTATTGCCTGTCCCAAGTGTGTGCATGTACATTGAACACTGTACTAGCCACGTCAGCATCATATGTATCGACCTATTCATCATTATTGCCTGTCCCAAGGGTGTGCATGTACATTGAACACTGTACTAGCCACGTCAACATCATATGTACCGACCTGTTCATCATTATTGAATGTCCTAAGGGTGTGCATGTACATTGAACACTGTACTAGCCACGTCAGCATCACATGTACCGACCTGCTCATCATTATTGCCTGTTCCAAGGGTGTGCATGTACATTGAATACTGTACTAGCCACTTCAACATCATATGTACCGACCTGTTCATCATTAATGCCTGTCCCAAGGGTGTGCATGTACATTGAACACTGTACTAACCCCGTCAACATTTTTTGTACCGACCTGCTCATCATTATTGTCTGTCCCAAGTGTGTGCCTGTACATTGAACATTGTACTAGCCACGTCAACATCATATGTACCGACCTACTCATCATTATTGCCTGTCCCAAGGGTGTGCATGTACATTGAACTCTGTACTAGCCACGTAAACATAATATGTGCCGACCTGTTCATCATTATTGCCTGGCCCAATCGTGTGCATGTTCATTGAACACTGTACTAGCCTCGTCAACATCATATGTACCGTCCTGTTCATTATTATTGCCTATCCCAAGGGTAAACATGTACATTGAACACTGTACTAGCCACGTCAGCATCATATGTACCGACATGCTCATCATTATTGCCTGTCCCAAGGGTGTGCAAGTACATTGAACACAGTACTAGCCACGTCAACTTCATATGTACCGACCTGCTCATCATGATTGCCTGTCCCAAGGGTTTTCATGTACATTGAACACTGTACTAGCCATGTCAACATCATATGTATGGACCTACTCATCATTATTGCCTGTCCCAAGGGTGTGCATGTACATTGAACGCTGTACTAGCCACGTCAGCATCATATGTACCGGCCTGCTCATTATTATTGCCTGTCCCAAGGGTGTGCATTTATATTGAACACTGTACTAGCCACGTCAACATCATATGTACTGACCTGCTCATCATTATTGCTTGTCCAAAGGGTGTGCATGTACATAGAACACTGTACTAGCCACGTCAACTTCATATGAACCGACCTGCTCATCATTATTGCCTGTCCCAATGGTGTGCATGTACATAGAACACTGTACTAGCCACGTCAACATCATATGTACCGACCTGCTCATCATTATTGCTTGTCCCAAGGGTGTGCATGTATATTGAACACAGTACTAGCCACGTCAACATCATATGTACCGACCTGCTCATCATTATTGCCTGTCCCAAGGGTATGCATGTACATTGTACACTGTACTAGCCACGTCAACATTTATTGTACCGACCTGCTCATCATTATTGCCTGTCCCAAGGGTGTGCCTGTACATTGAACACTGTACTAGCCACGTCAACATCATATGTACCGACCTGTTCATCATTATTGACTGTCCCAAGGGTGGGCATGTATATTGAACACTGTACTAGCCACGCCAACATCATATGTACCGACCTGTTCATCGTTATTGCCTGTCCCAAGTGTGTGCATGTACATTGAACACTGTACTATCCACGTCAGCATCATATGTACCGACCTGTTCATCATTATTGCCTGTCCCAAGGGTGTGCATGTACATTGAACACTGTACTAGCCACGTCAACATCATATGTACTGTCCTGTTCATTATTATTGCCTGTCCCAAGTGTGTTCATGTACATTAAACACTGTACTAGCCACGTCAGCATCATATGTACCGACCTGCTCATCATTATTGCCTGTCCCAAGGGTGTGCATGTACATTGAACACTGTACTAGCCACGTCAACATTTATTGTACCGACCTGCCCATCATTATTGCCTGTCCCACGGGTGTGCCTGTACATTGAACACAGTACTAGCTACGTCAACATCATATGTGCCGTCCTGTTCATTATTATTGCCTGTCCCAAGGGTGTGCATGTACATTGAACACAGTACTAGCCACGTCAACATCATATGTACCGACCTGCTCATCATTATTGCCTGTCCCAAGGGTGTGCATGTACATTGAACACTGTACTAGCCACGTCAACATCATATGTACCGTCCTGCTCATCATTATTGCCTGTCCCAAGGGTGTGCATGTATATTGAATACTGTACTGGCCACGTCAACATCATATGTACCGTCCTGTTCATTATTATTGCCTGTCCCAAGGGTGTGCATGTACATTGAACTCTGTACGAGCCACGTCAACATAATATGTACCGACAAGTTCATCATTATTGCCTGTCCCAAGTGTGTGCATGTACATTGAACACTGTACTAGCCACGTCAGCATCATATGTATCGACCTATTCATCATTATTGCCTGTCCCAAGGGTGTGCATGTACATTGAACACTGTACTAGCCACGTCAACATCATATGTACCGACCTGTCCATCATTATTGCATGTCCTAAGGGTCTGCATGTACATTGAACACTGTACTAGCCACGTCAGCATCATATGTACCGACCTGCTCATCATTATGGCCTGTCCCAAGGGTGTGCATGTACATTGAACAGTGTACTAGCCACGTCAACATCATATGTACCGACCTGTTCATCATTAATGCCTGTCCCAAGGGTGTGCATGTACATTGAACACTGTATTAGCCACGTCAGCATCATATGTACCGACCTGCTCATCATTATTTCCTGTCCCAAGGGTTTGCATGTACATTGAACACTGTACTAACCACGTCAACATCATATGTATTGACCTGCTCATCATTATTGCTTGTCCCAAGGGTGTGCATGTACATTGAACACTGTACTAGCCACGTCAGCATCATATGTACGGACCTGCTCATCATTATTTCCAATCCGAAAGGTGGGCATGTACATTGAACACTGTACCAGCCACGTCAGCATCATATGTACCGACCTGTTCATCATTAATGGCTGTTCCACGGGTGTGCATGTACATTGAACACTGTACTAGCCACGTCAGCATCATATGTACCGACCTGCTCATTATTATTGCCTGTCCCAAGGGTGTGCATGTACATTGAAGGCTGTACTAGGCACGTCAGCATCATATGTACTGAACTGCTCATCATTATTGCCTGTCCCAAGGGTGTGCATTTATATTGAACACTGTACTAGCCACGTCAACATCATATGTACCGACCTGCTCATCATTATTGCCTGTCCCAAGGGTGTGCATGTATATTGAACACTGTACTAACCACGTCAACATCATATGAACCGACCTGCTCATCATTATTGCCTGTCCCAATGGTATGCATGTACATAGAACACGGTACTAGCCACGTCAACATCATATGTACCGACCTGCTCATCATTATTGCCTGTCCCAAGTGTGTGCATGTATATTGAACACAGGACTAGCCACGTCAACATCATATGTACCGACCTGCTCATCATTATTGCCTGTCCCAAGTGTGTGCATGTACATTGAACACTGTACTAGCCACGTCAACATTTATTGTACCGACCTGCTCATCATTATTGCCTGTCCCACGGGTGTGCCTGTACATTGAACACTGTACTAGCCACGTCAACATCATATGTACCGACCTGTTCATCATTATTGAATGTCCTAAGGGTGTGCATGTACATTGAACACTGTACTAGCCACGTCAGCATCACATGTACCGACCTGCTCATCATTATTGCCTGTTCCAAGGGTGTGCATGTACATTGAACACTGTACTAGCCACTTCAACATCATATGTACCGACCTGTTCATCATTAATGCCTGTCCCAAGGGTGTGCATGTACATTGAACACTGTACTAACCCCGTCAACATTTTTTGTACCGACCTGCTCATCATTATTGTCTGTCCCAAGTGTGTGCCTGTACATTGAACATTGTACTAGCCACGTCAACATCATATGTACCGACCTACTCATCATTATTGCCTGTCCCAAGGGTGTGCATGTACATTGAACTCTGTACTAGCCACGTAAACATAATATGTGCCGACCTGTTCATCATTATTGCCTGGCCCAATCGTGTGCATGTTCATTGAACACTGTACTAGCCTCGTCAACATCATATGTACCGTCCTGTTCATTATTATTGCCTATCCCAAGGGTAAACATGTACATTGAACACTGTACTAGCCACGTCAGCATCATATGTACCGACATGCTCATCATTATTGCCTGTCCCAAGGGTGTGCAAGTACATTGAACACAGTACTAGCCACGTCAACTTCATATGTACCGACCTGCTCATCATGATTGCCTGTCCCAAGGGTTTTCATGTACATTGAACACTGTACTAGCCATGTCAACATCATATGTATGGACCTACTCATCATTATTGCCTGTCCCAAGGGTGTGCATGTACATTGAACGCTGTACTAGCCACGTCAGCATCATATGTACCGGCCTGCTCATTATTATTGCCTGTCCCAAGGGTGTGCATTTATATTGAACACTGTACTAGCCACGTCAACATCATATGTACTGACCTGCTCATCATTATTGCTTGTCCAAAGGGTGTGCATGTACATAGAACACTGTACTAGCCACGTCAACTTCATATGAACCGACCTGCTCGTCATTATTGCCTGTCCCAATGGTGTGCATGTACATAGAACACTGTACTAGCCACGTCAACATCATATGTACAGACCTGCTCATCATTATTGCCTGTCCCAAGGGTGTGCATGTATATTGAACACAGTACTAGCCACGTCAACATCATATGTACCGACCTGCTCATCATTATTGCCTGTCCCAAGGGTATGCATGTACATTGTACACTGTACTAGCCACGTCAACATTTATTGTACCGACCTGCTCATCATTATTGCCTGTCCCAAGGGTGTGCCTGTACATTGAACACTGTACTAGCCACGTCAACATCATATGTACCGACCTGTTCATCATTATTGACTGTCCCAAGGGTGGGCATGTATATTGAACACTGTACTAGCCACGCCAACATCATATGTACCGACCTGTTCATCGTTATTGCCTGTCCCAAGTGTGTGCATGTACATTGAACACTGTACTATCCACGTCAGCATCATATGTACCGACCTGTTCATCATTATTGCCTGTCCCAAGGGTGTGCATGTACATTGAACACTGTACTAGCCACGTCAACATCATATGTACTGTCCTGTTCATTATTATTGCCTGTCCCAAGTGTGTTCATGTACATTAAACACTGTACTAGCCACGTCAGCATCATATGTACCGACCTGCTCATCATTATTGCCTGTCCCAAGGGTGTGCATGTACATTGAACACTGTACTAGCCACGTCAACATTTATTGTACCGACCTGCCCATCATTATTGCCTGTCCCACGGGTGTGCCTGTACATTGAACACAGTACTAGCTACGTCAACATCATATGTGCCGTCCTGTTCATTATTATTGCCTGTCCCAAGGGTGTGCATGTACATTGAACACAGTACTAGCCACGTCAACATCATATGTACCGACCTGCTCATCATTATTGCCTGTCCCAAGGGTGTGCATGTACATTGAACACTGTACTAGCCACGTCAACATCATATGTACCGTCCTGCTCATCATTATTGCCTGTCCCAAGGGTGTGCATGTATATTGAATACTGTACTGGCCACGTCAACATCATATGTACCGTCCTGTTCATTATTATTGCCTGTCCCAAGGGTGTGCATGTACATTGAACTCTGTACGAGCCACGTCAACATAATATGTACCGACAAGTTCATCATTATTGCCTGTCCCAAGTGTGTGCATGTACATTGAACACTGTACTAGCCACGTCAGCATCATATGTATCGACCTATTCATCATTATTGCCTGTCCCAAGGGTGTGCATGTACATTGAACACTGTACTAGCCACGTCAACATCATATGTACCGACCTGTCCATCATTATTGCATGTCCTAAGGGTCTGCATGTACATTGAACACTGTACTAGCCACGTCAGCATCATATGTACCGACCTGCTCATCATTATGGCCTGTCCCAAGGGTGTGCATGTACATTGAACACTGTACTAGCCACGTCAACATCATATGTACCGACCTGTTCATCAGTAATGCCTGTCCCAAGGGTGTGCATGTACATTGAACACTGTATTAGCCACGTCAGCATCATATGTACCGACCTGCTCATCATTATTTCCTGTCCCAAGGGTTTGCATGTACATTGAACACTGTACTAACCACGTCAACATCATATGTATTGACCTGCTCATCATTATTGCTTGTCCCAAGGGTGTGCATGTACATTGAACACTGTACTAGCCACGTCAGCATCATATGTACGGACCTGCTCATCATTATTTCCAATCCGAAAGGTGGGCATGTACATTGAACACTGTACCAGCCACGTCAACATCATATGTACCGACCTGTTCATCATTAATGGCTGTTCCACGGGTGTGCATGTACATTGAACACTGTACTAGCCACGTCAGCATCATATGTACCGACCTGCTCATTATTATTGCCTGTCCCAAGGGTGTGCATGTACATTGAAGGCTGTACTAGGCACGTCAGCATCATATGTACTGAACTGCTCATCATTATTGCCTGTCCCAAGGGTGTGCATTTATATTGAACACTGTACTAGCCACGTCAACATCATATGTACCGACCTGCTCATCATTATTGCCTGTCCCAAGGGTGTGCATGTATATTGAACACTGTACTAACCACGTCAACATCATATGAACCGACCTGCTCATCATTATTGCCTGTCCCAATGGTATGCATGTACATAGAACACGGTACTAGCCACGTCAACATCATATGTACCGACCTGCTCATCATTATTGCCTGTCCCAAGTGTGTGCATGTATATTGAACACAGGACTAGCCACGTCAACATCATATGTACCGACCTGCTCATCATTATTGCCTGTCCCAAGTGTGTGCATGTACATTGAACACTGTACTAGCCACGTCAACATTTATTGTACCGACCTGCTCATCATTATTGCCTGTCCCACGGGTGTGCCTGTACATTGAACACTGTACTAGCCACGTCAACATCATATGTACCGACCTGTTCATCATTATTGACTGTCCCAAGGGTGGGCATGTACATTGAACACTGTACTAGCCACGTCAACATCATATGTATCGACCTGTTCATCATTATTGCCTGTCCGAAGTGTGTGCATGTACATTGAACACTGTACTAGCCACGTCAGCATCATATGTACCGACCTGTTGATCATTATTGCCTGTCCCAAGCGTGTACATGTACATTGAACACTGTACAGCCACGTCAACATCATATGTACCGTCCTGTTCATTATTATTGCCTGTCCCAAGGGTGTTCATGTACATTGAACACTGTACTAGCCACGTCAGCATCATATGTACAGACCTGCTCATCATTATTGCCTGTCCCAAGTGTGTGCATGTACATTGAACACTGTACTAGCCACGTCAACATCATATATACTGTCCTGTTCATTATTATTGCCTGTCCCAAGGGTGTGCATGTACATTGAACACTGTACTAGCCACGTCAGCATCATATGTACCGACCTGCTCATCATTATTGCCTGTCCCAAGGGTTTGAATGTACATTGAACACAGTACTAGCCACGTCAACATCATATGTACCGATCTGCTCATCATTATTGACTGTCCCAAGGGTGTGCATGTACATTGAACACAGTACTAGCCACGTCAACATCATATGTACCGTCCTGGGCCCAGTTGCTCAAAACTTAAATGGCCGGTTAAGCTAACGGCCTGTTATCTTTAGATGTAAATAAAACGTATATTAAAAGCATCTCGCTTATGAAGCATTTGATAATTATTTGAGCATATCAATTTATTTTAAATAAATGCTAATTTTAAAATTTTAACATTTAATTTACATCAAAAACCTCATCCAAATGTTAACGACTGTAAGCTTAATAGTCCGTTAAAGTTTTGAGCAACTGGGCCCAGTCCATTATTATTGCCTGTCCCAAGGGTGTGCATGTACGTTGAACACAGTACTAGCCACGTCAACATCATATGTACCGACCTGCTCATCATTATTGCCTGTCCCAAGGGTGTGCATGTACATTGAACACTGTACTAGCCACGTCAACATCATATGTACCGACCTGCTCATCATTATTGCATGTCCCAAGGGTTTGCATGAACATTGAACACTTAACTAGTCACGTCAACATCATATGTATTGACCTGCTCATCATTATTGCCTGTCCCAAGGGTGTGCATGTACATTGAACACTGTACTAGCCACGTCAACATCATATGTACCGTCCTGTTCATTATTATTGCCTGTCCCAAGGGTGTGCATGTACATTGAACACTGTACTAGTCACGTCAGCATCATATGTACCGACCTGCTCATCATTATTGCCTGTCCCAAACGTGTGCATGTACATTGAACACTGTACTAGCCACGTCAACATCATATGTATGGACCCGCTCATCATTATTGCCTGTCCCAAGGTTGTGCATGTACATTGAACACTGTACTAGCCACGTCAACATCATATGTACCGTCTTGTTCATTATTATTGCCTGTCCCAAGCGTGTGCATGTACATTGAACACTGTACTAGCCACGTTAACTTCATATGTTCCGACCTGCCCATCATTATTGCCAGTCCCAAGGGTTCGCCTGTACATTGAACACTGTACTAGCCACGTCAGCATCATATGTACCGACCTGTTCATCATAATTGTCTGTTCCACGGGTGTGCATGTACATTGAACACTGTACTAGCCACGTCAGCATCATATGTACCGACCTCTCATTATTATTGCCTGTCCCAAGGGTGTGCATGTACATTGAACGCTGCACTAGCCACGTCGGCATCATATGTACCGACCTGCTCATCATTATTGCCTGTCCCAAGGTTGTGCATGTATATTGAACAATGTACTAGCCACGTCAGCATCATATGTACCGACCTGCTCATCATTATTGCCTGTCCCAAGAGTGTGCATGTA
Organism: Congeria kusceri; assembly: GCA_027627225.1. Lineage (NCBI taxonomy): Eukaryota > Metazoa > Mollusca > Bivalvia > Myida > Dreissenidae > Congeria > Congeria kusceri. The sequence continues at coordinate 11,086,804 of CM051037.1, read as the reverse complement.
CATTGAACACTGTACTAGCCACGTCAACATCATATGTATTGACCTGCTCATCATTATTGCCTGTCCCAAGGGTGTGCATGTACATTGAACACTGTACTAGCCACGTCAGCATCATATGTACCGACCTGCTCATCATTATTGCCTGTCTCAAGGGTGTGCATGTAAATTGAACACTGTACTAGCCACGTCAACATCATATGTACAGACCTGCTCATCATTATTGCCTATCCCAAGGGTGTGCATGTACATTGAACACTGTACTAGCCACGTCAACATTTTTTGTACCGACCTGCTCATCATTATTGCCTGTCCCAAGTGTGTGCCTGTACATTGAACATTGTACTAGCCACGTCAACATCATATGTACCGACCTGTTCATCATTATTGCCTGTCCCAAGGGTGTGCATGAACATTGAACTCTGTACTAGTCACGTAAACATAATATGTGCATAATTAAATATAGCATTCTCATTTTCCATGATTTGCAGCACTTAATGCATAATTAAATTTACTTTAATTCACACATTGACATGGTCATGCTAAATGTAGCAGTTTTACCTGAAAATGAACAATACTGGTGGAGCGTTTCAGAAATGCATTATCAATGTGTTTAGTTTGAAACTGTCTTTAGTCTTTATTCTTCACGGCAAAAAAAATGCCCATTTATTCGAATGGATTAAGAATCTTTTAAAATGAACATATTGCATATCATACAAATACTGATAATTTAGTTTAAACAAGTACATATTTCAATGTAGTGCTTTTAAATAATTAGTATGATGGTGAAGAATAACACGCTTGTGCATGATTGTGGAGATCATGATTGTAAGGACGATCTGTGTATAGTTGTTATCGCAAATAATATATTAATGCTACGCAAGTGATGTAAAAGAAACATGAATAACATTTCGACGCATTCCGAGACTTATTTCACCATATTTAATTCATCGAATGATATTTTTTATATGTGCAGAAGTTGATAGAAATGTGCAATTCTAACAGAACGCAACAGCAATTATAAACATAAATTCCCCATTTATTGAAATATTCGCTCATATGATTCTCTGGACGCTATCAAGTTATACTTTTCTGAAAGAGAATTAACTTCCCTTTATTAAAGATATTGTTTTAGTCACATGCTAAAATAAATGATTTATTAACAATTAATCATGTTTGAAAAAAGAAAATTAAATTACTATGAAACATCTGATAAAAAAATTCTATGCTCAACCTATTTTATCATCTTCCAAAAAGATAACGAACTACAAATCATTTCAATCACAGATTGAGGAGCACCCTACTGTCTAAACAGCTGTCAATCTGTAGCCCCGGGGCATTTGTCTTTGTACATTTATGCTCCCACATGGGAGGGAACAGAAAGCAAGTGTTGCTGGTTGTAAAATCGCGACTGCTACAATACGTTACCGTAATTATTTTTGCATTTATAATGTCACTTAATATGATATTATTGGTTGGATTGAGTTAGAAAAAAATCATCTGTCTTGTACCAATAAATGCAGTTTTATAGACCCCAAACAAGATTACGTAATGAAAATTCAAAGTTCAACTGCCTTTATTTCATTTATCACACAAACTTTATTTGGCTGTCATAATTAAATATAGCATTCGCGTCATATGTACGGACCTGCTCATCATTATTGCCTGTCCCAAGGTTGTGCCTGTACATTGAACACTGTACTAGCCACGTCAACATCATATGTACCGACCTGCTCATCATTATTGCCTGTCCCAAGGTTGTGCATGTATATTGAACACTGTACTAGACACGTCAGCATCATATGTACCGACCTGCTCATCATTATTGCCTGTCTCAAGGGTGTGCATGTACATTGAACACTGTACTAGCCACGTCAACATCATATGTACCGACCTGCTCATCATTATTGCCTGTCCCAAGGGTGTGCATGTACATTGAACACTGTACTAGCCACGTCATCATTTTTTGTACCGACCTGCTCATCATTATTTCCTGTCAAAAGGGTGGGCATTTATATTGTACACTGTACTAGCCACGTCAACATCATATGTACCGACCTGCTCATCATTATTTCATGTCCCAAGTGTGTGCATGTACATTGAACACTGTACTAGCCACGTCAGCATTTTTTGTACCGACCTGCTCATCATTATTGCCTGTCCCAAGCCTGTGCATGTACATTGAGCACTGTACTAGCCACGTTAACATCATATGTACCGACCTGCTCATCATTATTGCCTGTCCCAAGGGTGTGCATGTACATTGAACACTGTACTAGCCACGTCAGCATCATATGTACCGACCTGTTCATCATTATTGCCAGTTCCACAGGTGTGCATGTACATTGAACACTGTACTAGCCACGTCAGCATCATATGTACCGACCTGCTCATTATTATTGCCTGTCCCAAGGGTGTGCATGTACATTGAACGCTGTACTAGCCACGTCAGCATCATATGTACCGACCTGCTCATCATTATTGCCTGTCCCAAGGGTGTGCATGTATATTGAACGCTGCACTAGCCACGTCGGCATCATATGTACCGACCTGCTCATCATTATTGCCTGTCCCAAATTGTTGTGCATGTACATTGAACACAGTACTAGCCACGTCAACATCATATGTACCGTCCTGTTCATTATTATTGCCTGTCCCAAGGGTGTGCATGTACATTGAACACTGTACTAGCCACGTCAGCATCATATGTACCGACCTGCTCATCATTATTGCCAGTCCCAAGCGTGTGCATGTACATTGAACACTGTACTAGCCACGTCAACATCATATGTATGGACGCGCTCATCATTATTGCCTGTCCCAAGGGTGTGCATGTACATTGAACACTGTACTAGCCACGTCAGCATCATATGTACCGACCTGCTCATCATTATTGCCTGTCCCAAGCCTGTGTATGTACATTGAACACTGTACTAGCCACGTTAACATCATATGTACCGACCTGCTCATCATTATTGCCTGTCCCAGGGGTGTGCATGTACATTGAACACTGTACTAGCCACGTCAGCATCATATGTACCGACCTGTTCATCATTATTGCCAGTTCCACAGGTGTGCATGTACATTGAACACTGTACTAGCCACGTCAGCATCATATGTACCGACCTGCTCATTATTATTGCCTGTCCCAAGGGTGTGCATGTATATTGAACGCTGCACTAGCCACGTCGGCATCATATGTACAGACCTGCTCATCATTATTGCCTGTCCAAAGGTTGTGCATGACATTGAACACTGTACTAGCCACGTCAGCATCATATGTACCGACCTGCTCATCATTATTGCCTGTCCCAAGGGTTTGCATGTACATTGAACACTGTACTAGCCACGTCAGCATCATATGTACCGACCTGCTCATCATTATTGCCTGTCCCAAGGGTGTGCCTGTACATTGAACTCTGTACTAGCCACTTCAACATCATATGTACCGACCTGCTCATCATTATTGCCTGTCCCAAGGGTGTGCATGTATATTGAACACTGTACTGGCCACGTCAGCATCATATGTACCGACCTGCTCATCATTATTGCCTGTCCCAAGGGTGTGCATGTACATTGAACACTGTACTAGCCACGTCAACATCATATGTACCGACCTGCTCATCATTATTGCCTGTCCCAAGGGTGTGCATGTACATTGAACACTGAACTAGCCACGACAACATTTTTTGTACAGACCTGTTCATCATTATTGCCTGTCCCAAGTGTGTGCATTTATATTGAACACTGTACTAGCCACGTCAACATCATATGTACCGACCTGCTCATCATTATTGCCTGTCCCAAGGGTGGGCTTGTACATTGAACACTGTACTAGCCACGTCAACATCATATGTATGGAACCGCTCATCATTATTGCCTGTCCCAAGGGTGTGCATGTACATTGAACACTGTACTAGCCACGTTAACATCATTTGTACCGACCTGCCCATCATTATTGCCTGTCCCAAGGGTGGGCATGTGCATTGAACACTGTACCAGCCACGTCAGCATCATATGTACCGACCTGTTCATCATTATTTCCTGTTCCACGCATGTGCATGTACATTGAACACTGTACAAGCCACGTCAGCATCATATGTACACCTGATCGTTATTATTGCCTGTCCCAAGGGTGTGCATGTATATTGGACACTGTACTAGACACGTCAGCATCATCTGTACCGACCTGCTCATCATTATTGCCTGTCCCAAGGGTTTGCATGTACATTGAACACTGTACTAGCCACGTCAACATCATATGTATTGACCTGCTAATCATTATTGCCTGTCCCAAGGGTGTGCATGTACATTGAACACTGTACTAGCCACGTCAGCATCATATGTACCGACCTGCTCATCATTATTGCCTGTCCCAAGGTTGTGCCTGTACATTGAACTCTGTACTAGCCACGTCAACATCATATGAACCGACCTGCTCATCATTATTGCCTGTCCCAAAGTTGTGCATGTATATTGAACACTGTACTAGACACGTCAGCATCATATGTACCGACCTGCTCATCATTATTGCCTGTCTCAAGGGTGTGCATGTGCATTGAACACTGTACTAGCCACGTCAACATCATATGTACCGACCTGCTCATCATTATTGCCTGTCCCAAGTGTGTGCATGTACATTGAACTCTGTACTAGCCACGTCAACATGTTTTGTACCGACCTGCTCATCATTATTGCCTCTCCCAAGGGTGTGCATTTATATTGAACACTGTACTAGCCACGTCAACATCATATGTACGGACCTGCTCATCATTATTGCCTGTCCCAAGTGTTTGCATGTACATTGAACACTGTACTAGCCACGTCAACATCATATGTACCGACCTGCTCATCATTATTTCCTGTCCCAAGGTTGTGCATGTATATTGAACACTGTACTAGACACGTCAGCATCATATGTACCGACCTGCTCATCATTATTGCCTGTCTCAAGGGTGTGCATGTACATTGAACACTGTACTAGCCACGTCAACATCATATGTACCGACCTGCTCATCATTATTGCCTGTCCCAAGGGTGTGCATGTACATTGAACACTGTACTAGCCACGTCATCATTTTTTGTACCGACCTGCTCATCATTATTTCCTGTCAAAAGGGTGGGCATTTATATTGTACACTGTACTAGCCACGTCAACATCATATGTACCGACCTGCTCATCATTATTTACTGTCCCAAGTGTGTGCATGTACATTGAACACTGTACTAGCCACGTCAGCATTTTTTGTACCGACCTGCTCATCATTATTGCCTGTCCCAAGGGTGTGCATGTACATTGAACACTGTACTAGCCACGTCAAGATCATATGTACCGACCTGTTCATCATTATTTACTGTCCCAATGGATGGCATGTACATTGAACACTGAACTAGCCACGTCAACATCATATGTACCGACCTGCTCATCATTATTGCCTGTCCATAGGGTGTGCATGTACATTGAACACTGTACTAGCCACGTCAGCATCATATGTATGGACGCGCTCATCATTATTGCCTGTCCCAAGGGTGTGCATGTACATTGAACACTGTACTAGCCACGTCAGCATCATATGTACCGACCTGCTCATCATTATTGCCTGTCCCAAGCCTGTGCATGTACATTGAGCACTGTACTAGCCACGTTAACATCATATGTACCGACCTGCTCATCATTATTGCATGTCCCAGGGGTGTGCATGTACATTGAACACTGTACTAGCCACGTCAGCATCATATGTACCGAACTGTTCATCATTATTGCCGGTTCAACAGGTGTGCATGTACATTGAACACTGTACTAGCCACGTCAGCATCATATGTACCGACCTGCTCATTATTATTGCCTGTCCCAAGGGTGTGCATGTATATTGAACGCTGCACTAGCCACGTCGGCATCATATGTACCGACCTGCTCATCATTATTGCCTGTCCAAAGGTTGTGCATGACATTGAACACTGTACTAGCCACGTCAGCATCATATGTACCGACCTGCTCATCATTATTGCCTGCCCCAAGGGTTTGCATGTACATTGAACACTGTACTAGCCACGTCAGCATCATATGTACCGACCTGCTCATCATTATTGCCTGTCCCAAGGGTGTGCCTGTACATTGAACTCTGTACTAGCCACTTCAACATCATATGTACCGACCTGCTCATCATTATTGCCTGTCCCATGGGTGTGCATCTATATTGAACACTGTACTAGCCACGTCAGCATCATATGTACCGACCTGCTCATCATTATTGCCTGTCCCAAGGGTGTGCATGTACATTGAACACTGTACTAGCCACGTCAACATCATATGTACCGACCTGCTCATCATTATTGCCTGTCCCAAGGGTGTCCATGTACATTGAACACTGAACTAGCCACGACAACATTTTTTGTACAGACCTGTTCATCATTATTGCCTGTCCCAAGGGTGTGCATTTATATTGAACACTGTACTAGCCACGTCAACATCATATGTACCGACCTGCTCATCATTATTGCCTGTCCCAAGTGTGGGCTTGTACATTGAACACTGTACTAGCCACGTCAACATCATATGTATGGAACCGCTCATCATTATTGCCTGTCCCAAGGGTGTGCATGTACATTGAACACTGTACTAGCCACGTTAACATCATTTGTACCGACCTGCCCATCATTATTGCCTGTCCCAAGGGTGGGCATGTTCATTGAACACTGTACCAGCCACGTCAGCATCATATGTACCGACCTGTTCATCATTATTTCCTGTTCCACGGGTGTGCATCTACATTGAACACTGTACTAGCCACGTCAGCATCATATGTACACCTGATCGTTATTATTGCCTGGCCCAAGGGTGATCATGTATATTGGACACTGTACTAGACACGTCAGCATCATCTGTACCGACCTGCTCATCATTATTTCCTGTCCCAAGGGTTTGCATGTACATTGAACACTGTACTAGCCACGTCAACATCATATGTATTGACCTGCTAATCATTATTGCCTGTCCCAAGGGTGTGCATGTACATTGAACACTGTACTAGCCACGTCAACATCATATGTACCGACCTGCTCATCATTATTGCCTGTCCCAAGTGTGTGCATGTACATTGAACTCTGTACTAGCCACGTCAACATGTTTTGTACCGACCTGCTCATCATTATTGCCTCTCCCAAGGGTGTGCATTTATATTGAACACTGTACTAGCCACGTCAACATCATATGTACGGACCTGCTCATCATTATTGCCTGTCCCAAGTGTTTGCATGTACATTGAACACTGTACTAGCCACGTCAACATCATATGTACCGACCTGCTCATCATTATTGCCTGTCCCAAGGTTGTGCATGTACATTGAACTCTGTACTAGCCACTTCAACATCATATGTACCGACCTGCTCATCATTATTGCCTGTCCCAAGGGTGTGCATGTATATTGAACACTGTACTGGCCACGTCAGCATCATATGTACCGACCTGCTCATCATTATTGCCTGTCCCAAGGGTGTGCATGTACATTGAACACTGTACTAGCCACGTCAACATCATATGTACCGACCTGCTCATCATTATTGCCTGTCCCAAGGGTGTGCATGTACATTGAACACTGAACTAGCCACGACAACATTTTTTGTACAGACCTGTTCATCATTATTGCCTGTCCCAAGTGTGTGCATTTATATTGAACACTGTACTAGCCACGTCAACATCATATGTACCGACCTGCTCATCATTATTGCCTGTCCCAAGGGTGGGCTTGTACATTGAACACTGTACTAGCCACGTCAACATCATATGTATGGAACCGCTCATCATTATTGCCTGTCCCAAGGGTGTGCATGTACATTGAACACTGTACTAGCCACGTTAACATCATTTGTACCGACCTGCCCATCATTATTGCCTGTCCCAAGGGTGGGCATGTTCATTGAACACTGTACCAGCCACGTCAGCATCATATGTACCGACCTGTTCATCATTATTTCCTGTTCCACGCATGTGCATGTACATTGAACACTGTACAAGCCACGTCAGCATCATATGTACACCTGATCGTTATTATTGCCTGTCCCAAGGGTGTGCATGTATATTGGACACTGTACTAGACACGTCAGCATCATCTGTACCGACCTGCTCATCATTATTGCCTGTCCCAAGGGTTTGCATGTACATTGAACACTGTACTAGCCACGTCAACATCATATGTATTGACCTGCTAATCATTATTGCCTGTCCCAAGGGTGTGCATGTACATTGAACACTGTACTAGCCACGTCAGCATCATATGTACCGACCTGCTCATCATTATTGCCTGTCCCAAGGTTGTGCCTGTACATTGAACTCTGTACTAGCCACGTCAACATCATATGAACCGACCTGCTCATCATTATTGCCTGTCCCAAAGTTGTGCATGTATATTGAACACTGTACTAGACACGTCAGCATCATATGTACCGACCTGCTCATCATTATTGCCTGTCTCAAGGGTGTGCATGTGCATTGAACACTGTACTAGCCACGTCAACATCATATGTACCGACCTGCTCATCATTATTGCCTGTCCCAAGTGTGTGCATGTACATTGAACTCTGTACTAGCCACGTCAACATGTTTTGTACCGACCTGCTCATCATTATTGCCTCTCCCAAGGGTGTGCATTTATATTGAACACTGTACTAGCCACGTCAACATCATATGTACGGACCTGCTCATCATTATTGCCTGTCCCAAGTGTTTGCATGTACATTGAACACTGTACTAGCCACGTCAACATCATATGTACCGACCTGCTCATCATTATTTCCTGTCCCAAGGTTGTGCATGTATATTGAACACTGTACTAGACACGTCAGCATCATATGTACCGACCTGCTCATCATTATTGCCTGTCTCAAGGGTGTGCATGTACATTGAACACTGTACTAGCCACGTCAACATCATATGTACCGACCTGCTCATCATTATTGCCTGTCCCAAGGGTGTGCATGTACATTGAACACTGTACTAGCCACGTCATCATTTTTTGTACCGACCTGCTCATCATTATTTCCTGTCAAAAGGGTGGGCATTTATATTGTACACTGTACTAGCCACGTCAACATCATATGTACCGACCTGCTCATCATTATTTACTGTCCCAAGTGTGTGCATGTACATTGAACACTGTACTAGCCACGTCAGCATTTTTTGTACCGACCTGCTCATCATTATTGCCTGTCCCAAGGGTGTGCATGTACATTGAACACTGTACTAGCCACGTCAAGATCATATGTACCGACCTGTTCATCATTATTTACTGTCCCAATGGATGGCATGTACATTGAACACTGAACTAGCCACGTCAACATCATATGTACCGACCTGCTCATCATTATTGCCTGTCCATAGGGTGTGCATGTACATTGAACACTGTACTAGCCACGTCAGCATCATATGTATGGACGCGCTCATCATTATTGCCTGTCCCAAGGGTGTGCATGTACATTGAACACTGTACTAGCCACGTCAGCATCATATGTACCGACCTGCTCATCATTATTGCCTGTCCCAAGCCTGTGCATGTACATTGAGCACTGTACTAGCCACGTTAACATCATATGTACCGACCTGCTCATCATTATTGCATGTCCCAGGGGTGTGCATGTACATTGAACACTGTACTAGCCACGTCAGCATCATATGTACCGAACTGTTCATCATTATTGCCGGTTCAACAGGTGTGCATGTACATTGAACACTGTACTAGCCACGTCAGCATCATATGTACCGACCTGCTCATTATTATTGCCTGTCCCAAGGGTGTGCATGTATATTGAACGCTGCACTAGCCACGTCGGCATCATATGTACCGACCTGCTCATCATTATTGCCTGTCCAAAGGTTGTGCATGACATTGAACACTGTACTAGCCACGTCAGCATCATATGTACCGACCTGCTCATCATTATTGCCTGCCCCAAGGGTTTGCATGTACATTGAACACTGTACTAGCCACGTCAGCATCATATGTACCGACCTGCTCATCATTATTGCCTGTCCCAAGGGTGTGCCTGTACATTGAACTCTGTACTAGCCACTTCAACATCATATGTACCGACCTGCTCATCATTATTGCCTGTCCCATGGGTGTGCATCTATATTGAACACTGTACTAGCCACGTCAGCATCATATGTACCGACCTGCTCATCATTATTGCCTGTCCCAAGGGTGTGCATGTACATTGAACACTGTACTAGCCACGTCAACATCATATGTACCGACCTGCTCATCATTATTGCCTGTCCCAAGGGTGTGCATGTACATTGAACACTGAACTAGCCACGACAACATTTTTTGTACAGACCTGTTCATCATTATTGCCTGTCCCAAGGGTGTGCATTTATATTGAACACTGTACTAGCCACGTCAACATCATATGTACCGACCTGCTCATCATTATTGCCTGTCCCAAGTGTGGGCTTGTACATTGAACACTGTACTAGCCACGTCAACATCATATGTATGGAACCGCTCATCATTATTGCCTGTCCCAAGGGTGTGCATGTACATTGAACACTGTACTAGCCACGTTAACATCATTTGTACCGACCTGCCCATCATTATTGCCTGTCCCAAGGGTGGGCATGTTCATTGAACACTGTACCAGCCACGTCAGCATCATATGTACCGACCTGTTCATCATTATTTCCTGTTCCACGGGTGTGCATGTACATTGAACACTGTACTAGCCACGTCAGCATCATATGTACACCTGATCGTTATTATTGCCTGGCCCAAGGGTGATCATGTATATTGGACACTGTACTAGACACGTCAGCATCATCTGTACCGACCTGCTCATCATTATTTCCTGTCCCAAGGGTTTGCATGTACATTGAACACTGTACTAGCCACGTCAACATCATATGTATTGACCTGCTAATCATTATTGCCTGTCCCAAGGGTGTGCATGTACATTGAACACTGTACTAGCCACGTCAACATCATATGTACCGACCTGCTCATCATTATTGCCTGTCCCAAGTGTGTGCATGTACATTGAACTCTGTACTAGCCACGTCAACATGTTTTGTACCGACCTGCTCATCATTATTGCCTCTCCCAAGGGTGTGCATTTATATTGAACACTGTACTAGCCACGTCAACATCATATGTACGGACCTGCTCATCATTATTGCCTGTCCCAAGTGTTTGCATGTACATTGAACACTGTACTAGCCACGTCAACATCATATGTACCGACCTGCTCATCATTATTGCCTGTCCCAAGGTTGTGCATGTATATTGAACACTGTACTAGACACGTCAGCATCATATGTACCGACCTGCTCATCATTATTGCCTGTCTCAAGGGTGTGCATGTACATTGAACACTGTACTAGCCACGTCAACATCATATGTACCGACCTGCTCATCATTATTGCCTGTCCCAAGGGTGTGCATGTACATTGAACACTGTACTAGCCACGTCATCATTTTTTGTACCGACCTGCTCATCATTATTTCCTGTCAAAAGGGTGGGCATTTATATTGTACACTGTACTAGCCACGTCAACATCATATGTACCGACCTGCTCATCATTATTTCCTGTCGCAAGTGTGTGCATGTACATTGAACACTGTACTAGCCACGTCAGCATTTTTTGTACCGACCTGCTCATCATTATTGCCTGTCCCAAGGGTGTGCATGTACATTGAACACTGTACTAGCCACGTCAAGATCATATGTACCGACCTGTTCATCATTATTTACTGTCCCAATGGATGGCATGTATATTGAACTCTGAACAAGCCACGTCAACATCATATGTACCGACCTGCTCATCATTATTGCCTGTCCATAGGGTGTGCATGTACATTGAACACTGTACTAGCCACGTCAGCATCATATGTACGGAACTATTCATCATTATTGCCTGTCCCAAGGGTGTGCATGTACATAAAAACACTGTACTAGCCACGTCAACATCATATGTACCGTCCTGTTCATTATTATTGCCTGTCCAAAGTGTGTTCATGTACATTGAACACTGTTCTAGCCACGTCAGCATCATATGTTCCGACCTGCTCATCATTATTGCCTGTCCCAAGGGTGTGCCTTTACATTGAACACTGTACTAGCCACGTCAACGTCATATGTACCGACCTGTTCATCATTATTGCCTGTTCCAAGGGTGTGCATGTACATTGAACACTGTACAAGCCACGTCAACATCATATGTACCGACCTGTTCATCATTATTGCATGTCCTAAGGGAGGGCATGTACATTGAACACTGTACTAGCCACGTCAGCATCATATGTACCGACCTGCTCATCATTATTGCCTGTACCATGTGTGTGCATGTACATTGAACTCTGTACTAGCCACGTCAACATAATATGTACCGACCTGTTCATCATTATTGCCTGTTCCAAGTGTGTGCATGTACATTGAACACTGTACTAGGCACGTCAGCATCATATGTACCGACCTGTTCATCATTATTGCCTGTCACAAGGGGGATGCATGTACATTGAACACTGTACTAGCCACGTCAACATCATATGTACCGTCCTGTTCATTATTATTGCCTGTCCCAAGGGTGTGCATGTACATTGAACACTGTACTAGCCACGTCAGCATCATATGTTCCGTCCTGTTCATTATTGTTGCCTGTCCCAAGGGTGTGCATGTACATTGAACACTGTACTATCCACGTCAACATCATATGTACTGTCCTGTTCATCATTATCGCCTGTCCCAAGGGTGTGCATGTACATTGAACACTGTACTAGCCACGTCAACATCATATGTACCGACCTGCTCATCATTATTGCCTGTCCCAAGTGTGTGCATGTACATTGAACACAGTACTAGCCACGTCAGCATCATATGTACCAACCTGTTCATCATTATAGCCTGGCCAAAGGGTGTGCATGTACATTGAACACTGTACTAGCCACGTCAACATCAAATGTACCGTCCTGTTCATTATTATTGCCTGTCCCAAGGGTGTGCATGTACATTGAACAATGTACTAGCCACGTCAGCATCATATGTACCGACCTGCTCATCATTATTGCCTGTCCCAAGGGTGTGCATGTACATTGAACACAGTACTAGCCACGTCAACATCATATGTACCGACCTGCTCATCATTATTGCCTGTCCCAAGTGTGTGCATGTACATTGAACACAGTACTAGCCACGTCAACATCATATGTACCGTCCTGTTCATTATTATTGCCTGTCCCAAGGGTGTGCATGTACATTGAACACAGTACTAGCCACGTCAACATCATATGTACCCACCTGCTCATCATTATTGCCTGTCCCAAGGGTGTGCATGTACATTGAACACTGAACTAGCCACGTCAACATCATATGTATGGACCTGCTCATCATTATTGCCTGTCCCAAGGTTGTGCATGTACATTGAACACTGTACTAGCCACGTCAACATCATATGTACCGTCCTGTTCAATATTATTGCCTGTCCCAAGGGTGTGCATGTACATTGAACACTGTACTAGCCACGTCAGAATCATATGTACCGAACTGCTAATCATTATTGCCTGTCACAAGAGTGTGCATGTACATTGAACACTGTACTAGACACGTCAACATCATATGTATGGACCCGCTCTTCATTATTGCCTGTCCCAAGGGTGTGCGTGTACATTGAACACTGTACTAGCGACGTCAACATCATATGTACCGTCCAGTTCATTATTATTGCCTGTCCCAAGGGTGTGCATGTACATTGAACACTGTACTAGACACGTCAGCATCATATGTACCGACCTGCTCATCATTATTGCCTGTCCCAAGCGTGTGCATGTACATTGAACACTGTACTAGCCACGTTAACATCATATGTACCGACCTGCCCATCATTATTGCCTGTCCCAAGGGTGTGCATGTACATTGAACACTAGCCACGTCAGCATCATATGTACCGACCTTTTCATCATTATTGCCTGTTCCACGGGTGTGCATGTACATTGAACACTGTACTAGCCACGTCAACATCATATGTACCGACCTGCTCATCATTATTGCCTGTCCCAAGGGGATGCATGTACATTGAACGCTGTACTAGCCACGTCAGCATCATATGTACCGACCTGCTATTCATTATTGCCTGTCCCAATAGTGTTTCTGTACATTGAACTCTGAACTAGCCACGTCAACATCATATGTACCGACCTGCTCATCATTATTGCCTGTCCCAAGGGTGAGCATGTATATTGAACACTGTACTAGCCACGTCAGCATCATATGTACCGACTTGCTCATCATTATAGCCTGTCTCAAGGGTGTGCATGTACATTGAACACTGTACTAGCCACGTCAACATCATATGTACCGACCTGCTCATCATTATTGCCTGTCCCAAGAGTGTGCATTTACATTGAACACTGTACTAACCACGTCAACATTTTTTGTACCGACCTGCTCATCATTATTGCCTGTCCCAAGGGTGTGCATTTATATTGAACACTGTACTAGCCACGTCAACATCATATGTACCGACCTGCTCATCATTATTGCCTGTCCCAAGGGTGTGCATGTATATTGAACACTGTACTAGCCACGTCAACATCATATGAACAGACCTGCTCATCATTATTGCCTGTCCCAACGGTGTGCATGTACATTGAACACTGTACTATACACGTCAACATCATATGTACCGACCTGCTCATCATTATTGCCTGTCCCAAGGGTATGCATGTACATTGAACACTGTACTAGCCACGTCAACATCATATGAACCGACCTGCTAATTATTATTGCCTGTCCCTAGGGTGTGCCTGTACATTGAACACTGCACTAGCCACGTCAACATCATATGTACCGACCTGTTCATCATTATTGAGTGTCCCAAGGGTGGGCATGTTCATTGAACACTGTACTTGACACGTCTACATCATATGTACCGACCAGCTCATCATTATTGCCTGTCCCAAGTGTGTGCATGTACATTGAACTCTGTACTAGCTACGTCAACATAATATGTTCCGACCTGTTCATCATTATTGCTTGTCCCAAGTGTGTGCATGTACATTGAACACTGTACTAGCCACGTCAGCATCATATGTACCGACCTGTTCATCATTATTGCTTGTCCCAAGGGTGAGAATGTACATTGAACACTGTACTAGCCACGTCAACATCATATGTACAGTCCTGTTCATTATTATTGCCAGTCCCAAGCCTGTGCATGTACATTGAACACTGTACTCGCCACGTCAGCATCATATGTACCGACCTGCTCATCATTATTGCCTGTTCCAATGGTGTGCATGTACATTGACCACTGTACTAGCCACGTCAACATCATATGTTCCGACCTGGTCATCATTATTGCATGTCCTAAGGGTGTACATGTACATTGAACACTGTACTAGCCACGTCAGCATCATATGTACCGACCTGCTCATCATTATGGCCTGTCACAAAGGTGTGCATGTACATTGAACACTGTACTAGCCACGTCAACATCATATGTACCGACCTGTTCATCATTATTGCCTGTCCCAAGGGTGTGCATGACAATTGCACACTGTACTAGCCACGTCAACATTTTTTGTACCGACCTGCTCATCATTATTGCCTGTCCCATTAGTGTGCATGTACATTGAACACTGTACTAGCCACGTCAACATCATATGTACCGACCTGTTCATCATTATTGCCTGTCCAAGGGTGAGCATGTATATCGAACACTGTACTAGCCACGTCAACATCATATGTACCGACCTGCTCATCAGTATTGCCTGTCCCAAGCGTGTGCATGAACATTGAACTCTGTGCTAGCCACGTAAACATAATATGTGCCGACCTGTTCATCATTATTGCCTGGCCCAAGGGTGTGCATGTACATTGAACACTGTACTAGCCTCGTCAACATCATATGTTCCGTCCTGTTCATTATTATTGCCTGTCCCAAGTGTGTGCATGTACATTGAACACTGTACTAGCCACGTCAACATCATATGTACCGACCTGCTCATCATTATTGCCTGTCCCAAAGGTATGCATGTACATTGAACACTGTACTAGCCACGTCAACATCATATGAACCGACCTGCTAATTATTAATTCCTGGCCCAAGGGTGTGCATGTACATTGAACACTGTACTAGCCACGTCAACATCATATGTACCGACCTGCTCATCATTATTGCCTGTCCCAAGGGTATGCATGTACATTGAACACTGTACTAGCCACGTCAACATCATATGAACCGAACTGCTCATCATTATTGCCTGTCCCAAGGGTGTGCCTGTACATTGAACACTGCACTAGCCACGTCAACATCATATGTACCGACCTGTTCATCATTATTGAAATGTCCCAAGGGTGGGCATGTTCATTGAACATTGTACTTGACACGTCTACATCATATGTACCGACCTGCTCATCATTATTGCCTGTCCCAAGTGTGGGCATGTACATTGAACTCTG
Organism: Congeria kusceri; assembly: GCA_027627225.1. Lineage (NCBI taxonomy): Eukaryota > Metazoa > Mollusca > Bivalvia > Myida > Dreissenidae > Congeria > Congeria kusceri. The sequence continues at coordinate 11,070,360 of CM051037.1, read as the reverse complement.
TACTAGCTACGTCAACATAATATGTTCCGACCTGTTCATCATTATTGCTTGTCCCAAGTGTGTGCATGTACATTGAACACTGTACTAGCCACGTCAGCATCAAATGTACCGACCTGTTCATCATTATTGCTTGTCCCAAGGGTGAGAATGTACATTGAACACTGAACTAGCCACGTCAACATCATATGTACCGTCCTGTTCATTATTATTGCCAGTCCCAAGCCTGTGCATGTACATTGAACACTGTACTCGCCACGTCAGCATCATATGTACCGACCTGCTCATCATTATTGCCTGTTCCAAGGGTGTGCATGTACATAGAACACTGTACTAGCCACGTCAACATCATATGTTCCGACCTGGTCATCATTATTGCATGTCCTAAGTGTGTACATGTACATTGAACACTGTACTAGCCACGTCAGCATCATATGTACCGACCTGCTCATCATTATGGCCTGTCACAAACGTGTGCATGTACATTGAACACTGTACTAGCCACGTCAACATCATATGTACCGACCTGTTCATTATTATTGCCTGTCCCAAGGGTGTGCATGACAATTGCACACTGTACTAGCCACGTCAACATTTTTTGTACCGGCCTGCTCATCATTATTGCCTGTCCCAAGTGTGTGCATGTACATTGAACACTGTACTAGCCACGTCAACATCATATGTACCGACCTGTTCATCATTATTGCCTGTCCCAATGGTGAGCATGTCTATCGAACACTGTACTAGCCACGTCAACATCATATGTACCGACCTGCTCATCATTATTGCCTGTCCCAAGCGTGTGCATGAACATTGAACTCTGTACTAGCCACGTAAACATAATATGTGCCGACCTGTTCATCATTATTGCCTGGCCCAAGGGTGTGCATGTACATTGAACACTGTACTAGCCTCGTCAACATCATATGTTCCGTCCTGTTCATTATTATTGCCTGTCCCAAGGGTGTGCATGTACATTGAACACTGTACTAGCCACGACAGCATCATATGTACCGACATGCTCATCATTATTGCCTGTCCCAAGGGTGTGCATGTACATTGAACACAGTACTAGCCACGTCTACATCATATGTACCGACCTGCTCATCATTATTGCCTGTCCCATAAGTGTGCATGTACATTGAACACAGTAATAGCCACGTCAACATCATATGTACCGTCCTGTTCATTATTATTGCCTGTCCCAAGTGTGTGCATGTTCGTTGAACACAGTACTAGCCACGTCAACATCATATGTACCGACCTGCTCATCATTATTGCCTGTCCCAAGGGTTTGCATGTACATTGAACACTGTACTAGCCATGTCAACATCATATGTATGGACCTGCTCATCATTATTGCCTGTCCCAAGGGTGTGCATGTACATTGAACACAGTACTAGCCACGTCAACATCATACGTACCGTCCTGTTCATTATTATTGCCTGTCCCAAGGGTGTGCATGTACATTGAGCACTGTACTAGCCACGTCAGCATCATATGTACCGACCTGCTCATCATGATTGCCTGTCCCAAGCGTGTGCATGTACGTTGAACACTGTACTAGCCACGTCAACACCATATGTATGGACCCGCTCATCATTATTGCCTATCCCAACATTGTGCATGTACATTGAACACTGTACTTGCCACGTCAGCATCATACGTACCGACCTGCTCATCATTATTGCCTGTTCCAATGGTGTGCATGTACATTGAACACTGTACTAGCCACGTCAACATCATATGTTCCGACCTGGTCATCATTATTGCATGTCCTAAGGGTGTACATGTACATTGAACACTGTACTAGCCACGTCAGCATCATATGTACCGACCTGCTCATCATTATGGCTTGTCACAAAGGTGTGCATGTACATTGAACACTGTACTAGCCACGTCAACATCATATGTACCGACCTGTTCATCATTATTGCCTGTCCCAAGGGTGTGCATGACAATTGCACACTGTACTAGCCACGTCAACATTTTTTGTACCGACCTGCTCATCATTATTGCCTGTCCCATTAGTGTGCATGTACATTGAACACTGTACTAGCCACGTCAACATCATATGTACCGACCTGTTCATCATTATTGCTTGTCCCAAGGGTGAAAATGTACATTGAACACTGTACTAGCCACGTCAACATCATATGTACCGTCCTGTTCATTATTATTGCCAGTCCCAAGCCTGTGCATGTACATTGAACACTGTACTCGCCACGTCAGCATCATATGTACCGACCTGCTCATCATTATTGCCTGTTCCAAGGGTGTGCATGTACATTGAACACTGTACTAGCCACGTCAACATCATATGTTCCGACCTGGTCATCATTATTGCATGTCCTAAGTGTGTACATGTACATTGAACACTGTACTAGCCACGTCAGCATCATATGTACCGACCTGCTCATCATTATGGCCTGTCACAAACGTGTGCATGTACATTGAACACTGTACTAGCCACGTCAACATCATATGTACCGACCTGTTCATCATTATTGCCTGTCCCAAGGGTGTGCATGACAATTGCACACTGTACTAGCCACGTCAACATTTTTTGTACCGACCTGCTCATCATTATTGCCTGTCCCAAGAGTGTGCATGTACATTGAACACTGTACTAGCCACGTCAACATCATATGTACCGACCTGTTCATCATTATTGCCTGTCCCAAGGGTGAGCATGTCTATCGAACACTGTACTAGCCACGTCAACATCATATGTACCGACCTGCTCATCATTATTGCCTGTCCCAAGCGTGTGCATGAACATTGAACTCTGTACTAGCCACGTAAACATAATATGTGCCGACCTGTTCATCATTATTGCCTGGCCCAAGGGTGTGCATGTACATTGAACACTGTACTAGCCTCGTCAACATCATATGTTCCGTCCTGTTCATTATTATTGCCTGTCCCAAGGGTGTGCATGTACATTGAACACTGTACTAGCCACGACAGCATCATATGTACCGACATGCTCATCATTATTGCCTGTCCCAAGGGTGTGCATGTACATTGAACACAGTACTAGCCACGTCAACATCATATGTACCGACCTGCTCATCATTATTGCCTGTCCCATAAGTGTGCATGTACATTGAACACTGTAATAGCCACGTCAACATCATATGTACCGTCCTGTTCATTATTATTGCCTGTCCCAAGGGTGTGCATGTTCGTTGAACACAGTACTAGCCACGTCAACATCATATGTACCGACCTGCTCATCATTATTGCCTGTCCCAAGGGTTTGCATGTACATTGAACACTGTACTAGCCATGTCAACATCATATGTATGGACCTGCTCATCATTATTGCCTGTCCCAAGGGTGTGCATGTACATTGAACACAGTACTAGCCACGTCAACATCATACGTACCGTCCTGTTCATTATTATTGCCTGTCCCAAGGGTGTGCATGTACATTGAACACTGTACTAGCCACGTCAGCATCATATGTACCGACCTGCTCATCATGATTGCCTGTCCCAAGCGTGTGCATGTACATTGAACACTGTACTAGCCACGTCAACATCATATGTATGGACCCGCTCATCATTATTGCCTATCCCAACATTGTGCATGTACATTGAACACTGTACTAGCCACGTCAACATCATATCTACTGTCCTTTTCATTATTATTGCCTGTCCCAAGGGTGTGCATGTACATTGAACACTGTAGTAGCCACGTCAGCATCATATGTACCGACCTGCTCATCATTATTGCCAGTCCCAAGCGTGTGCATGTACATTGAACACTGTACTAGCCACGTTAACATCATATGTACCGACCTGCCCATCATTATTGCCTATCCCAAGGTTGGGCATATACATTGAACACTGTACCAGCCACGTCAGCATCATATGTACCGACCTGTTCATCATTATATCCTGTTCCACGGGTGTGCATGTACATTGAACACTGTACTAGCCACGTCAGCATCATATGTACCGACCTGCTCATCATTATTGCCTGTCCCAAGGGTGCGCCTGTACATTGAACTCTGTTCTAGCCACGTCAACATCATATGTACCGACCTGTTCATCATTATTGACTGTCCCAAGGGTGGGCATGTACATTGAACACTGTACTAGCCACGTCAACATCATATGTACCGACCTGTTCATCATTATTGACTGTCCCAAGGGTGGGCATGTACATTGAACACTGTACTAGCCACGTCAACATCATATGTACCGACCTGCTCATCATTATTGCCTGTCCTAAGGGTGTGCATGTACATTGAACACTGTACTAGCCACGTCAGCATCATATGTACCGACCTGTTCATCATTATTGCCTGTCCCAAGGGTGTGCATGTACATTGAACACTGTACTAGCCACGTCAATATCATATGTACCGACCTGTTCATCATTATTGCATGTCCCAACGGTGTGCATGTACATTGAACACTGTACTAGCCACGTCAGCATCATATGAACCGACCTGCTCATCATTATTGCCTGTCCCATGGGTGTGCATGTACATTGAACACTGTACTAGCCACGTCAGCATCATATGTACCGACCTGCTCATCATTATGGCCTTTCCCATGGGTGTGCATGTACATTGAACACTGTACTAGCCACGTCAACATCATATGTACCGACCTGCTCATCATTATTGCCTGTCCCAAGGGTGTGCATGTACATTGAACACTGTACTAGCCACGTCAGCATCATATGTACCGACCTGTTCATCATTATTGCCTGTCCCAAGGGTGTGCATGTACATCATTGAACACTGTACTAGCCACGTCAATATCATATGTACCGACCTGTTCATCATTATTGCATGTCCCAACGGTGTGCATGTACATTGAACACTGTACTAGCCACGTCAGCATCATATGAACCGACCTGCTCATCATTATTGCCTGTCCCATGGGTGTGCATGTACATTGAACACTGTACTAGCCACGTCAGCATCATATGTACCGACCTGCTCATCATTATGGCCTTTCCCATGGGTGTGCATGTACATTGAACACTGTACTAGCCACGTCAACATCATATGTACCGATCTGTTCATCATTATTGCCTGTCCCAAGGGTGTGCATGTACATAGAACACTGTACTAGCCACGTCAACATTTTTTGTACCGACCTGCTCATCATTATTTCCTGTCCCAAGTGTGTGCCTGTACATTGAACACTGTACTAGCCACGTCAACATCATATGTACCGACCTGTTCATCATTATTGCCTGTCCCAAGGGTGGGCATGTACATTGAATACTGTACTAGCCACGTCAACATCATATGTACCGACCTGCTCATCATTATTGCCTGTCCCAAAGGTGTGCATGTACATTGAACACTGTACTAGCCACCCTGGTTCACATAATTCGCTAGATAAAAGTTATACATGTTTATATAATTATCTCACTACTCGGAATATGACATCATGGAATTAAAATAATCCACGCTGTTTATTAGTTTGTCCAGAAATCGGACGTAAGATACTTTAATTGTGACCGAGATACTGACAATAATTGTACCAAATGTTCAGTACAACATAAAATAGTATTTCAATTGTTGCTCAAAAGAGAGATTAACTCCAATATTTTGAATAAAACTGTTACATTTTTAGAGATGAATAACAATTTACGATAGAAAAAGTACAACCAAAATATTATAAGATACGTTACATCAAACTCGAATTAAAAAAAGAAACCCGTTAATAACTTCATGCATGGTGTGTATTTTCAAATAACCATTAACTATTTTCGTCCATGTGAAATAACAAACTATTGGCTAAAGATTCCTAAATATAAACGTAAAGCTATGTTAAAGAAATAAAACTTCAGATACGTTCAAATAAGATACAATATGCAAAATTCATACATTGTTGATTTTACATAATACATGTACAACTACTACATATAGAAGGTTAAAAGTCGCTGATATAGTAAATATGGTCATTTCCTTATGGCAAAAAGTCACATACCATGTGCAGATAACTGTTTAACAAAATGATATTAAAAAGCAATTTAAAACGTTAACGTGGAATTGACCAATAATAAAATAATTTTTTAATTAGCCCATACAGCCATAACTCCAGTCCATGTACATGTACCGGTATATACGCTGATTCAAAAGTTGTTTAATAATCACAACCTCAAATCATGCCAAAACACGATTCAGTAGTAGATGTAAGTGTTTTGTTTTCGTTTATTCGATTATTTTCTACCGTTTCCATATGTATTTTAACGTTGTATCTCTACTCTCAAGGGTATTTGTCTCTTTAATCTCATTTGAAAATATTTATATGAAACACCATACATATATCAATTTAAATTTCAGTCCTATTTCCTACAGGACCATAAACTTTAAAGGGACTTTTCAACGAAAAATTGGTTTCCTATTGAACTATAAATTATATTAGATAATAAAAATGCGCTAAACTAAGACAAACACATAAATATATAATAAATAATATGATATATTATGATATATTTGATAACACATATCAGCAAAAATGTTTTAAAAATTAAAACCTCTGGCGGGTATGGAACTCACGACTTTGTAGCCATACGAAGAAATGACAGTAGACAGCGCTTTAACCAAACGCGCTATTCTGCTTTGTATGGAAACGTGTGTAAACTATTGTTACGCAATACTCACAATTCTGACATCAAAATGTAAACACGAAAAGGGCTAAACAAACACGACTCGTATTATAAATTGATTTTAATCTCATATTGTGAAAACTAGTTTTCCATTATATGTACCTTATATTAAATGTTTTTATATGCAATTGTAAATATATTTCCCCTTGAGGCCCTTTTCGTTGCGATAGTCTCTTTAGATTTTATTTTAAATTAAGGCTAACGAACATGAACGCAGACTTTTTCAAAGACCGTTACTGTCAAGTTCATGCGACTGTCCTAGTAATTATTTCTGATTATTCATCCCAAATTATTTGTGTTAAAGAAATGTGATAGCAAAAGTCATTATTAAAAATTAATCGACTGTTAACGATTGAACTTAAAAGATGAAGTACTAATATGCTAATTAAATACACGAATTTTTCGATAATATGGAATTTAAGAAAAGATGCCAAGTGTGATAATGTCAGATATTTAATAATACATTTATTATACATTGAATATGGATTTTTATCGGTATTGTTCTGGTGGTGGAAAAACTGTAATTAATAACTACACATGCAAAAGAAGAGAAAATCAATTCATTTAAAAATAACCAATTGAGGAGCGCTTTTCAGAGAGGGGTAATAATGACTTTTAGGCAATCCATTATTTCTAAATAATAATTCCACAAACCTAGATAACCTTAATGCCATGTTTTTCGTTATATTACACATATATGTCGTGGCTTGTTTAACTAATGTTTCTTCTATTAAGTGCTCACGCCGGGTTTTGGGATGAGAACATACTAGTATTTTTGGTTGTCAAAATAATATTGAGAGTACGCCAATTACCAATGGGATATTACCAGAGGTTCTCTATAAGGCTTAATATGAGTTTTCTTCTACTGAGGCCCGTGGAGTAAAATTACTTTTACATTTAATAACCCACATAGTACACATAAAGCTCGTGCAAATAGGAACGGAGCAAAGATCACGTGCACGTTTAAATACCTGTGTGTTTTAATAACTTTAAAGTGTAATTTCTTTGAATGTGAATTGAGGTTTAACTGTTAAATATGACGTTTCATCATGTTGTGCATAACTGGTTTAATTATATTTAAACGTTAATGAAACTGCTGCATATGTTAGTTATATTACCTTTAAAATGTACCACTGATAAAAAATACATCAGCTTAAAGGGCGTGCCAGGTGACACATCGCCAAAGCGAACGATTACGTTAGGTTATAGTTGTAGCATACTTTGACCGAAATATGTTCGTTATTTAACGAACCCGCAGGGCGAGAATAAATGATTAACATATTAAGGTAAAAGGGTGCTATACGTGTTTTATACCATATTTACCAATCACATCGCAACTTTCTACAATGCCGATCCCAATAGGCAGTTCCTAGACGGCACGTAATGTCTGACTTGCTTGACATCTGTGTCATTTCCAAATTTAGCGCTGTCGCATGGTCACGTGATGCGATCCGAACGTGCAAGCTTGCCATGCAATAAGAATGCGTGCGTATTAATCACAACTAAATTTCAATATACCGCACGATGCTTATTGCACGATAAGCTTGCATAATAGGCTCCGCCCACCAGTTACCGTTCTGATATAAAAGTTATTAAATACCGAAAAAGAAAGAAAACTCTCTGAAATATGGTATAAATATGCTCACAAACACAAGCCATTATTTGTCACAGACTGTCAGATAATATCTTGAATTCACACGTAAAACAGATTGCTTATCTAACAAATTTGTTAAGACAGCTTTAATTGGTCACAAAAATATGTTGAACAGGATTGATTGTCGTTGATGTTGTCCCTGTAAGTCACTTATTTGTAAGCAATAAGAATGTTGGCTTAGAGTTCATTGAAGGAGAACACAAAATATTCTGAAACCTTGCAAATATTTATAAAAAAAAAGACATGCCATATTCAACGCAGAAGAATAAAAAAAAATACATGATAATTAAATATGTGTGTCGGAACTTGTATGAATCTTTTCTTCAGAATGTACTGAACCACACACTTATCTGCATGAAACACTCATGCGAGTTCGATGGCAAACACATTTATATTAAAGACAGGATTGTGTTACTTATCACTTGCTTTGCCTTATTGAAGGCTCTGTCACTCCGTGGCAAATTTGAGTTTTGAGTTCTGTACGAGTCCCTGCGAGTTATAACTCGCCGTAAAGTGGACGAGTTAACCGCGGAATTTGTTTCAAGACGACATTTGTTCGGGTTCTTTTCAACCTTGACACGACATTGACACGACGCAATTACGATGCTCAAATTTCATCACAAGTTCAGCCCAGATATGAGTACGATATCTTTGCGACAATCGAAAATTTGTCTTCGAGAATGTAGGAGTGTGGACGTGTCTGTACGATTTGTGAGGACATGAGCACAAGTTTATGACGACATTTTACGAGAAACGGACGAGCAGATGTCGTAGGCAAGTCTCCAAAACTCGCAGCAAATTCGTGTTATGTCGTAGTACGATAATATACTGCGACACTCTACGACAAGGGAGGACATGTCTACGGAATGTTTTCGCGGGTGTTTGAGAGTGCGCGAGATTCCTTTTACATGTCTTCGACACGTGTACGAGAATAAAAAGTCGCCGAGAAGCGGCGATAATTTTAAACGGTTTAAACTTCTCGCCGCTACTTGGCGAGTTCTGGCGATATAAGAAGACATAAGTAGACATCACTGCGACAAAGAACGATATGTTTACAAGATTTACACGACACCAGGCGAGTTGTGGCGAGTTACAACTCGCGCGAACTCGTAGTTTAAATTCGCGAAAGTGTGACAGGGCCTTAACAGTGTAAACAAATGAATTTGGCTCACTTAGATGTACTAACAGTAAGAAATTTAACAATTTAATGTTATACTAATTTTGTACTTACTGTATACGGAAACATGGCAAAGGAAAACTATGAGAGAGCAAGAAAACTTACATTAACTGAATCTTTTAAATGTTTATAAGGATGATGATTTTGATGATGAGTATTATTCTGACGCTGATTCTGCTGCTGCTGCTGTTGATGATGATGATGATAGCAATTATGAATACGGTGATGATGACAATCATCACCGATTGGCTATCGCTCCCAGACAGGTTAGCTGAGATACGTTGACAGTGCAAGCTGTAGAATGCAGAGGTCCCGTTCCCGATGTGACCCGGGGACGTCGCGCTTGGTGTGAAACGCCAATGCTCCTTAATCTAACGTCACGTACGGAATACGCGTCAGTATAGCCAAGATAGTACCATTCATTATTCTACTGTTCTACAGCAAAGTGATTACATATATATATAAATATAACGAAATAAACACATGATCTTTCTTCTGTTTACAGCAAAGTAACTACATATATTAAAATATTACGGCACATACACGTGATAGTAATGCATATGACCAACTGACTTATTGACATGAAATAAATTGGAAACATTGTGTTATTAATGCTTTTACACAATGTTTTCGTTTGTTTAGATTGTAATAGCATGTCAAACGTTGCAAAATTGAATATACATGTATTCGAATATAGTGAAAATATCTAGTTTCTAAAACCACAAATGAACTAAAATAGATCTTACACTGTATTAAAACAATTATCCTCAATATAGTGTATTACCCAGAAATCTTAACTAAAGTTGTGCTTAAGAAAAAACATTCAGATTTTATATGTGAAATCCAACGATCTTTGTATACAACAAAATAAAATACTTAACATATAAGCACTATTACTAGTTTAAAACATTTTAATGTAGGAGAACTACATATAAAACAGCAACATAATTAAGTAATTTTATGAATGTAAGAAATTTAATCAAGTTTTCTCTAAGGAGCTTTGTGAATACCAATCTTGGGCAAAGTACACAGCGATGCTCATTTGACCAATGTCAAAACAATGTATGTTTAATTAAATGAAATGAACTCTTGCGATTTTAAGGGCACAATATTACATTGTATATTTTCATTTTATTTTGTTATCAATATGTCATACATTGCATGTCTATCAGTTTATTAATTTGCACGATAATTACAACATGTAGTTCTGAATTTCTACAGTCCATTGTTCAGGCAAACTGACCAAATAAATTAATCGTTATATACACAAATATGTATTTTTAACCACAAACGTTAATTCAATAAAACTCTAAACCTGACAGTCAGAGAGCAAATTTGTACGTAAGCACAAAACGTTATACGGGATGTTTTCTAAAGAATGCCGTAGAACGAACTCCTTGAAATCCTGAATATTTCTTCCATAGGCATTTAGCGCGTTGCTAGGATAATATTTAATAAAAACATCGTTCGTATGACACATAATAAGGAAATGTTGAAAAAAAAAAAATTTGTGCAAACATATTTTTCAATATATATATATTGTTATTGACACATATTTTTTTTCAGAAATATTGTTTTTATCATTCTTTGATTAATTGTCATTAGAAATAATGTTTTACTAATTGTCATATTAACGAGCCTGTGATCTGCCACCACGAGCTTATTAGAGCTACGTGTTAGTATTAATGGAAAACATATCACAATGAATACACGTTTTAAATTCAGTATAAAGGGTCAAAACTAAATTTTTAATGCGAATACATATGCTACTTCTACTACAATTTAAAAACAACATTATTCGTCTATCAACTACGGAATTAAAAGCAGGGTGTGAGTAATACAAGTGTACCAAATGCAATCACATGTATTACCTTAATTATTTCATTTGACAAACGTTGATTAAATACGTGTTTATGTAAATCATGCTTTCTTAAAGCAAGTTTGATTTATGTTTTCAGAATGACAGTTTTCTGTTACAAAAGCATTTAAAATTAAAAAATATATATACTGAAGCAAAAAAGAAACTTTTGCTTAGTTTGAATTTAGATAATTTGTTAACGTTTGATTACATTTTACTGTTTGCTGTTTGAGTTTTTCTTAAGAAGTTACTGGGATTACCTGATCGATGTTGCAAAGTTGAACGATTTTACAATAACCACATGTATTTGGGTGTGTACATCTCTTACGTAACCGTGACAATTTGACATGTATGATATTTTCCGAACGATTGTTTCTTTATTGGTTCAGTATATGTGCAATATTGTTAGACGCGGGCATGTAAGAACTGATTACGATTTTCACGCAAAGTTTACACTATTAAATGAAGGGAAAACTGTTATCAAATGATAATTAATCCTCTTAATTCGATTGTTATTTAAAATTTCATTCCATAAAGCTGAATCAGAAAATTACATTGCGTTACATTAGAAAAAAAAAGAGTAATGAACTAAGTTTTAAATATGCAAGTTTCGATAACCCCACAAAATGGCATTAATCACTCATTAATCATCGCTATGTATCTATAATTATCGCCACCAAGTCTATTACAACGTCGCTTATGCATTCGAAATGGAAACAGTCCATATTTCATTTCAGTTGAAATACGAACAATCAGGATTTGCGATTTCTATATAATAATATTACTCACTATTTCATCGTGAGTAAAACAATTATTGCCAAAATTGTTTCAACCAACAAAAAAGAAACAACAAAGCAAATAGGTATAAGGTTTGTTATTGGCAGCAATTCATACATAAAAAAAATCGATTTTTGATTTGAGTCGGCCCAATCGTCTAACCGCAATAAACAGTGGCTTGGTTGCTGGCCGAAACGGAAGAGTGCCCTATATACTGCTGTCCTACCCACTAAGAACCTGCTGTCCTACCCACTAAGAACGCGTGGAATGTACTGTTTGAGGTAAACATTCTGAGAACTGAAAATATACTTAAAACAATTCTACAGCTGATGTCTTAAATTGTATAAAATAAAAATCATATCTTCAAACAAACGCCATCCCATTTTGAAATTCTGCAAACGAAGGAAAAATTATATAGAATACGATCCTTCCTCAGACTCTCTGTTTAACATCCTTTCCAAATCGATTCACTTTTCAAGCATACATACAGGTAAATAATGAACACGGAAATATAATACAACATTATTCCACAAATATCTGCAGAATGCAAATACAACTATAAACTCATGAAATAACGTAAAGCTCCATAAGATTTTATCTAAAATATAAAGTAGAACCATTAAAACCAAACAGGGTAGGTGGGCGGTCAAACGACCTTAATTGCTGCAAACAAAACCTCGAGTGACGAAACAAGCCGTCTAGCGAATATATATCACCACATAACCTTGTAATGCACGAGCTATTTTCCCGCTCAATCAATTCGTATCTTACGACAAAGTACGAACGAAACTGGAAACTGTTAATAGAAACAATTTAGAAACGTGGATAGTTTTATTTTAACGCGGACGCCCTCTTATTCCCGTGTCTGTTAATTTGCATAAGTGGCTACATAATCTATCAATGCCCGTGACGGCTGCGTCAGATAAACTGATAGTGATTAGCACGTGGTTTCCAGCATCTGCGGAGTTGAATCATTAGAAGATGTCTGTTTGTTGGGCATAGAATGGACGATCATCGAAATAATAAGAATAACGGACGTGAATACTAAATTGGAAATATAGGGCAATCCAATATTATTATTACCAGTAAATGCACGTGTAAATGCACATTCTTTACAAGAACATGCAGGGAGCGAATGCAGGATGACCACCCGATGAGCACCAATTCAAAAGTATGCTTGATTTAAAGCATATCAGCATACGCAATACCAAGTACAAAGTATGTATAGAGAATAGTATGTGGGTGTTGGATTAAGGTAATGTTTATCATGCGAGGCTGATACAATATTTCGAGCCGAGCTTGATAAAATGTATCTTTATCAAACACTCGTATAATATTTGCATTTATCCCTTACAACTTAATAAAACAATTAACGTAAATTATTTAGGTTATTCATGTATCACTGGTGAAATCTTACTGGGGCGGTAAGATCGGTTTACTCACGGTTTACTCACGGCACATATATCAATAATGATTTAATTAATATCAAATAATTTTGGGGTCCGAAAAGTTTTCTTTTGAAGTCCGAAAAATCTGGGGCCCATAAGACTTCTTATGTAGGTGTTAACCGAAAAATCTGGGGTCCGAGAAGTCACGTAACCGATCATCTTTGCCCTTAGCGTAAAAATGATACCTCAATATTAATTTCAACACCGATTGTAATTTTTAAAGACATTTCTTGTTTGCTTTAAAAATATATATACATAAAATATTAACCTACATTGCTTGTTTTCGGTACCACTATTTCTGTTTTAAGTTCGCATATACACTAACTAACATCTCGCATTTTATTTTGGCAACGCTAAGGCCTTAGATGAAACACTTCCCCTTAGTTAAATACAAGACACCTGCTAACGTTGTATCAAGTTTCTTATTTGCTTTTTTTAAATGAACAGCAAATAGTGTCATCGTACGACAAAATCGGGTTAAACGTGATATTTTCTGAAAACAACACGGTGACTATTGTAACTAACACTTAACAGATCGTTTTTGATTACAAGTTGATTGCTTACCTTCGCATACCAACGACTGCTCGTCTTGTGTTGTTAAATGAATGTTATTTAGAAACATATTTTCACCTTTATTAACAAGTGCGGACAACGCGTTTCGATTTCGTTTACGAAATCATATTAAAGAAAAGTTAGTTAATCTACGTTTGCGTCGGTGAAAACAAATTATTCAGACAATTTACAAAACTGATAACACTTCTATATTGATTGCTGTCATTTTAGAATACTTGCACTAAATCATCCATGAAAGTTTGATAGTTTAATGTCCATGCATTGCGTTAAATCCCAAGAGCCATGAGATCAACATATACATTACTAATTAATACAGCAAGTCATAAGTTAGAGTTGTGTAAAATATATGTAAAAATAGCGCGTAGAGCTATAGTATGTGATGGAGATGAAACATTATGTCATTTGACATAAACCAATGAAAACCTGTACACCATAGCAGATAAGCAGACGTTAGTATAACTGACAGATAGCTCAATATACTCAATATATAGAGAATACTAGGTTAGTGTTATATAAAGATACGTTTATTTAGCGAGGCTTAGAAAATCTGAGCCACGAGCCTGGGAGAGAGGTTCATGTTTTCGTGCCGAGCAAATAAACTTATCTTTTATCAACACTTAGATATCTACCTGGTATTCTAGTTATATCATCATTTCCTGTCTTTATTTTTAAAATAAACAAAGAAAATCACTAAATGGCTAATACGCATAAAATGACGTCAAGACCATAAACAAAATAATGTCATTATACTGCTCATGGTCGAAATACAGCAAGGTTTACCTAAAGGGGTGTTATTTTGTCAATGCAGGCGTGATGATGGGATAAAGTTGAACCTTCTATATTTCACAGCAGAGACTTGTGGACCATTAAACGTTGTAAACATTTATTATGGATATCTCAATAGGAAATACGTAATTGAATATGCACACAAATTAGAAGCCCAATAACAATAAAGTCATAAATAGCATACTAAATGCTATACTTTAATATACTTTACATTCATATATGTTGTATTAGCATGTATAATACAAATGTCATAAACATAATAAAATGATTGCATGTCATCTCTTCATCTAGCTTTAGTCTCAACCATACAATTACAATTACGATTATTATCATTGGTCACTCAAAATGTAGCGGTATTGTACTGATGCCTTTAACATTCCTGGTAAATATTTTGTGTTCCCGTCTGTTCTTGATGAAGGTCAGCAGCGCAATGTGTTTATGTATACAATATCATGTAACTGAACAAGGTTTCCAGTAGCCAATGTAAAGTAAACGAAGAAGTAGTTCATTCGCGATTTCGATTTTGAGTACACTTGCTTATACCTGGCAATGCTAATTAATGAATACTTACGACGTTCAGTGAAATACATGTTTGTCAGCAGTCTAAATGGCTGAATATGTAGCTGCGTACCGCAATTTGCCCATTCTTTTTCTCTCCCTTGCGTCGTATTTTTAGTGTAATTTTACACTGTTCTCATTTATGTGTTCCAAGACCGTCAGTCAGTATTTATTACAGCTACTAACTTTCGGAAGATGCTTTTTGTTTCGTTTGTTTAAGATTGCTTGATTACGCTTCCATATACCACACAACTTTGTCTACCTTATCTTCATCTTGTCAACGTTCAGAAGCAAAGTGTAAAATCTCGTGTGACAGACGCAACCCATTTGCAAAACGCTATAGCTATTGCATTTCATAGGTCAGCAGGTCTTTGAGAAACTTATAATGATAATATTCGATAGTTCATAATGCAACCACTACTGGCGAAATGTAGTGAAAAAGAAGTATTAAATACATCTTATAAACATTTATATTGTAATATAATACGACTGTTCTCTAATACATCAAACATGGTACGCTTATACGTGATTGCTGTATTCACTTGAACACAGCCATTTGCCCGGGGTTTAAGGTGGTTATACTAGTTCCAACGTTATTATCATAAAGAATAAACGATCACTTTATCATTTCAAAATGTTTCAGAATTGGGTGCTAAATTAACATTCAAAAGTACTTCAAGTCACTGCAAATATCCAATCAAAGAAGAGATCACCTTTGGGACACACAACGCAATGTGCTGTCATCACAAATCACGCCCCTTTAGTCCATACTGGTTATGGGTTGGTAGACACCATGACGCTATACAGAGCGAAGGTTTACATATACGGTATGTTCACTCCGTAGTGAGCAGTTGGCAAAGTGACCTAACTTCAGGAAAGATGAAGGGACTCTTAGGACTGGCAGCAGTGTGTCTATTGGTGGCGTTTA
Source organism: Congeria kusceri (assembly GCA_027627225.1). NCBI lineage: Eukaryota > Metazoa > Mollusca > Bivalvia > Myida > Dreissenidae > Congeria > Congeria kusceri. The sequence goes on along the minus strand of CM051037.1, from coordinate 11,053,959 downwards.
CAGGTCAGATATCTTAGTTATACCTACTTTTTGAGATTTGTATATTTTGGTGGTGTGTACTGTACACAAATATATTTGTATCACAATAATTACGTCATTGGACAGTATATTAATTGTTTGTTTGTGTACATAACTATCTTGTATGACACATTGAAATGTTAAATTTCAAGTTTATGATATTGATGTAAAAAATGAAATAATTAAACAAAGACACGGACAGGAATCCTGATTCCGTCAGTAAAATTTCGCTGTGTTACAAGACGACGACGATGCGACAACGATACATTTTAACGGTTTTTTTTATGTAGAGTTCGCACTTACAAAAAACGTGGACACAAGAAATTTGGACGATAATTATGATCTAAATTTGTCTGTGAAATTGTAGACAACGATAATTATCGCCCAAAGCTCCTCGCCACCGCATAAATTGTTGGTAGGATGAAATTCCTTGACTGACACCGGTTAGATGAATGAGTTATGCTTTTTTTGCAAAATAGTTAAATCGAAAGCACATGTATTGAATATATGGTTGCATTGTAATCTCTTTAACGAAACATGTTTTATTATGTTTTTATTATAAATGTTATAACTATTAGACGGTGCCTGGTCAAAATATAAATCTCGGTGCGACAGTCCTCATCATCTCGTGCTTATTGTCGACGACGATGCGACAATTCGAAATATATTATATATTTAACGTGCCCATGAAACAAGTAGCAATTCTACTGAATTATTACCTAATGCAAGACCGCCGTTGGGTAAATAATTGAAATAAATAAGCAGACTAATATCTTTATTATTGTGCTTAATTTTGATACTGAATATTGCATAAATATTTTTTATCGGACACAAATTAAAACGAAACGGAAAGTATAAAGCTTAACCTTCAAATTCCTAACATTTTGGCGAAGCAACTGCCCATACCGATATAATATCCATTAAGGTTGAAGGAACGTTCTGAATGGACAACATCGTCACGTGACAGTTACCTATTAAACGAAAAGCAACTCAGGGTCACATTCCGCTAAGTAACATCAATGTAATTATTATAATGACATAAAAACATTATGGATGCATAAAATTGCTTGTATCAACATTTTTTAATAGACTACAAACACAGTTTTTATATGGTGATGGGGGTTATGTCCGGATTGTAAATCAATGGGAGGGATTTTGTCCGGGTACGTTACATATAGCGGGAGGGAATATGCCAGGGATAATTTTGTCCGGATACCTGCAATTTTTTAATGCAAGATCTGCAAAAAATGAAAGTTAAAAGTAACTGCGTCTCATCGTCGATGAGAAGTACTAAGCGAAAAATTCGGCGGAAAAAGGATTTCAAAGTCATGTCATAAATATATTTGTAAACATTGCTACAACCATGTGGCTATGACTAGACATGAATTCTGTTTAATTGCAAAGAAATCATAGAATTTATAGACACAATAGTATATTCATTAATTTGCAATCATATTGTAACTGGCACATTATGTGTTCACGCTAACAAATTCATGCTATAAAATAATGCATTTAAAGGGACCTGTTTACATATTGACGAATTGACATTTTTCCAACCTTTTGTCACAGATTCCAAAATTAAAAGCACAGTGCATACAAGGTAGCGAAATAACACTACAGACATAGAAATAAACTGTAAATACCGTTTTGTTTATGAGTAATCATCAGTTGGAATTGATAATAAAAGTATAAAGCGTTTGTAACGCTTAACGATGAAGTGTTTCTGTTGTTTTCGTTAAAATGGCATGTGAATCACTAACATTATAACTAAGTAGAAATGCAGCTTTGAGTATAATAATCGGAGTGGCCGAGTGGTTAAGGCGGTAGCCGTTTAATCTAGATGTCCCAGGTTCGAACCCGCTTGGTACCATATGTGTTTCTTTTATTTTTTTAATCCATTTCTTGTTATTATACTTGAGCTCCTTAGATACGATGCTTAAATCGTTCAAGTTAAGACATTTAATGGCATACTTCAAAAATGCAAAAATCTGTTAATAAGTCAATTTAATATGCATCCAATGTATTCCTTAGTTGCGTGTTTCTTGAATACTTGTTAACTGCGTCATCAGGATTAAATCTATTTATGGTTTTAACATCATATTGATACAATCCCATTTCAGAGGCCCAGATAACTGCATGGACACAGAGTGGTTTCACGGTCACAGCTGGGACAGCTGCCTCTGTCACGATGAAGTACGGTACAAAAGTGGCCGAGACCAGTACAGCTGCTGCAGCTATTGTGCCATTAACAGCAACACCTACAGTTAGCACCGCGACTGTCAATTACGCCTTCACGGCCTCTGGAAACCCAAACGGTGTGGGTAATATTGCCACAGTTACATCGGGAGCAATAACACTGGCTTCAGGAAAATCCATTGACTACGAAACAACGAGGTCCATTGTTTTTGTTGTGACGTATGTAGTAACATTGTATTTGTTGTTTGTTAATTATTAAATGAACTTATTTTTTTTATTGCAAATATCCAGCGTTTTACTTTGATTTTAATTATAAATATTTTTGGTAACGCTACACAGTTCATACGCAGTCTATTTCATGTTTGAGTTTATACGTATTTTGTTTCATTCTTTAGTTCAGAATAACAATTACTGATGCTCTGATCTTTTCACTGTTGGTCGAGCGGAAGTACAGCATATTATCATTTTACTCTAGGTTTTGATCCTTTCTATGTTTTATTAATATATTGTATGCTCTATTATGTGAATGAACTCCATAGTAGCTCGGAGGGCGGATTTCAAATACCGAGTACTGACTTTATTTCGTACTGCAAGGCCTCCGGCCCAAAATACAAACATGCAGTATGATTTGTAGTGACAAAACTATAATCAGATACATATTGCAGATGTACATCAGTAATATATGTAGATATATAATAGCTACATGTATAATTATATAAATGAATACATGGGCAAAGATACGTAGTGTTTCGCATATAAAATGTTTGTACATTGTAAGCTCTTTCACATTTAAACATCGATAAAGTTTGATCTGAGCATAAATGCAGCATCCAGGTACCTAGCTAGTATAAACATACTTTGATTTGTTATATCAGACATAATTGGAACAAACAGTTGGTCTGTGTTGATACATGTACTGGCTCGCCATTGTAGCCATTCAAAACCAACAACAGACACAACATTTCAAACACAATTCAGTAAGCATGGTGTTCAGCACTATGGTTTCATTCAGACCAATGATCATTTATACCGTCTCAATATACAAGCATATGATGTTTCAGCTCTTGCCTGTTAAGTATCATCGCGGGGAAAACATAGAGGGATCGCTTGTCTTAATAAGTTTATTCTTGCAGTGCAACGGAAAACGGTGCTGCACCTGGTGCAACTGTCGGCACGGCAACTGTGACTGTTGAGATCAAGAACAAGGTCGAGTACAGCCAGACTCTGTACGGAGTGTGCGCCCCCGATGGAGCAACAGCGGGTATAATAATACTTATATACATGCAAAAGTGAAAATTCGTTTGAGTATTTTATCGTATGAGTATGGATGAATCGTTAATTTCTTTCTTACAATATACAAAACAAATTGCATCAGCAGATTAACCATTAACACGTTCGATAAATGATATTTTTCATTTTATTTGAAGTTGGCGCTGATAATTGTTTCCAAGCATGATTGAACATTATGCACTATCTCGCTGTTTAAGGAACAACTATAGGAACATTTAAAGTAGCAGACGCTGCCACCGATGATACGGTTGCCTATACATCATCACTGAGTAAGGCATTTATTCTGCCTGTAAATAATAAATATTAACGCGTAACACTTCACTTAACATGCATTTTGGAAACACATTTATAAAATGCATTTTAATCAGCAGTATTATTATTTAAAACGTGTTCGAATTTTTAAACCATGGTGAATGTTACGTTTTATTGTTATTTAATAAAGCTAGTCGGAAGCTGCAGTAATATTGATATGAATATTTTCAGCTGGGACGTCTGAGTTAAAGTACGATGGAACGACAGAGTGCTGTCGGTCAATACAGGGAAGACACTGGACCAGAAAAGTCTAGGAGGTTACGAAATTACCCTCACAGCGACCCCTAGCGGCGGCTCCTCCGATACAACAGCAGCTACCACCAAACTGTTGGTGGTCGTTGCTACCTGCAGCAGTGGCGCTATGCATGTCACCGCCATGTTTGCAGCTGTGGTGGTGACATTCGCGGCTGCTTTGCTCATTTAAGCGTTAGTTTTACTAGTGGTCAGATAACCTGCAGATAAATACTTCACATATTGAAATAAAAGACAAATTAACAAAAATATAGCACACGAACAATACAATTATGTGATAAGTCTTACAAATCTGATTTTATTGTATGTAACAGTTTCGTTATTGGTGTGAAGCTTTACAATTTGACGCTTGCATATTATATATTTACAATTAGACTCTTGCATATTACATGTTTATTTGAAGTAGTGTCGATTTGTACTGTACTTTCTCTTTACTAACATAGAATCGTCCAGTATGAATATCCTTAAAGGGTTATGAAATCATGGACATTCTTCTTTCTTGGTTTTGCTGAGATACCTAAATAAAATTTCTACACCAACATATGCATGTGTTATTATTGCTGTAATTATTATTATTATTATTATTATTATTATTATTATTATTATTAGTAGTAGTAGTAGTAGTAGTAGTAGTAGTAGTAGTAGTAGTAGTAGTAGTAGTAGAAGAAGTAGTAGTAGTAGTAGTAGTAGTAGTATTAGTAGTAGTAGTAGTAGTAGTAGTAGTAGTAGTAGTAGTAGTAGTAGTAGTAGTACTAGTAGTAGTAGTAGTAGTAATAGACGAAGTAGTAGTAGTAGTAGTAGTAGTAGTAGTAGTAGCAGTAGTAGTAGTAGTAGTAGACGAAGTAGTAGTAGTAGTAGTAGCAGTCGTACTAGAAGTAGTAGTAGTAGTAGTAGTAGTAGTAGTAGTAGTAGTAGTAGTAGTAGTAGTAGTAGTAGTAGACGAAGTAGTAGTTGAAGTGGTAGTAGTCGTACTAGAAGTAGTAGTAGTAGTAGTAATAGTAGTAGTAGAAGTAGTAGTAGTAGTAGAAGTAATAGTAGTTGTAGTAGTAGTAGTAGTATAACGAGGGCCCCCAAATATTCGTGAACTATTTTGGTAGTTCTAAATATTTTCCAAGTACTAGCTGGTGCGCTACTAATGCAACTGCAATGATTAAAATTGTAAACGGGCACATCGACGATATTTCGCACAAATATAGCCACATATTAAAAACAGAAAATATCCTATTTTATCGAATCTATTTTTCGAGTAGCAACACTATATTTGAGGAATTGTTAAAAAATATACACAAAGATAAAAATAATAAATTTCCTTATTTTACTTCTGCTTATAATAATAATAATTTTCCTGCTCCCGTGAAAGCGTCTTCGATGATAAATACATAATAATGATAATGTTCTTAATTGTCTGAAAATTAACGTTATCTTTAGAAAATGAAATACAACGACAAAGAAACAACAATAGCAACTACAACACCAACAAAGACAATGTTTCAAGATGTTTGTTTGTGTCGCCCTTGACAAAATATGAAACTCATCAGATTGCTCTATTGTTTTTAAACATAGATATCATATCAAGAAAAGCACCATCAAATATAATTCTTACAAGAAGAGTCAGATTAAAAAATGTCAATGAATAAGGAACCCATGAGTTATTCAGTTAACATAATAAACACATCGAACTATTTATTGTTTAAAAGGTCTCGGGTCACGCACAAAAACACTCATTATTTGTTGACATTCTTTCAATATTGCTAGAGCACATGACCCAGATTAACTTTCTTTTTGATATTTGTAAATGTCCATTCATCCTTTGACTATACACATAATATTGTCTATTGATATATACCTTGCCGTTACGAATGATTCGATGTTTTAAACGTTCAGAAAGATTGAGACTTGTCATAGGAAAACGATATGAAAACCGAGCAAATTGCATGTGCGTCCCGGATCAGCCTATGCAGTCCACACAGGCTAATTTAGGACGGCACTGTCCGCCTACAGTGGATTTATGTGTAGACTTCCTTAAAACAGAAAATACCATACAAGCGGAAAGTGTCGTCACAGATCAGCCTACGCAGACTGCACAGGCTGATCTGCGACAATACGTTACGCACGGGCATTAAGACCGGTTTTCCCACGACACGCCTGACAATTACATATATATTATATCATTTGATTACATTATGTGTTATACAATTAAGTACTGGGGTCGTATTCCAGATATATCTTAATCGAAATCTTACCTTTAGCCTTAAAATCGTCATTTTTCTTAAGCATTTTATTCCATTAATATATGAAATTTTGCTAAATGTTCACTAATTATTTACATATTATTAACTACTGTTTTCTTAACTATAATGATTCATTAATTAATATGTAGTTTTAAAAATATTACCTTGCAAAAGTTTGAACTTAAGTGAACAATCTGAATAAACAAGATTATGTTGAACTAGCATTTGAATGGGTTACGCTTTCGATATAATTTACTATTTGACATATCTCCTGCATTATAATGTATAATATTTTAAATGGAAAATGATTGTGTACCAAAACTCGTTCATAAATTGAAATTAAAAGTTTGATTCAACAATTAATGTGCAGATGTATTTAATCGGTGGGGTTTTGAAAATACGAGTAGGGGTTAATCGTTTTTCCTGTTGTGCGCATGCGTGAAGATGGCGGAAAAGTTTGGAGCGGAGTAAAAATTCTGGATATTTTTGTTATATACATATTCAAACGTGAATGAAAGTGGGTTTTAATTCTATACAGTTATAGTGTTATTGATGACCAGAAAACGCAAAATGTCGAAAGAATCGCCGGATAACGGTCAGACAGTAACAAAAAAGAACTCACAAAAGGGTAACAAAGGAAAACATATGGCGCAAAGTGTTCAGTGCTCACCTGGATATAGCCAGCATGGACAGGCAAGTCAATTATTTAATTGTTCTCAGCTACCGAATGCGCCCATGGGGCAGTTTATCATGAGTACACCATCATTTCCAGGGCAGTGTTACATGACACCAGCTACGCCAATTTCGCCAACACATGACATTTTGTCCACAATACTAGAACGATTAAATTCAATGGATAGTAAATTGTCACAGCTCGATAAAATTCAGTCAAGTATTGCGGCACTTAATTCACGGGTTGATATATTGGATAAGAGGATTAATGACATAGAGGTGAAAATCAAGGACATTGAAAAGGCATGCGAGTTCTGTGGTAGTGTGGCGGATAATCTTACAAAAAAAGCAGCAGCATTTGGACGCACTAATGAAAACAATGAACAGCATGAAAACGTCAGAAGAAGAACATGTCTCCAAGGAATCGCGACTTCAGGCGGAAATAGCAGACCTTAAATGCCGAAGTATGCGCGACAACCTGCTGTTTTTCAGAATATCCGAGGAAAAGGGTCAACATTTCCGAGGAAAAGGGTGAAATTGTGAAAACAAAATTTTAGACTTAATTGAATCAAAACTACATATACAAAATGCAAAACAAGCGATAAAAATTCACAGAGCTCACAGAGTTGGAGCATACAGACCTGACAAAGTGAGACCTATCGTGGCGAAATTTGCCTTTTTTCCAGACAAGGAAAGGGTACGGAATGCTTCCAGTCAATTGAAAGGGACCACGTACGGAATCGCTGATCAGTATCCACCAGAAGTCTTGGAAAAAAAGAAGAAAGCTTGTCCCAATCAGGAAAGCGGCACGCGGACAAGGCAAGGAAGCCTACCTTAAACTGGACAAGTTGTACACCAACAAACAACTGTACGTCGAATAGGCTGACGGTGAGAGTGTTATTAAAGTTGTCTCCTGGAATATTGAATGGCTAACTATTGCAAAACGAGGTGACAGTAAACTTACATTATTCCTGTGCAAACATGACATAATCTGTTTAACTGAGACCTGGACTAATAAGAACTCTGTAATCGACCTCAAAGGATACAGCAACCCTATCCACTAATTTAGACGCTTTCAACACCGTAGAGCAAGGCGTTCCAGCGGCGGGATTGTCATATACATTAGAGACACTATACGGAAAGGAGTTACTCTAGTAAGAAATGATATAGACTGTTTATTATGGCTTAAAATAGATAAAAAAATATTTCAATATAGAATCTGATATATATTTAGCTGTAATGTATATTGCACCTGAAAATTCACCAACACATGATATGTATGAAATAGACATTTTCCAAAAGTTAGAATCTAATTTAATTTTTTTCAAAAGTAAAGGAAAAGTATTTATAACTGGGGACGCAAACGCTAGAACCGGCAATAAAGCAGACTTTATTGACAATGACAGAAGCTTGGGTGATTTTGATTTATTGGAAATAGACACCCCACTAGAACAGTCAGCCTGCGACCCTGGGTCAAACCGAGTTGGTGACTACCTGTTAGATGTATGTAAATCTACTAATATAAGAATTGTTAACGGCAGACTATTTAACGATACAGCAATTGGAAAATTTACTTGTTTTACGCATAATGGGGAAAGCACAGTTGACTATCTGTTAACATCAGTCAAAAATTTTCAAGATTTAGCTGATTTTAAAGTGCACGATATCACTGAATTCTCGAATCATGCCCCATTGACATTTGCTCTAAGCACGAACAGCCCGATTATTAACGGTAAAAATAATCCGCGCATATATTATAAGTGGAACTCGGAGTACAACAAAACTTTCGTACACCATATTGTCAGTGGAGTTCAAGAGCTAGAACACAATTTACAATCATCCGTTGATTCACGCTGCGATCCGGATTTATTGGTAACGGAATTTACTAATTTTCTTCATAAACGAGGTGAACAGTATTTTAAACACGTTATTAATAACAATCATAATTGCTTCGCTTCCGTTGACAAAAGGAAACAAAGCTGGTTTAATGAAGAATGTAAACAAAAACGGACAAAATATATAAAGACAGTATACGATTATAATTTAAATAAAAATAGACCTACAAGGGAAATAATGCTCGCGTCGAGAAAAGATTATAAATATTCTTGCAGGAAAACGAGAACATGGTATGAAAATGAATAACATGTGTCGCAAAACGCTGCGCGAATATTTTGGAATTTATTTAAACAAAGATCGTCCTCACCGAATGCGGAAAATATATCGCTACAAGAATTTTACGAGTATTTCAATGCTTTAGCTTCCGAGGCTGACGTCAACGTAAATAACGATGAAAGTGACGTTTTTTTTACGGCAGTTTGACAATCTAGAAAACCAAGCTAGCTCTTATCCCGATCTCGACGTCTTAATAATAATAAGGTGGCTTCACATGACAATATTATTTATGAATACTTTAAAGAAACATTTCATATAATAGCCAAGCCGTTAGAAATATTATTTATTTACATTTTAGATACAAAACAATTTCCCAAAAGCTGGTCATCCGGAGTGATTGTGCCACTATATAAACGAGGAGATAGTTCCGACCCAAATAATTTTAGGGGTATCACGTTGATAAGTTGTTTTGCAAAATTATTTACAGGAGTGATAAACGAACGCTTAAAATCTTGGGCGGAAACCTATGATATTTTAACAGATGCTCAATTGGGTTTTAAACCCAACTGTAGTACTGTCGACGCAATTGTTATTCTTAATGCTTTAATAGAGAAACAGCTACATAATAAAAATAAACTCTTTTGTTGCTACGTCGATTATCGGAAGGACTATGACGTCATCAATCGGGGACAGTTATGGTGCAACATGATTCGATCAGGCGTTGATTGCAAGTTATTATCTCTCATTCGCTCTATGTATAATGAGGTCAAACTTCAAACACATAGGCTATCTTTCGGACCTTTTTAGTAGTAATGTCGGTTCATTACAAGGGGAGATAACTTCGCCGATCATGTTTTCGCTATTCGTGAATGATAAAGAATTTTTAATCTAAAAAACGGATTAAACGCCGGAATAACGTTAGATCAATTATCTATTTATCTACTCCTATTCGCAGACGATGCTGTTATTTTCTCAGAAACTAAAGAAGGGCTGCAAAAATCATGGTTTTCCGAAAAGGTGGTGTGCTAAACAAACATTACAAATGGACATACAAAGGGAGAGATATTGAAATAGTGAGCAATTTTAACTATCTAGGTATTGTTATGTCTTGTGGCGGGTCATTTGTTCCTGCCACAAATACATTGTATGGTAAAGCCACAAGAGCAATGAACTCATTATTTTGTATAACGAAAGACATGGAAGTTCCAATTAATATTACGTTTAAGTTGTTTGATTTATATGTTTTGTCAATTTTAAATTATAACTGCGAAGTATGGGGTTTCATTGCAGCTACCAATATTGAACGTGTTCACAGAAAATTCTGTTAAAGGTTATTAAATGTTAAATTGTCAACAATTCATTGTCATTATACGCTGAAGTCGGTCCATTTCCTTTATATATTGGTAGATACTTAAGAATTGGTAAATATTTTTTGAAACTATATCAAAATAAACAAGGAAATTGTATTCTTAATGCTGTCATAAATATGCAAAGATTAGAACTTGATACAAGAAATAACACTGTTAATTGGTCCTCATAAGTTCGTGATATTTTGAATCATGCAGGATTTACAGATGTATGGTTATTCCCTGAATCTGTTAATATTGATCACTTTATTCCTTTATTCAAGAATAGACTGAAAGATCATAATATATCACAATGGAGAGTTAATGTTGATTCTTCACCATCTTTACACGTATGCAAAGAACTTAAACCTGTATTTGAAAGGTCGTTATATTTGGATGTTATTAATAACAAAAAACATAGGAATATCATTGCAAAAGTATGCCTGTCATCTCATAAATTGTTGATTGAAACTGGCAGACATTATAACATAAACAGAAATGAACGAAAATGTATTTTATGTAATCTTGACGATATAGGAGATGAGTACCACTTTATATTAGTATGTCCGCATTATTTAGAAGAAAGAAACAAATATATTCCAAGATACTATACAACGCGACCAAGTATGTACAACTTGTTAAAACTTAATAGCAGTAATAAAACAACGCTCAGACAGTTAGCTACTTATTGTATAACATGCTTTATTAAAAGAGATAACAATATGCTCCTTCTCAGTTAATTTTAATTTTTGTTATTGTCATACATTACCAGTTATAATTAAGTATACAATGATTTTAAATTGTAAACATTGCCGGTTACCGCTGAACTTTTCAATTGATATAACATTATTCCATATCAGTACACTAGATATTCATGAAGCACTCACACACACACACACACACACACACACACACACACACACACACACACACACACACACACACACACACAAACACACACACACACACACACACACAAACACACACACACACACACACACACACACATACGTGCATATACCGTCAAGTGACAACACAATACATTAGACCATCAACTCACTACACGCCCTTAAAAAAGCTTTAACACGAAAATAAATGCATTTTCGTATTCTTAGAAACTGTTTGTTTGCGCTTGTATTAAGAAAATTTCAAAAATACCACTGGTAAAAATTGGACTTTCTGCATGAAATTCACTACTAACATCTCACCACACACATTGAAACCACTACATGAAAATAAATAAAATACACACAGGGTACTCGCTACATCTGAAAATACACACAGGGTACTCGCTACATCTGAAAATACACACAGGATACTCGCTACATCTAACTTCTAGTAAAGCTGTGGATCACATTTGCCTTTATTTCGTGTTTGCAACCTTTCGGTGGTGATGCTTTACAGTTCGATTGTGTTTCAGAAAGAAATTGCAAGTGAAAAACAAGGTATGAACCAATAAAGCTGCAAGCATACATTTTCCTACACTGTTGAACGTCTTTATGAGTCCATAGACAAATGTTAATCAAACGAAAATCAAGCTCGTTTGTTATTAATAAGGAATTTGTTCCTTATTCCTTATTCAACACCGAAAAAGGAACTGAAACTGTAGTGCAACAAGTACCTGTACTATATCGTTCCATCTGATTACCAGAAACCGTGATAATAAAAATCATTCGGTATATAACATAAATACTTTAAAATTAGTTAAAATATATTAACTGGTTCCTTATTCTTTGTTCAAAGTAAATAAGGAACTGAAACTGAATTCAAACAGTGCTTTCATTTTTGCTACCGTAATTTGCAACGGCAGTAGATTAGTTGTAGAAAAGAAGATAATTAGAGCAAAAAATCTAATTTTTCAACATAATTATATTTATGTTGTGTAACATTGTCATAAATTAACGCAAAGCATTCAAGTTGAACACGGAGTATGTTTTCCGAAACAAAACCATTTATCTTCAAATACGAGGGTATACTGTCTCCTTAACCTAGTGGTTAGGTCGTTTGCCTACGGAGCAAGAGGTCGAAAGTTCGCTTCTCGCACAGGGCTTGTTCTGATATGGCCAGTTGCCTTCCCAGCAGCTAGTTAAATTGAAGGGTACCAATTGTCTTCCTGTATTTTGTTATGTATGTCAAATTTATTAATGCTAACACATTTCAACTGAGTATTATTAATGAATGTTTCAGTTCCTTATTCGCGGCTGAATAATGGCCTCCGAAAAAGGAACTGGTTAGTTAGTAAACGTAGTACATTCGCCATTGCTTCTATTATATGAACCATAGTAGAAATAAGACAGAAAATACTCGTTTGCAATAATTAACGAATATTATACTATGTTTTAATAGAAATTACAGTAAGAATTGAAGTCGAATACGGAATATGTTTTTCATATAATAATTATATAGTTTTTCTGCAAATAAAATCAACTACATACTATACAATTCAGTGTATCCAGAAATATTTCATTACAAATGCAATTTTCTTTGACTAATGTTTCAGTTCCTTATTCGCGTCTGAATAACGAACTGGAATTTTCTAACTTAAACGATTATTGTACACGTACCTGAAGGTAACCCTTTAGTATACAATTTTGCGGCGGTGTGAATTTTTGAATTAGGACAGTGGGGAAAATGTCCCGGTCGGGTCTTTTTCATAAATATTTTAGTACAACTGTTCACGACTATGGAATGATAATTGTTATTTGATTACGATTAATTACTCCAAGTGTTATCAGCCTTCTCGACGACATCAGTGTATACACCTGCGTCTTCGTCTTCTGATTTAATACAGCACCAATCACAAAGAAGTATCTCTTCATTGCTATCCACCTCTTCACTACAAAACCGACAGGAGAAGAGAATCACGTAAAGCCGATACGCGGACACATGGAATCACCAATCGCGGATCACGGATCGCGGATCACACAGACATTCGCGTTCATGATCACGTTCACGTTCACATGTCATGGAATACGGGCTATAAACGTAGTAAGAAAGTTACAGAAAAAACAAATTTGACATACCTAAGGCATAAAAAAAATAAGTTTGTTTCAGGTTACCCGACCTACCCTAAAAAATGACCCGACCCTAGAACATGTTATTGGGTTTGTCAGATTGATTTTTGTTTTATTTACCTTTTTCAATAATTAAATGTGTTTTTTTATAAATAAGTGTTTTGTTTTGATAGTATCCACTTATAAACAATAGTTAAGGATATTACTGATATGTTGTGAATATTTATTCAATTTTATAATCTTCAAGTTGACCATTTACCAAACAAACAAATAAATAAATAATAAATTCCGACCTACTTACCCTAATTTTTGGGGGCATGTAAACAAACATATTTTGTACGCCTAAGCATCATAACTATGTTTATAAGATCGGTTACCTATAAATAAATACACAATAAGCTTTGCAAGGCTAATTAGGAATACGATTTCAGAAAATATGTTTTCTATGTTCTCTGCAAATACATGCACCTACATACAAAACAGTGTACTTTTTCAAATACATTTTCTTAATTATCCTAATTATTATAAAAGTGTGCTTACAGACTCCTCATTTCTTATTAAGGAACTAAAACTTTTGGTGAACTAATGCGTTCACTATTGCATCTTCATATGAAAATCGTATTAGCAGCGGGACAAAAAAACAACAACAACAACAATAAGTGATAGAGAAGTAACTAGCATTAAAGGTATTTTCACCTAGAAATCTATCATCCGAATGTGTTTGTCCGAAATTAAGGCCTCTGAATAAGGAACTGGGACATTAGTTAAAAGTACATATATTACTGCTAGCTTTAGTACAATGTATTCAGATATTTAATCTACAATGCATATAATCTGGACGATTCAAATACATGTAATACAAGAATCAGGAATAAGAGACTGTCAGTTTATAAGTTTCTTTTCTGCTGTATTTTAATAAAAGAAGCAGTGTCAAATGCACATGTTCAGTCAAGTTTCAGTTCCTTAATCAGAGGCCATAATTTCGGACGAACACATTCGGATTGTTCATTTCTAGTGGTTATATTAGTTATTTATGCTTTATTATGCGAAATGGTTGTGTTCTGCCAAATTTCTACTACATTTTTTAATGGAACAAACAATACTGTATATACTTGTTCACTTAAATTTCAGTTCCTTATTCGAGGTATAATATGAATTTAGGCAAGTCAGGAAAACCAAAATGTATGATAATAATAAAAAATAATAGGTTAAATAAGTTATCTGGGGAGTAACTAGGCGCAACTATCATAATGTCGATGTTGAAAATTCTTAAATCACGACAATATAGAAATCTACTTTAAAACTTTAGATCAAACGGAGATCACCGGTATACACTTCTCGTATGTGTCATTATTAGTATTATTGTTATTATTAGCAAGACTTGAGTGTTGTTAAAACTATGTAGATACAAATTGTATGCGTTCACAAAAATAATCAAATTCGGTCTCACTTCAGCTACGTCTCTGATTACAAACCAATTTGATTTAATGTTTTATAACGTAAATGTTCATAAAGTTTGGTTGACAATTCATTTATAACACTGGATATTTGTATATGGATATTAATTTAAGAACATTCGTAAATAAAACTAGGATACTTGTGTTTAAATTTAAACATAAAACTTACATCATTTTATCTAGATAAATTATTACTGTATCTTAATTTGTCGTCTCTGAAATTAATGTTGGAATTAATTTCGTATTAGTATTTAACTTAAACAGACATAATTATTGAATATATCGGTTTTTATTTGCTATTATTATACGCCCGTTAAAAAAAAAACGGGTCGTATTATGGGAACGCCCAAGCGGGCGGTCGGGCGGGCTGGTGGGTGGGCGGGCGGCGGGAGATCTTTGTCCGGAGCATAACTTTGTCCAGCATGGACACGGCCTGTACCCGGATAATCCTAACGCAGTGCGGCGACCCCAACGCAGTGCCAATATGGCGGATGGAAAGACGGTACTACTTTGTTTTATGCATAGTTTCATTATGTACGGGTTTGTTTTGGTCATAATATCTGTCGCAATTGATCAAGTGAGTATTTATTTCAATATACCTCAAGGTTTCATCTAGCAAACATTGTGTTGTAAGATGGAATGCTGAGGAAAAAGGCCAAACATTTAATTAAAATATTTATAAAAAATCTTTAAAAATGCTTAGAGGCGTTAAATGGCCATACTATTTCGCTGTTTGGAAGCAAAAAATACCCTGCTTTAAAAGCACGTTTACACTTTGGTGTTATACCACTGCATATGGACACAATACTCATTCAAATGTGCAGACTGTGAGAACATGGATAAAAACCTAACTTTTAGTTGATAATAACCGAATGCAATGTATAATAGGAACGGATAAAAACCAAACCAACGCATAAAACGTGAATGATAAACACCTAACAAACTAATTTTTTCTATATAAATGAATTGATATACATGTACGATGAACGACTACAATGGGCCTTTAAATATGTTTCTATTTTCATTCAAATCTTATTGCATAATTTGCTCGTTCACCTGTGACATCGTGTATTTATATCTTTTCATGATAGATACTATGGAACACTTTAAATGTCATCGATATGAGGAGGCATGCACTTAAATGACAGAGATTGTTACCCATTTACACTTTTCCATGAAGACCTGTGTTAAAATATCGCGAGTTTGTGCTGGACGAAAATAGTAGGAAATAACGTATGTCCTGATATAGTGCTAAACGGTTTGAAAAGACAAAAAAGACGACGTTGTTATAATTCAAAATAATGAAAGTGGAACAGGAAATGCGAATACCCCTTTAAAATATAAAAGCATGAACCACATTCAAAGTGACACTCGTTGAATATTTCTGAACGTCCACATTTTAATGAGTGTGTATATTGCATCTTCTGGCAGTTAAGAGGACATGATTGAACATTGCCGTTCGAAACATAGTGACAATGTTTTAATTCTGGCAGTTAAGAGGACATGATTGAACACTGCCGTTCGAGACATAGTGACAATGTTTTAAAATACCGGCTACATGTCAAAATTACATAGCTTTAAGGAACTATTCCTTCCGCTATTACATAAAGTGGCAAATTTTTATCCGAACGAAACAGAGTAGCCGTGGGACTGTATATACACCTGTAAAGGCACTTGAATACAGAATAAAGCACAGAAATAACACCAAGTGAGATTAGTTCATGCATCGGAATCTTATTGTTTTTATTTTGTTAGGTAATTATCCTTTTTACGTTTGTACTTATCCATCACAGTTTCCTACATTGGTCAGGAATTATCCGCAGGCCAATAACCACTTCAGAATAAAGACAATATCAGTAAACATCAACTTTTTAACTTTGATACGATTACACATGGTACTTCGGTATTATATTATCTGTATTTCAAATTCTAAACACACATGTAGTTAGTTTTCTATATTTTTAATTCTATACACTCATGTAGTGAGTTTTATGTATTTTAAATTCTATACACTCATGTAGTGAGTTGTGTGTATTTTTAATTCTATACACTCATGTAGTGAGTTTTCTGTATTTTAAATTCCATACACTCATGTAGTGAGTTTTCTGTATTTTAAATTCTATACACTCATGTAGTGAGTTTTCTGTACTTTAATTTCTATACACTCATGTAGTAAGCGTTCTATATTTATGGTGAAATAGAAGATTTGTGAATGCATTTTCAGCAAATATAGATGAAATGTATAGGTTTACAATGAATTTATTTCAACTGTGTGACACCATATTGGCCGAAAGTTATAACACTAACACACATGATATAGTAAAATAATTACATGTACGTCATTTCTCCCAGTTTTAAGTCCGGCATCGTTGACGATCCGTTTCTCTTGCTGTTTTAAATCGGGAAACAAAAACAACAGTGAGATATAAGGATATATCTCTGTGATATTTTTCTATATTTCACTTCGCAGCATAAAAATAAAGTACGTTATGCGGCGTTCTAAATGAATGTATTGGGTTTCGATAAGAGCCGAGTAGAAAAGTCTATTCTTTGTAATACTTATTCGTCGCATCGCCGACTCATTTGTTTGTTCAATTGTGCGTGATTATTACTCATTTTATTATTCCATGGGTCATAATCTTTTTTTGATAAAGATTAAACAACTTAATAGAATTTGCAGTTAACCGACTTAAAATTACGCAGCAGCGGTCGATTTACGGAGCATTTCGAAGATAATCCAGGCGTGGATACTGGATTTTGAGTTAGAGGAACGGGATATTGAGTTTACGAGGTGGCGGATTTACTAAGTAACTGCCAACAAACTGCTGTTGTCTCTTACATGGTATACATCTGTTTTGACAGGTTTTATAATTATTGTAATCGTACAGCGTATTAAGCTGCTGTAAATGTTTGTGTAGACCTATATTTTACACATGCTAACATTTTAATTAGTGGCGTACGTTTAACCATGGACCTCTATTCTCATCAGTAACACATTTGACGCAATAAATATATTGAATTCACAGCACATATACAATTCAACCTGGCATGACTGAGAGATAAAAGCTAAATAGGTTCTACCAAATAACGATACATGTATATTTATTTTAAAATCTAATGTTACGATGCAATGTTATATTTTAACTGACCAGTTTAAAGATTATAAATCGTTAAGCAATGTCATTGTTCGAGTCATTTATAATATTGAACACATTTTATAGTAAAAAATATAACTGACTTTATTAAAATTAGTTCATCCGCGGCGGTTTAAACGCTTCAGGATTCGTGCACACATACTACATGTAGGACACATGTATTTTAATATTTATAATGTCTTCGGAGTTTCACCGTGTTTTATTCAGAGTTTCACCGCGTTTCATTATCGCCGACCTGGACGCGTTTGTCGTTTTCCCGGTTCAGCAACACTAAAATTGCTGACATGAAAATTAAGCGCAACGAAGAAAGTGTGAACGCGTTCGAACGTCGGCAGTGGTAGGGGGGTGGAGTGGTTACAAACTCTTGGAGTGTACTGTATATCATTCGAAAATGGCATGTTTAATTTGTTTTGCTTTTAAAAAGACCGTGTTGTGTCCAGTTTACACAATAGAGAACAACTGCAGTGCCTCCATATACTCACATGTAGTGAGTTTCCTTGTATTGATGGTGAAATATATGATTTGCTAATGTAGATTAGAATCAGGAAATATAGACGAAATGTATAAGTTTACAATAAATTTATTTCAACTGTGCTACATCATAGTTGCCGTAAGCTATAACAACACTATGACATATGATATAGTAACACTAGAACTCCGCGAGTCGGATGTGTCGCCTGACGCCGGATAGCTTACGTGAAATATGAGCGATTATGTCGCAAAGCACACCTTGCACACTAAGAAGTCTAAGAGTTATGCTCCAGACAAAAATTAAGAATAACAATAAACAAAGGGAAATAACTCCAAAGTATGTGATGCAGAGTAACGGTTCTTGTGCATTGCACTTTCTCTCAATGAGATCTATCTACCTATGAAGTTTCAAGTTGATAGCTTTCATAGTGTTAGAGTTATGCTCCGGACAAAAATTAAGTATGAAATTAAACAAAGGGCAATAACTCCAAAAGTATTAGGTTTCGAGTAACGGTTCTTGTGCACTGCACGTCCCCTCAATGAGATCTATCTATCTATGAAGTTTCAAGTTGATAGCTTTCATAGTCTAAGAGTTATGCTCCGGACAAAAATTAAATATGAACATAAACAAAGGGCAATAACTCCAAAAGTATGAGATGCAGAGTAACGGATTTTGTGCAATGCACTTCCACTCAATAAGATCTATCTACCTGTGAAGTTTCATGTTGATAGCTTTAATAGTCTAAGAATTATGTTCCGGACAAGCGAAAGGGTACGCCGCCGCCGACACCTCCGACACCGCCGCCGACATAAGTAACACCTATATGTCGCCTAGTCAGGCGACACAAAACGTGGATAGGAAACAAATGCCAACGTGTTTGTGCTAACTCAAGAACGAAGCTTGTTAGATCTGAACCTCAATAATATGTATTTATTTTAATTATATATTATTAAACGCATACACAGAATTTATTGACTTTTATGTGTGAAGTTACCTCCTATATCTCTTGGAAATTGGTTTAACAAACAACTCTTTGACCAAATATACACACCTGTCAAATGCTGCCGACGGAAGGTACAGAACACCAACACAATGCGCAGACGTAGTCGTGGAAAACCGGCTGAACGGATGGATCGACAACGCCTGTTTTTGAAACACGGAGAAGCATGGGACTGTGTGCGTCAGAATAAAAAATCTTATTGAAGTGAAATTCTTTATGTACAACTTTTATTTCAACAATAACAATATTGGAGGCGAATATTGGAGTCATTTATAAAGAGATCATGAACAAATGTGATTGGTCAACATTTAATGCTGTTTTGCACAAAATATATAGAGAGAAATATGCCGGGTTATCATTTGAAACGTATCCCTTAAAGTAAAGAATCCTGCGAGGGAGTTATTCTGTATATAATTTGCAATTATCTGTTAATAAGCCATTTCCTATCGTCACCATCAAAAATTTGTTCTTTGAGCAGCGTTCCCATTTTCATTTGACGTTATTTTAGCCGATGTAATGCTAAAAAGTCACATGGCACGAGGTTGGTTTGTCCAATAACTACATAGCTCGGTGGTTTGATATTTTCCATTTGTAGTCCAACGATCGACCTGGCATCGGATTTCCGGCCGGACGCGGGAAAGTCGCACACTGCTCGGCATTTCACATATTAATATATGCAAAATATTGAATTGGCGCCTGACCAATGTGTCAAATTAACGTGGGAGTGTTAAAGTAACTGACGCTGAAACGGATCATGCCCAAGACACATTTAATTACACGAGCGACCATGCCCATACGACGCTCACGTGATATCCGTTAGGCAGCCGATCGATTTTAAAAACCGGACGGGTAATAGTCGATTTGAAAAATGATGGTCAATTTGCTGATATGTTAAGCATATATAGAGCTGCTCATTGAAGAAAACCCTATGTAACCGGAAACTAGTCTTTTAATTTATCGGCGCTTGATTTTATGATGTTACATGCATTGTTTATTTAAGAGACGGGATCCAGCCCGATGCCAAAACTTAGACTTGACGGCTACCGGACTGAAGTGTCTAGTACTCCAGGACCTAATAAAACATTCATTTAGATGTGTCACGGACACGGATGTCCCCACGCCACATGTTTGGACACATATAAATGTCATAAACATAAACACACAGTGATCATTTGTGAAAAGTTATAACAGTGTAGACACGTTATATTAGACCTCTAAGTGTGACCGTGACATTTGAGGTAGGTACACAAGTTTGGCCTGCTACACGCCGTCTCAACACAGTGATCATTTGTGGCAGGTTATTTTAAAATTGCCTGATAAATGATGAAGTTGCAGTCCGGGCAAATTGTTTTATACCCATATTTGGCATTTTATCTATGTGTGACCTTGACCTTTGAGCTAGGGGCACGGGAGTTGTGCGCGAAAACACCGTCTCCACACGGTGATCATTTGTGGCAAGTT
The DNA here is from genome assembly GCA_027627225.1 of Congeria kusceri. NCBI lineage: Eukaryota > Metazoa > Mollusca > Bivalvia > Myida > Dreissenidae > Congeria > Congeria kusceri. The sequence goes on along the minus strand of CM051037.1, from coordinate 11,032,971 downwards.
ATTTTAAAATTGCCGGTTATGCGTAGTAACAGTCCGGACAAAGTCGGACGGATAATTTCAAGACGTACGGACGGACAAGCGCAACGCTTAATGCCTCCCAACTTTAAGGGGGCATAAAAATGTCGACAATGGAACGGACTGGCATACATCTTGCAATTTAACTTATTTGGATTTTCGCCGTGTTCAACAGTATTTCAGTCATATAACGGCGGTCAGTTAACCTACTCACACTTTTCCTGGGTAAGCTGGTTTACCAATACTAAGTGCACATACTCATGCCAGTAACTGACAACTGTCATACTTAAATCAGAGGTAGTGGGAGAATGACCGTAGAAATAATGTCATGACAAATCCCCACACAAGTTATGGTGCCGGGCCTGGGTATCGAACTCGTGATCCTCGGATGTGTAGTCCAGTGCTCTACCAACTGAGCTAAGCCAGCTTTATTTAACCAAATTCATGTCTGCAATAACGAGGGCACAATGTAATGTAATTCATATACACCAAAACAAGATACTTGCGATTTCGTTAACAATTTATTTGGTATATGTGTGCAGAATTAAGTCTACAGTTTTCACATGAACGACTGCCCTCTATTGTAACTATATATGTTCGTTGTGTGAGTAGAATATATGCATTCTTTACACAATATTATGTATGTTCCCAATCGATGTTCCCAATATTTTGAGATATAAACTGGTTTCTACAATTGTTTTAAATACGATATGGACAAGCATACATAAAATGAGTTCAAAAATTGTAACATTGCCAATGGAATGTAGAGCAATTTGTTAATATTAATAAAAGGTTACAATAAACACATACAATAGTGAAAAATAAACAATTGGCTAGTTTTTAAGACCCATGTTTTTAGTGTTATAAGAGCCATGTTTATTTCTCTTACAGCAATAAAATGTCAGCCGAATCAAAAACTATGAAACCACACATCGTGTGATGGGACTTTGTGAAGCCAAATTTCAACATCTGAATTTGAAATTCGTCAGTTGATTCTAACATGTTACTTTTTTAAAAATATTTCTTTTGATTTTATGAATTTGATTAAACTTTCAATATATCATACAATTAAATATATAACATTACGTCTAAACGGAGTGTTTTGTGAAGAATGACGCTACACGAGACTTATAACACAAACAATGCGCTTACCTTAAAGTCTCTGCATACAAATACTTCAAAATCAGACAATGTCAATGATAATGTCAGTTTTTGACACCTAAAATGTACATGTTTGTATCCTGTTAAATGTTACACCGCTAAATGTCCATACTGTTAGTGTGTGAAGGTCTACCAACACATAACACGTTAAAATAATAGATGTATCAATCTACAAACTTAAACAAGAGCATGAACTACTGGCATTTCATACATATGAAGAACATGAACAACTGGCATGTTATACATATCAAGAACATGAAATACTGGTATGTCATGCAAATGAAGAACATGAACAACTGGCATATCATACATATCAAGAACATGAACAACTGGCATGTCATACATACACATCAAGAACATGAACAACTGACTTGTCATACAAATCAAGAACATGAACTACTGGCATGTCATACAAATCAAGAACATGAACAACTGACTTGTCATAGAAATCAAGAACTTGCACTGCTGGCATGTCATACATATCAAGAATATGAACTTTTAGTATGTCATATATATCAAGAACATGAAATACTGGTATGTCATGCAAATGAAGAACATGAACAACTGGCATATCATACATATCAAGAATATAAACTGGCATGTCATACACATCAAGAACATGAACAACTGGCAAGTCATACCATACAAGAACTACTGGCAAGTCATACAAATCATGAACTACCAGCAGGTCATACAAATCAAGAACATGAACTACTGGCAAGTCATACAAATCATGAACAACTGGCAAGTCATACAAATCAAGAACATGAACTACTGACATGTCATACACCACCAACCACCAACTTGGGACGCAATATCATCAAGAACAAGAATATGCTATATAGACATACTGAAAAACAAAAGTAGACCATATACTACTGATTTAATGCAATACAAAATACATGTGGGAACATTTACTATGGTCATCAAATGGTAATAACTTTACCTATCGAATTATCATACCAATTATTGTGGTGAAAAGCTGTTCATAAAGTACTTAAAATTGCCAAACCTAAAAACAAAAAAATCAATACACATCTAGGTACAGAACTTGATACCTGCATACATACTTATTTTAGTTTACATACATTTTACCTAATCATATTTCATTAAGATGATCTATTTTATTTGTTAATAAAATTACCAAATGTCAATATGTACAAAGTGTAGTTCTGTAAGAGACTCTTTTAAAGTCATGCATTATTTTATAATTTTTACAATGTTTCCATTTATTTACCGAGTCAATGTTCTACTTATAATTCATTATTATTATTCTCATTAATTTTGCAGTATAATTTATACTGATATTCTAAACCAAGCTATTATAATAGGAAAGTGCATGTTTACAATATGACGGTAAGAAACAATTTATTTGTCCAGCGTCAGTTTATTTAAAATATATAAGAGGATTTTTTTGTCAGATTTTCAATTTTTTTTTCAAAAGCATGATTCAGCAGAGACAGAGACCTTTGAATCAAATAACTGATATGCTAACCATTAGGTTAAAGGGGCTTGTATGTTGTTGTAAAATTAATATGATACACTTCATTTAAAAATATTTTTGAAAAGCTTGTCAAATGCTTTAAACTGTTTTCCATTTAAAGTGAAGTTAAGGCCAAAACACCCACATCATTATTGGGAATAATAATTATTTTTGTGTAGGCAGTGCCATTTACTCCCTTTATAAATTGTGCATGTAATTATTTTAAAATGGCCACAGAAATTTGAGAGTTTATTACTTCTTTAAAAATAAACATGCAAACAATTTATTACAATAAACAGTTTGTAATTATTACATGATACAAATACAAATGAAAATATTTTCAATGAAATAAAATGGATAGAAAAATGTTGCATAGTAGAAAGCATTATACTAAAGACTATACTCTTGCTCAGTTGTGTCTTACTAAACGATGTGTCAAACTATTTCTGAATGGCAGTGAATATATTAATATAGTAGCTCTTCTTAAACAATAAACAATAAACATGCACGAAACATGTATTTAGTTTTGATATTGTGTCTTTTACAATCATTAACAAAGTTGAAAATCATGAAAACATTTAAAGGCACAAGACATCATACAGTAACTAACAGTGATGTAATTATTTTGCACAGCACACTGACTCATTATCAATGTGATGGAATGTGCTGGTTCAGTGCACACCTCTTTGAAATGAAATTCCCATACAGATTCATTGAATCAGGCCAGCAGTAGGTGACAAATAGCCTAGACAGGATAAATAGGACAGAAAATACTGACAGAGATGCATGAGAAAGGAGATTTTGTATAACACCCTTCCCCAACATCAAACCTAAGCATTTTAGACAGATGTGACAAAGAGGAATTCATTTTTCTGATGAAATTTTTCAGCACAAAACACAAGGAATCAGCTGAAAAGAGGAAGTTTCTCATACACGTGAACACACAAAACAGAGTATAAATATACAAACTAAGAATGTTACATAGCTCTTGGTTAATCTGTTTAGTGTGTCTGAGCTAAACAATTTCCAGCTCTTTTATCGTTCAACTGAACTTTAGTATGGACCTATTTCTTGAAGTTACCATGTTTTTCACAGCAAATTTTATAATTTTCCAAGAAAATCCTGATAAACATCTTTCATGTCTGATTGCATGAAGACATGCCAGCTGGCCTGGTGTTTTGCCAAGACTGATATCCATCTTGAACTGCCGATGGAGCGCTGCCTTCTCCTCTGCTGTCCAAGTGTGTCGAGTTGCTGGCACTAAAACAAAGAACATGCTTAAAAACAAGGTCCCCTTTTTGCTAATTATTTTATTACTAGTACAGAGGCTTTTGTTTAGCACAGTTGATTGCACCTTAGTTAAAAGTATCGGTCTTGACAAAAATGCTTAAAGACCCAGCAGATATACTATATTTTAATTAAAGCTTCATTTCGCAATACAGTTGTGTAGATAAAAAACTGTTAACTCCAATGATTTAAATGAAATTGTTGCTTGGTAAGACATGTACCTTTCCTTGTTTTGGTCTCCTTTGTTGCTATCTTTGTTGAAGACACTGAAAAAAGACAATGTTAAAAAAATCATTCATAAACACATCACCAACACAGCTATTTCTCTATGTATGTGCAGTAAAGTATAAAATATTTAATTATTTATTTAATAATGAGATAAATAGAAAACAATACCACTGATTTTAGCATCTGTAACTTGTTTGTTAGTAACCAACCTTTGACTTCGCAAACATTATTCACATGAATATCTTCATCATCATCATTGTCATCGGAGTCATTCTCCTTCTGGTCATCACTGCTGTCTGGTTCACTTTCAACTGTCTCTGAAGTTTAATTGATATTGCAATTACTGTATTAAAATCATAGTATTATATAGAATTTCAAACTATAAATGCTTTCATATAAAATGGAAACACCTGGTGTAATTATTGGGCAAGGCGTACTATTATTGGTAACAATAACACTAAGTTGACTTGGCCTATGTTGATTGAATGTCACAGACACCTTTTGGAATATAATTTTTACAGCAAAATAGTCCACAAAGTAGAATATAAGCCACTGAATGAAAGGACAGAGCAGGAAAGATGAAATGTGTACAATACAATAATTTTTACAGACAAGTGATTTCACTATCAGGTGACATATGCCCCCGAATACGCTTAAGTTAAAAAAGGGGAATAAAACAGCCCAAATACAAAACAGAATTATGGGGATTGCTTTCCCTGGTGGGTACTTAGATAGTAAAGACCTTTCAAGTTTCAAGTAAATACCTTTGATAGTATTCAAGATATTTGACCTTGTGAAAAACTTTAACCAAAATTTCTATGTTGAAAAATGGCCATATATTTGACAAAATACGAAACAGAATTATGGGAGTTGCTTTCCCTGGTAGAGACGTTGATAGTAAAGATGTATTTTTAGTTTCAGGCGAATACCTTGGATAATATTAAAGATATTTGACTTTATAAATAAACGTTAACCTCGAACGGACTAATGGACGGACGCATGGATTGACGGTTCAATTTTAATATGCCCTCCTTTGTGGGCATTAATATAATCAGTTTATTAAACAGACGTACCTTTTTCAGCAAATTCTATCTCATCAAAGTCCTTTCCTCGATACTGAGAAATAGTTCCATTGTTAATGCTGTGAAGAACCTTGGCAACTTTTGCCACCTGCAAAGCACTTTCAGGTAACCGGTAGTATTCGCGATGCACATTAATGTTATGTCCCTGGAATGTGGTGAGAATATCCTGCAATGTTTCTGATAAGTTTAGAATTTGAGCCAATGTGGCAAGTTGCTTCCTCAACTTGGTTGATGTGATTGCTCCTGGATTCTCCAGATCCGAGTCCTTAGCAAATTTTCTAATACAATCTGTCCCTCTATATGGTTTACTACTCTCACCTGGCCTGGCAAACAAGTAGTTTTGTGTTACACCGACTTTTTCCCTGTCACTAACAACAATATCTATTGCTTTTTTCATTTCTTCTGTAAAGAGCACAGGAACCTTTCTGCCACGTTTTCCCCTTATTTCTACTCTGGTATGAGTTGAACATAGAGTTTTTTCAAAATCAGACAACGTTTCAAGGAAAACTTCATCTGGTTTTCCACCACACAACTCCTGATACGCAAGAAGTGTCATTCTTTCAGCCTCACCGCTTCTTCGCCTATTGAACAGAATTACTTGGGCAAGACAAACCTGCGCTAGTTCAGAATACATTCTGGCTTGTCACTGATTTCTACACAAAGCCTCTTTACTTCTTCTTTTAAACAATTGTTCAGCTTGACAACATCTTTGACTAATGGAAGAAGCAATGGCTTATTAAACTTCTGTTCATGAAGTGTGCTCAATGCACATGATGAAATAGAGTCGGACCACTCACTTTGATAGAGACTCAGAAATTGTTCTGGCGAGTTAATTTTCTCCTCGTTGTTTTGTTTAAGACCTTCAGACTTCAAATAATTAGCACACTTTTGCAGGCTATGCCCTAGTTTTAGAGCCAGTGATGGTGTGGAATACAAGTGTTTATCTTTACTGAAACCACACACATGTTGGACACAATTGATCAGTGTATCCCAATTAGAAGTAAGTAGAAGTTCATCAAGTGATCTTATGTTGGACATATTTTTGCTTGTAAGAACTGAACGTCCCAGTTCTCGTAATTTCTGAGAAATATACAAATGCTTATGTCTTTCATGGCCATGCTTGTCAAACAACCGACTACCAAAGTCCAACATTCTTTTATCAGTTATGCAGGTATACTTGATTTCATCATCCTTCATGGCTTTCAAGATGTTTGTTTCTAAACCAGTATTGGAACTTGATGGCGGTAGAAGTAAACGACCAGACTTTACTTCATTTCTAGATAAAGAATCTGCTGGCCGTGAGACACGCGATTCTTTGTGTTTCCACAAGTCATTCTTCTTGTAAAATGCCTTGCAGTGCTGACAATGCTCATAGTCTTTAATATGTACATCAGAGAATTTTCCTGCTTTCCTGAACTTTGGGATTAATGTTCCCTTGCCCTTTTCAATCTCACCATAATTATGGTTAAAGTCTCCTTGGTTAGTCAAAGACTGCCATCGTCTTCGCCGTTCCTTGCTTTTTTTTGGTAAAACGAAAATTTTAGCCACTTCCGTTTCATTGGCGTGTACTAAGTCATATGTCTTGCAATGTTTGGCATCAATTTTTCGCAGAAGACACAGGAACGCAATTTGTTATTGTAGTTACCTGTCTTGCTATTTTTTGCTGTTAAGACAGATGTTGGTTTCTCAGATGTTAGACAAGGAAAAACCCTCTCAGTGTCACTTTCCATGGTACTTGGTGGAATTATGTCACTGTTATTATCTGCAAAACAGAAATAAAGGTCAGATTTCCAATAAATAATATTATATAAAAAACAAGAGGGCAATGGTGGCCCAAAGTGCTAACCCGAGTACTGGCACAGATGAAGATCATACTGTTGCGACAGGTTTGAAAAGTAGGGTATCTGAAGAATACTTATGTATCAGTAGAGGGGGTTAGGATAGGTTTTATTTTAAACATGGGTTAGTGCAATGGGCTTTAAACTAGTATGACTTGGGTAGTGGAATAGCGGACACTGTTTTTGCCTATGATTCTCATGTCTTTTTTGCAATATTTCTTTTCTGACTCTTTTTAATTAAGTCAAAGACAATTATGGAAAATGCACAAACAGTGCATGTACAGTCTGGTGCTTCTGGCCCAATTTTGCTTAAATTTGACTTGACATTTAATTTTATGGTCATGTACTAACTGTGCAAGATTGGTAAAGAATGGCTTAAAAATGAGGTCTCTACCCTGAATAATGTCCATTTTTGTGTTGTTATTTTTTTTCACAAACAAAGGGCATTTACTCTGGTGAGTCTGGCCCAATCTTGCTTAACTATGATTTTAATGATAATCTTAGGGTTGTAAACAACATGTGTAAGTTTAGTGAAGACTGGATGAAAAATTAAGTCTCTATCCTCAATAATGTCCATTTTCGCATATTTTTTCACAAACAAAGGGCAATTACTCTGGTGTTTCTGGCCGATCTTGTTTAAACTTGACTTTACTTATAATCATATGGTCATAGACAAACTGTGTGGTGAAGATTGGATGAAAAATGAAGTCTCAATCCTGAACAATGTCCATTTTAGCACATTTGTTCACAAAGGGCAATAACTCTTGCTTATATTTGACTTCACCTGTAATATTATGGTCATAGACAAGCTATACATGATTAATGAAGATTGGATGAAAATAGTTTCTATCCTGAATAATATCCATTTTTTGTTTGTTTTTTATTTCTTCACAAACAAAGGGCAATAATTCCAGTGTGTTAACCATAATATTGCCCACTTTTGGCTTCTGCTGAGATCTGATGCTCATACACAAACTGTGACAGTTTGGTAAAGATACGATAGAAAAAAGGCATATTTGTATTTTTTTTGCATGTAAAAGGGGCAATAACTATTGTGATACTGGTGTGATCTGGCAAATAACAATCTCAACCGAGCTTTTATAGTCATACAAAAACTGTGCAACTTAGGTTAAGATTAGATAAATTGTGAAGTCTCTAGCGTCAGAACAAACTTATTGTTGACGGCATATGGACGACGCAGGAGAGGTCCTCTATATCAATAGCTTACAAAGCACTTCGTGACAAAAAAGACTACCAAAATAAATATTTTAAATAAGTTTTGATGGTTAATATTTGTTGATTTCACTGACTGATCAAATTTTATTTCACAAAGTTAGCGAAAATATAATGTTCACTCACTACATCTGTGATATAGAAATACACAACCCAAAACTCACTACATCTGTGATATAGAAATACACAACCCAAAACTCACTACATCTGTGATATAGAAATACACAACCCAAAACTCACTACATCATCATGAGTACATCTGTGATATGAGAATACACAACCAAAAACGCAGTACATCTCTAATATAGGAATACACAACCAAAAACGCAGTACATCTGTGATATAGGAATACACAACTCAGAACTCACTACATCTGTGATATAGAAATACACAACCCAAAACTCACTACATCATCATGTGTACATCTGTGATATGAGAATACACAACCAAAAACGCAGTTCATCTGTGATATAGGAATACACGACTCAGAACTCACTACATCTGTGATATAGGAATACACAACTCAGAACTAACTACATATGTGATAAAGGAATACACAACCCAAAACTCACTACATCTGTGATACAGGAATACACAACTCAGAACTCACTACATCTGTGATATAGGAATACACAACCCAAAACTCACTACAGTTGTGATATAGGAATACACAACCCAAAACTCACTACATATAGACATAAACAAACCATAACTCAATACATCTGCAATATAGGAATACACAATCCAAAACTCACTACATCATCATGAGTGTATCTGTGATATGAGAATACACAACCAAATACCCACTACATCTGTGCTATAGGAATACACAACTCAAAACTCACTACATCTGCAATATAGGAATACACAACCTAAAGCTCACTACATCTGTAATATAGGAATACACAACTCAAACTCACTACATCTGCGATATAGGAATACTCAACCCAAAAAAGCACTAGTCACAGTGGTGTAGTGGATATGGTGTCCACCTTGCGACCGGGAGGTCCTGGGTTCGATCCCCACTCGCGGAACGTTCTTGAGATTTCTCCACAGACACCATGTACTGGTTCTTCCCAGGAAGACTTTCGATGCAGTCAAGCTAAAATAAATAGGTCTGAACTAAAACTAAATACTAACTACATTAATTTTAAATACATTTTAATCAGAAGAGAATCATGACATACCTTCACTTTTGTTACTTTCACTGTCACTACAGGTACAGGTACTTTGCTGATCATCTTCACTACAACTGGGATGATAGAATTCGTCAGCATCATCATCATGACTGCTACAGTCATCATCGTGATCAGATTCAAATTCTGATAAAATATAGAAAAATTGATGATAAATAATTTATTGGAGTATCTTCATTGAAATTTCACATGGCAATCTGACAATTCCTAAAATACGCTGCACATTAGGATCTGAGGATGACCAGTAGGTCACGATCTGAAGATATTTCCAGCAAATCCTTGCTTCCATGGATTAGAAGTTAAGTGCATTACTTAGCTGGCATCACAAGGTCTATAATTATTAAACAGTCATATTTTTACCATTTAAGCCCCAATCACACTGTCACGATTTTGGCAACATTAGCCCAGGATTGATCTTGGACGTGTTTGTCGTGATAAGGCGGGGATGCACAGAGTCCCGATTCTATCTTCCTACATATACCTACGGTTGTTGTAGGACAAGACTACGAATATCAAAGACACTTGTAGGATCCGCAGCCGATTCACCACGGATCAGCAAGATATGATACGATATGTTTGGGTTTTTATACGCTAGTGTCTGGTATACGCTATGGTAACAGAAAATTGGTAACGATTCTCCTAAGATTGTAGTACGATTGAAGAAGATTCATCAGAATAACCCTACGATTTGCCAATAACTCTCACGCTTCACTACGCTTCAAAGCGATTTGCACCAACGTAGGCTAACGTATTGAGTGAGTAGAATCATTGCAATAAACCGTACAGGTAACCCAACCCATATTGTTTTGGTCCATTGTGTATATTGAAGAGTAGTCCTGATAGTCGCTAAGGATCCTACTGGAATGGTAACTGAACCGTAGGACACACTTAGAAATCTGTATAATAAACGTATCAACCGTAGCATAACATAGTACAGTCTTGTAACACAAATGTCATATTATTAGTCCCGATTAAACACGATAGGCCACGAATGCATCTAAGATGCTGTAAGAATAAGCCCGATTGAGCTACGATGGTACTAGGGGTGTCCTACATTTTGGAAAAAAGAAGAGGGCGCTACGACTGTTTTCACGCTTTACCACGAATCACCAAGATTTTGTAATTGTGGACAATCAGAGCCAAAACAGTGTGACTATGGCTTTAAACATCATTTTAGAGTCAAATTGTGGAATATACGCCTAATCATATCATTTTATGGTAAAAATTACTATTATATGCAACTTTTCTATGTTATACATGGAAACTACTAATTCTAGTTGTAAATGACAACACCAAACCAACATTAAAACGCTTCTGGACAGGAGCAATTATATTGACCGAGATAAATGTTTTTAACCATTCCAGATGTTTCAGAAGAAAACTTTTTTAACTAGCCGTTATTATTTCTTCCTTTAGGAATATTGGGTACTTAAGTCAGATTGCTTCACATGAATGATCTGAAATACTGTGGATTTGTTTGTTTGTTTGTTTCTGTTTTTCGCCGTACTCAACAGTATTTCAGTATTATGACGGCGGTCAGTTAACCTACTCAGACTTTCCTGGGTAAGCTGGTTTACCAGTACTAAGTGCACATACTTATGCCAGTAACTAACAACTGCCCTACTTGAATCAGAGGGAGGGGGAGAATGGTCGTAGAAAGGATTTCATGACCAATCCCCACACAAGTTATGTGGCCAGGCTGGGAATCAAAATACTGTGGAAACACACTACTACAAAAAGGCCAGGGAGACACAGATTTATAATAGATTTTTTTGTAGTTGTGCATCTTTAGGAAAGTTCAATAGTCATATAGTCATAATCAGGTTAGGTTTAGACTTTTAATGTTATCGGTGGCATTTAAGTGCACCCTGAAGATGTGCTTGTTAAAATGTATGTTTTATTAAATTTTAGCATTTCAATGGAAACGTGTAGAATTGCAACTTGCTTTAGTTAAACAAACAAGGACAATTGACAATTGACAGGACTTACATGTTATGGTACTATCAAATTCCTCAATTCTGTCTTAAGGTTACTTATATTTTTCTAACAAACAGTGCATAGATTATTATGGTGAATGTACTACTAAATCATGTTTATACCTTAGAAAACTTACGTCATCATTTGCCAATAACATAATGCATTACATTAAGTTACAAAATTTCATATTATTACTTAATTTCTAATTGAATAGAGACATTACCATTGTTGATCTCCATCGCTTTGCAAGTTTCAATGTCTTTATTCTTCATACTTCTGATGGCTTTGTTGGCGACATCTGTTTTCTTGTTGACACTTCCTGGCTTTATTATGACATGTTCAGATTCTATGTTCATCTCCATCGCTTTGCTAGTTTCATTGTCTTCATTCTGCATACTTTTGATGGCTTGGTTGGGTTTCTTGTTGGCGACATCTGCTTTCTTGTTGATACTTCCTGGCTTTATCATGACATGTTCAGATTCTAAGTCCATCTCCATCGCTTTGCTAGTTGCATTGTCTTCATTCTGCATATTTCTGATAGCCTGGTTGGGTTTCTTGCTGGCGACATCTGCTTTCTTGTTGACACTTCCTTGCTTTATCATGACATGTTCAGATTCTATGTCCATCTCCATCGCTTTGCTAGTTTCATTGTCTTCATTCTGCATACTTCTGATGGCTTGGTTCGGTTTTTGTTGGCGACATCGGCTTTCTTGTTGACACTTCCTGGCTTTATCATGACACGTTCAGATTCTATGTCCATCTCCATCGCTTTGCTAGTTTCATTGTCTTCATTCTGCATACTTCTGATGGGTTGGCTGGGTTTTTTGTTGGCGACATCTGCTTTCTTGTTGACACCTCTTGGCTTTATCATGACATGTTCGGATTCTCCCTTTGGTTTATTGTCTGTTACTCCGTTTACCCCCTCAGTTGTTTTATCTTGGTCCACAATGTATTGTATCCACTTTTCTGAAAGCAAGAGTAATTTTTTATATTTTCCACATTTGTAATTTGAAGGTCAAGTCTGCATGACAAAGCCTAAATGAAAAACCGTGTGAAATGAAACAATGTTGTAACTAGGTATGTTACAGACATGGATGCCCCCACGACACATGTTTGGATACAGACAAAGGGCATGTCGCCAACACTGAATGTTGTCTCCACCAGTGATGATTTGTTGCAAGTCATTTTAAAATTGCTTGATAAATGATGATGTTACTCGGGACAAGATGTGTTACGCTCATATTTGACCTTTTACCTCTAAGTGTGACATTGACCTTTCAGCTAGGGACACAGGTCTTGCGCGCGACACGCTGTCTCCACACGGTGATCATTTCTGGAAAGTTATTTTGAAAGTGCCTGATAAATGATGAAGTTACAGTCCAGACAACCTGTAGTATGCTCATATTTAACATTTCTATTAGTGTGACCTTGACCTTTGAGCAAGGGACAAAGGTCTTGAGCAAGACACACTATCTCCACAAGGTGATCATTTGTGGCAAGTTATTTTAAAATTGCATGATAAATGATGAAGATCAAGTCCGGACAAGATCAGACGGACATTTTGGGACGTACATACATGTTTTCCAATGGACCAGAACCATTTTCTTACTCAGCCAAAATGTATTATAAGAAGAAATGTTCTGAGAAAGTTTCATGTTGATTGGGCAAAAAATGTGACTTCTAGAGTGTTCACAAGCTTTTTCTTTAATTTGACGTATTGACCAAGTTTTTAGACCCCACATGACCCAACCAAGATATCATTACGACAGATGTTCTGATCAAGTTTCATGACGATTGGCCAATACACGTGGTCCTCTCGAGTGTTCACAAGGTAAATGTTGAGGACAGACGATAGACGACGGACAAAAAGGGGTCACAAAAGCAGGTTGTGCTCAGGTGAGCTAAAAACTACAAAGCAGAGAGGCAGGCAGATTATCTCATTTCAACGCACATAGCCCTCAAATAGCAACAGAAATAAATTTTAATCAGAAGAAAATCATGACATACCTTCAGTTTTGTTACTTTCGCTGTCACTACAGGTACAGGTACATTGCTGATCATCTTCACTACAACTGGGATGATAGGATTCGTCAGCATCATCATCATGACTGCTACAGTCATCATCGTGATCAGATTCAAATTCTGATAAAAAATAGAAACAAGTTTCTGTGTTTGATAAACACACATGCCCCCGGTTGGTGCTGGGTAGCGCATTTCTTAGTCCAAATTAGGTCAAGGTCAAAGTGAGGTTGGGTGATATGGGTGGTTTGGGAACGGTCACAAGTAAAAACTGTGTAAATATCCCAGTGTTGTAGCAAGCGGTGTTGGTGGTAGACGAAACGGTAAAATCTAGTTAACCAAGAAATGGCAATTTTGAATTATTCTAAGTGCAAATTAGCTCAAGGTCAAAGTAAGGTTGGGTGATATGGGTGGATTGGGAACGGTCATAGGTAACAAGTGTGTAAGTATCAAAGTGTTGTAGTAAGCGGTGTTGGTGGTAGACGAAACGGTAAAATCTAGTTAACCAAGAAATGGCACTTTTGATTATTATAATTCCAAATTAGGTCAAGGTCAAGGTCAAAGTAAAGTTGGGTGATATGGGTGGATAGGGAATGGTCATAAGCAACAACTGTATAAGTATCAAAGTGTTGTAGAAGCGGTGTTGGTGCTAGACGAAACGGTAAAATCTAGTTAACCAACAAATGGCACTTTTGAATTATTATAAGTCCAAATTAGGTCAAGGTCAAAGTAAGGTTGGGTGATATGGGTGGATAGGGAATGGTCATAAGCAACAACTGTGTAAGTATCAAAGTGTTGTAGTAAGCAGTGTTGGTGCTAGACGAAACGGTAAAATCTACTTAACCTGTCATTGACGGAAGGACGGAACGACGGACGGACAGGACAATCACTATATGCCTCCTGCATCAAGATGCCGGGGGCATAAAAATGATGATAAATAATTTATTGGAGTAACATGATTGAGTACAGTAAAATCCTGCAAATACCAACACTTGTGGGACTTATTTAAAGTGGTCTTACTAGTAGTGTGGTCATAGTATCAAGGTATCACCGAGTCAGCACATGTACATGTGTATGCCTGTAAGAAATAAGAGATAACGAACATCATTTTGCTTTCAAAACAAATTATTTTTTATAGAATAAGACTGAAATATACAAATGTACTTAATATTAAGAAAGTTAAATTAAAAGTGATCCACTAGTTTCAAGTGTTACCCCTTTACTGTCAGATAGTTAATTAATGTAATCTGAGACGGACAATGTGCTAATCCCTTATTTAAACATCTATAACATAGTAATTACTACGGACTGTTCATGCCACAAAGCAGTATGTTATCTCAACTACACATTTTTAATTGATGATGTAAAGTGATAAAGACAAAGGGCACTGGTCGGAATAACAAGAGTCATTTTGAATGTGTTTTTTTTTCTTCATATTTTCGATCTGTGATTAGTGGTCCTAATATGGAATAGCAGGGTATCCATATAATAGGGGTTGCGACCATTGAATTTAACAAACAAGAGGGCCGAATGGCTCTATATCCCTTAGCTGAGAATGAGGACATAGGCGTTGCAGTTTTAGAAAAGGTTTTTAGTCATTTTGTTAATTAAGTCTATAAAATAAACCATGTAACTCCCAGGGAATGGTCATTCTGTGAAGTTTCGTGAGGCGGTTTAGGAGATTTTGTTCGAATGAAAGTCCCTTTCTGTTATTGAGAATTAAAATCTTGCAACCTTATAAATTCAGAATTTAAAACATTCCTCTATTTCTATGTTTTCCGTTTTAAATGCTATACACAGATGAATTTTCTAGTGAATTTTCTGTATTTTAGATTTATCAACACACATGTAGTGAGTTTTCTGTACTTAATTTATATAAATCCGGTATGTCGTGAGTTTTCTGTATTTTAATTTTCTATACACTTATGCAGTGAAATTTCTGTATTTGAAATCTATACCAACATCTGAGATTTTTCTGTATTTCAAATTTTATACACATAGGTAGCGAGTTTTCTGTATTTAAAATTATATACACCTAGGTAGTAATGTTTTGTGTATTTTAAATTCAATTATAGATTCTATACACCTATGTAGTGATTTTTTCTGTATTTTAAATTCTATACACCTATGTAGTGATTTTTTCTGTATTTTAAATTCTACACACCTATGTAGTGATTTTTCTGTATTTTAAATTCTATACACTTATGTAGTGAGTTTTCTGTACTTTAAATTCTATACACCTTTACACCTAAGTAGTGAGTTTTCTGTATTTTAAATTCTATACACTGTTACACATATGTAGTGAGTTTTATGTACCGTATTTTAAATTCTATACACTTATGTAATGAGTTTTCTGCATTTTAAATTCTTTAGACTCATGTAGTGAGTTTTCTGTATTTTGGTTTCAAAACCCAGATGTGGTGTTTTAGTATAACCATTATACTTAATATATATTTATATATATATAATTCTGTCCATAGAAGCACCAAGTTTCGTGTTTTACAGTGCAAAACAGTGAAGTACCTTGAATGTCGCATTCTGATTCACTTTCAGATAAGTCAAATGGATTGTCATCAGAATCATCGAAAAACGAAAACAACAACATCAATTACAAACCAAGAATATCGGAAGAAACAATGGATGCTCCCCGATACCGCTTTGCCTCTAAATGTGGTCTTGCAACCATCATTAAAATGGTCATACTGGTTCAGTAAGTTTGTTTTTTTCTCATTCAAAAGATGAGGGTTCTCAAGTAATCCATTATATTAAGACTTTTTGTAGCATAGGGAAAGATCCAGAGCAAAATATCAGGGTGCTGCACAATGCACCTTTTCGGTTGCCCCCTGATGCAGGGATCTTTCCCTAGAAGCAACAACAACTAACATTACAATAAATCGGCACTATTTCATGTTTTTCCAATAAATTATTGCAAATGCTATATATAGTTAATATATAGTATATACTTAAGTTCACTTCGTAAAAAATGTAGTTGCAGCATAGGTTTTTAAATGTAATCTGTGTACAGTGAGGCTTTGGAAGTTTTTCTTAAATAAAGACTAGTAGCATAAAAGAACAAGTTTTCCTTGATTTATTTTTACCTTAGGCGTAAAAAAATAAATATGTTTATTTCAGGTATACCCGACCTACTCTAAAAAAATGCCCCGACCCTAGAACATTTTATTGGGTTTGTCCGATTGATTTTTGATTTATTTACCTTTTTAATTAATTAAATGTGTTTCTGGATAAAAAAGTGTTTTGTTTTGATAGCATCTACTTGTTACAGTCCATAAAATCAAGCATTATTAAGGAATAAACAATAAAACTTTATGAACAATAATAATTCGTATTGTTGTTATTACTATCCCTGTGTTTAATAAATTAATTATTTTTAAATTAATACACGTAGAGTAGTTAGTTACGTTTAGGTCGTGAGGTTTTATGTTTACAGTTATAGTTAGGCAATATTCGTAGATTTTAGACTGAGAACTCTTCAATTAACAAAATTATACTTTTCTCTATTGACAATGACTAACAATTACTAACAATCACGCAGATTAGATCCCCAGTCACTGATTGTGTTCACTCAACCAATTTAATCCATCACGATTTATCACGAAACTTCACATTCGATTCGTGACTTTGAATGTGAAACATTCAACATATTTTATATATTTGATATTTATTAAATATATTTCAGGTAACTACTATTTTCTATTATTTTATATTTTGGCATTGATTGTATTTATGCATTGTCAAGTATTATATATGTATTATTTAATTATTTTAATTTAAATCTAATTGTTAACCTATTGTTAACAATCCGTCGGTTGTTATATATGTATTTGATGACATTCGATTCGTGACTTTTAATGTGAAACATTCAACATATTTTATATATTTAATATTTAATAAATATATTTCCGACTTTTATTACTATTGTGTTGTTCTTCGCAACACGATAGCCGGTGACCCACACCCGTATCATATTTAAATCGAACACCGGCAACAAAATGGCGCCCAACGTGAATTCACAATAGTGAATATACAGGCAGCGAGTTTCAGCGTGACCATCCACGTTGAATCCGGAAACTTCATGTCAACGTTATTCCGATTTTGACACGTGCACGGCACATCTGAAAGGAACAGTTCCAACTTTATTGTGACGGTGATCTATACACGTCATTGTACATGTACAAGGATCCATGGACTTGCTAGCAACCGTTCGTACGTACGTAGTGTAGTGAACTAGTGGCCCGGGAACTCTTATCACGTTACAAGTACGCCGCGGCGGAGGACTTCAAGCTTTTCTCTGGAGAACAGGACCGGATTCTTTACTGGACATTAAGTGAAATGGACAGTGGATCATAAGTTATTATTTTGTGTTTTGTTGCTTTTTTCATTGCCGACGGATTGGTGAGTCACATTTTGTATATTGTATATTGTTTTAATTTAATTGCAATTTGCATGCCAATTATATACTAAGTTGACTTCATCTAATTTATATTTACACATATACACAGTTTTATTCAAATTCTATTATTGTCATAGATTTTGGCTAAATCTCATTTAAGTTACGTTGTCAACTTAGTGTGTAATAACGTAAAAGAAAAAAAAACAACATTTCTCAGACATATTACTGTACAATTGACCTATATTTTTGTATAAATATCAATTATCATATTATTTTATATACTGTACAATATTATTCACGGAACACTCGAGCATTAATTTCGTGTAACCAACTAACTGTGAAATCACATAACAAAGATGATCTTTTATCTAACACTACTAATAACCAAGTAGCAGTTTAAGTACCGCTATGTAGTAGATTAGTGTACACTTATTAGAAACGTTAATTTTTTTATATCAGTCCACAAATAAAACCCAATTCAAACAACATTGTGAGGTTATGACACAACGTGCAAGATTGATCTATTAATTCCTAGACCGGTCAGATAAAAAGAGATATTCGTAATAAAGTATGCACTTTATTTCGAATTTAATCTGCTAAAATAATTCATAGGCCTTCCGCGCGATCGAAAATCACATAACCGATAACCGAACGTCGATATCGTGGATTTTATGTAGCGACTGCTGCGATAGTAAAATTGGCGTAGTGTTTACGCGCTTGACTTGCACGCTGGCGGTTGGAGTTCGAATCCCATCGAAGCCGTACAAAGGTCAATTATTAGGACTTTTCATTGTAAAATTGAAATCACATTAAACATGCTAAGAGGACAAATTTATCGTCAAATGAAATAGTGAACTAAGCTTGTAACAGATAATCAAGCGTATTGTCAATAACGTATTGTCGATTAGTTGAAACAAAAAGAAAAGAAAGGGGAAGTAACTGCTACAGCATTAAATGGAAGTAGTACATTACTACTGGTGAAAGGCAGATAATAAGGACTGTGTGAAATACGCAATTATTGTAAAAAAAAAGAAAAAAAAAAAGGGAGATAATATATCATGAGTATTGAGCATTGAATTCGCTTGTAAATATAAGATTAAATTTGTATATTTTGACGTGTGCTGTTCATTGCTTTTACATTTGTGTAGTTAAATAGGTTAGAATAGTTAGAATAGAATAATCATTAAATTAATTGCGTGCATGTATAGACAATATCTTTGCAAATATTAGTTACCAAGTATAGTATAGTAGTACCATACAATAGTGATTATGGCAGAAGGTGAAAAGTCTTATAGTTTGCGCAAATCTACAGGCGATTTGAGAAACGAACAAGATTTGATCGATGATGAGAGACAAAGAAAACGAGAGTTTGAACTTGAACAGAGAAAGACAAAAGATGCTGAACTAGAAACGTTCAGAAAGCAGAGAGAAATGCTCATTTGAGAGAGACGGAGGGGTAAAGAAAAGACACATACAATTACTGATGCAGGAGGATACGAACACGGTGACATGTTCAACGTGTCCATCGAAACACAGAAGCTGGATGAGAGATTGGAACAGCTTAGAATGGATGGAGTTTTGCAGACATCTACACACAGACGTGCATCCAAAGAAATATAAAGTGGCACAGAACAAATGGAAGACTTAGAGAGAAGTTTAAGACTATTAGAAGAGCGTGTTTTGCAAGAAACAACGCCGAAACACATACATCAACATGAAGTTAGTAATGATAGACAATCACTCAAGATGAAGCAGGATATAGTTAGAAAGGCACAAGAGATAGAACGACTGATGTCGTTATTAGAAGAGAAAGTACGAAAAATGAAGGTTAGAGAACTCGAATTTCAGAAACGAGAGAAAGAATTACAGGCTAAATTGTCCAAAAGTGAGTTTCACATGGTTCAGTATGAGAATAGACTTGAACAACTACAAGAAAAACGTCACAGAGGTTTGAAGAAATGGAAATGCATATGAGAGAAAGAGAAGCAGCGCTGATTAAGCAAGAATCGAAACAAAGTGTTATTACTAACCATGAAGCACGGGAACATAGTCATCACAAGAAAGAAAATTTCAAATTATTGGAATTAGACAGAAAGATAAAAGAACTTGAACGGCAGAAGAGCCTACTCGCAAACAACTACAGAGAACCACATGATTGGTCAAGAACTACTGAAACAGAGCCAAAAGATTTATCTATCAAAATTAATTTAGCGCCATTTTCTGGCAAGGAACCTGTTCCTAAACACGAGGCATCTTTCGAAGAATTCAAGCTTGAATTTGAAAGTATTCAACATATTTACTCAGAGCAAGTATTAAAGCAAGCCTTACGCAAGTCACTGAGAGATCAAGCTAGAAAATGCATGCTACATATCGGCACATACGCAACCGTGGAACAAATTATGCAGAATTTGGAAGATAATTTCGGCAATGTAGCTAGCGAAGACAGTATTTTGTCAAAGTTCTTACTTGCTGAACAGAAGCCGGACGAATCAATCGTTGAATGGGGGCTAAGATTTGAAGAAATGCTATTACAGATTTCAAGAAAGGCTAGAATGCCTGAAGCAGAAAGAAACGCTAAGTTGAAGAATAGATTCTGGAGAGGCCTGAAAAGTGAAGAATTACGTCAAGCAACACGAGTGCACTTTGAAAGCTCCATGACTTATGAAACGCTAAGAAACAAGGTCAGAGCAGAAGAATTTGAGATTCAACTGCAACGAGAAAGAAATGGCACACGACCGAAAACGACGAAGATAAACCAAGCGTCTGTGGATACGGAATTCACACGTACATCTGACATGATAGCGACTCTCATGAAACAGATAGAAGCATTAGACAGGAAATTTGAAGACATGAAATTAGGTCAGTCATATACAGAAACGCTTGACAGAGACAGTTCCAAACCACAAAGAGGTGGATACAGAACTTGGCGGGGTCGAGGATATGGTTACCGCAACAGAAACAGAAACAGCGAAGACACGAATAGAACAGACAACCATGAAGGTCAGAATCCCAATCCTTTAAACTAGCCGATGTCTCCATTGCGGGTCAAATCGGAGACACTAATACAGAAGACCCAAAACCTAGAAAATTACCCTTTTTAGAAAGATTGATTGGCCATTCAAATGAATCGGAAATGATGTTAAACGGTATATTGACACCAGCAGTAATTGATAGCGGTGCAATGATTACAACGGTGAGCCAAAGCTTTGTTGCACAGCTACAAGAAACACCACAAATACATGATTTAGAAGAACTTAAAATATCGATTAAAGGGGCCGACGGGAATGAAATTCCTTATATTGGTTATATAGAAGCCGAAATAAAAATACCCCACATTTCTGATCACACATATGATGTACCTGTTTTAGTAGTCCACGATACAGAATACAACCTACAAGTCCCCGTTATTGTAGGCACAAACCTCATTCGGCTATTAAGCCATGTATCAGAAAATAAGTTACCAATAGAATGGCAAACAGCGTACATGTCTATTTTTGCGCAATCACCTCAATGTTTGGTACACAGCACTAACAAGAAAGGTGTACAAATACCTCCATATGAAACCATTACAGTATCTGGTTTTGTACGCAAGACTACTGAGTTACAAGGTTTTACGGCTGTAACAGAACAATCGTCAATTGCATCACCAAGAATTGGTCTTTGTCCACGTGTTGTTTCCTTGGAAAACCCTGGTAAAACGGCCCGTGTACCAGTGAAAATGTTTAACATGTCCGCCAAAACAATATCAATAAAGCCAGATTCTGTTTTGTGTCAATTACAAGACGTAAAGGTATTGAGACCATGGTGTCCAGAAACGTGCGACAACACGTATAATACACCAGTTGAGTCAAAATCAAAAACAAAACAAAATGATAAACCATTAAATAAAAACGATTTTCTTGACAATATCAATGTAAAATTGAGTCATCTTGACAACGAACAAAAAGTAACCATTGAAAATCTGTTGTGGAAATGGCGCAATGTCTTTTCACAAGGCCCATTAGATATTGGGAGCACAGATCTGGTTAAACACGAAATAAAGCTGGAAAACAGCGAACCATTCAAAGAACCGTACCGACGTGTACCACCGGGACTTATTAACACGGTCCGGGAACACATACACGAGATGTTGGACATGGGGGTTATAAGACCATCACAAAGTCCGTTTTCCTCGAATGTTGTAATTGTCCGGAAGAAAGACGGTACAATTCGCTTCTGTATCGATTACAGGAAGTTGAATTCGCGCACACATAAAGATGCGTACCCTCTCCCACGCATTGATGAAACATTACAACTGCTATCCGGTTCAAAATATTTACAAAGCTCGACCTCAAATCAGGATACTGGCAGGTCGAAATGGCCGAACAAGATAAGGAAAAGACTGACTTCCAAGTAGGCTCATTAGGGCTCTATGATTGTAACCATCCATTTGGACTCTGCAACGCTACAGCAACCTTTCAAAGGTTGATGGAACGTTGCATGGGCGAGCTCAACCTCAGAGACTGTCTTATATACTTAGACGACATCATTGTGTATTTTGCCACAGTTCCACAAATGGTAAATCAACTAGAAGCCGTTTTTAAACAACTAGAAACACATAATTTAAAGCTTAAAGCTTCAAAATGTGATTTTCTAATGAGTGAGGTTAAATATCTAGGCCATATAGTCTCTTCAGAAGGCATAAAAACAGACCCCTCTAAAATCGAAGCTGTGTTGAAATGGCCAGTGCCACAGAATGTCAAACAGGTACGAAGTTTTCTCGGATTCGCCGGCTTTACCGACGATTCATTGCCAACTTTGCCTCTATTGTCCGTCCACTTAATTATTTATTAAGTGAGAACCCTGACAAACGAAGCAAACACAAAACTCGTAAGCCCAAAACTGATGCTTTTGAGTGGGGCGATATTGAGCAGGCTGCCTTTGACTTAATAAAGTCAAAGTCAACTACAGCACCAGTTTTGGCATACGCCGACTACAATAAACCGTTCCGATTGCACACCGATGCCTCTGCTACCGGTCTTGGTGCGGTTTTATATCAGGAAGACAGAGTTGTCGCATCTGCAAGCCGGAGTCTGAAACCCACCGAGCGCAACTATCACTCAAGTAAATTGGAATTTTTAGCCCTTAAGCGGGCTATCACTGCAAACTTCCATGACTACCTATATGGCGTGCAATTTGAAGTTTTAGCAGATAACAACCCCCTGACCTACGTTCAAAGTACAGCCAAACTTAACGCTTGTGGTCAGAGATCGGTTGCCTCCCTTGCCAATTACAATTTTAAAATAAATTACCGTTTTGGCAAGCTCAACATTGAAGCCGATGCGCTCTCACGCCAAAGACCTCAGCAGACACTCAGTGACGAAAGTAACATATCGTCAGATGAGAGTTCACACATGTTTACAACTCAGTGTAAACAAGTTGAACCATGCGTGTTACAAGCTATATTAGCTTCACCAACCCAACCCACGACGCAATTTAACCCACCGGATACAAACATATACGATGGGGCTCAGGTATTTGACGACAATGATTGGGTATCAGGTCAGAATGCCGATACCGCAATACATTGTATTAAAGATTACGTTGCTCGTGAGCAAATGCCGTCTGTCGAGCAGATAAAACGTATGACGCCGACAACAAGAAAATATCTGAGACATTTCAAGAAATTGTCTCTTTCAAATGATATTCTGTATCATTCAGCCAATATCAAAGGGGAGACAATACAACGAATTGTCCTTCCTGAATCAGGTCGTCGCTCTGTGTTTAGAGCATTGCACGACGATCTAGGACATCAAGGTCGCGACCGCACACTTTCACTCTTAATAGAGCGCTTTTATTGGCCAGGAATGGACAATGACGTATCCGACTGGATACGTAAGTGCGAACGTTGTGTAAAAAGCAAATTTCGGCCATCTCGCGCTACAGGGCTTGTAAATATAAGTTCATCATACCCCATGGAACTGGTATGTATTGATTACTTGTCTTTAGAAATGTCCAAAGGTGGGTATGAGAACATACTAGTGATAACCAATCACTTCACTCGGTACTCACAGGCTATTCCGACCCGTAATCAAACGGCCAGAACCACTGCTAAAGTGCTGATGGACAATTTCTTTGTGCACTACGGCTTTCCTGAAAGACTCCATAGTGACAGGGGGCAAACTTTTCTGTCACGAGTTATCCAAAGATTGTGTCTTATTGCTCGTATTAAACGTACCCGAACCACTGCGTACCACCCTCAGGGGAACGGACAATGTGAGCGATTCAATCAAACCCTCTTACAAATGTTACGGTCACTTGAAACGGATCGTAAGTCAGACTGGAAGTCTGCTATTCCGTCTCTCGTTCACGCATACAACGTGACACGTCACGAAAGTACGGGATTCGCCCCATACACATCAATGTTCGGCAGATCACCTAGATTAGCGATCGATGCAGTACTGGGTCTAAAACGCCAAAATATCGAAGGTTCATCCCCTTCCCAATAAATGAAAACGCTAGAAACGAACCTGAGAAATTCGTACAGTGTTGCAGATCGCCAAGCTCATAATAAAGGTAATAAAGCAAAAGAATATTATGACAAAAAGGTCAAATACGCAAAACTTGAATGTAGAGATCGTGTATTACTACGTAACTACGGTTTGCGGGGTAAAAACAAAATTGCAGATGTCTGGGATGAACATCCCTACGTGGTAATTTCGCAGCCAGACCCCGACATACCTGTTTTTCGCATTCAACGCAAAGACGGGAAAGGCGACGCAAAGACAGTTCATCGGAACAATTTACTGTTGATAAACAGTTTGCCGATATGCAGATCGTCTTCATCCGACTCGATACGGAGCCTAGTATCGGACCGACTAAAAATTCGAGATAGCCAAGACGACGCCGACGTCAAGACGTCAATGTCTGGCAGTAGCGACACGTCTGACAGAGAGTCACCAAACTCACCATACAGACCGCCGCACAAGAGGAAACCTGGAGAACCAGGAGTACTTCCTCACAGATCTACCAGCACCACACGCAGACCCGCGAGATTCACATCCGGCGAGTATATATTAGAACACAACGTGGCTACTCTACCGACCGAGTGTGAGATATTTGTGTAACTAACTATTTTCAGATGAAATTGATATTCAACAGATATGTTTCAGACGACAGAGTGTTTTGTTTCAATGTATAATTATGCATTATAATTTCTTGAAAAAAAAAATAGCATGTTTATTTTATAAACATCACTGATTATAGGATAATTGATATACCATTTTTAATGTATTTTATAATACGGATGTATCATGTAATGTCATTCTTTAAATATTAAACTATTATTCTGAATAACCTGTATATTGTTTGCTTAATGTGAACAAACATGCTATTTTATTATTTATAAATGTGTATTACATAATACAATTTAGTAAAATGTTATAATGAAAAGATGTCGAGGACGCCATCTTGTCGGAGAGGGGAAATATGTTACAGTCCATAAAATCAAGCATTATTATGGAATAAACAATAAAACTTTATGAACAATAATAATTCGTATTGTTGTTATTACAATCCCTGTGTTTAATAAATTAATTATTTTTAAATTAATACACGTAGAGTAGTTAGTTACGTTTAGATCGTGAGGTTTTATATTTACAGTTATAGTTAGGCAATATTCGTAGATTTTAGACTGAGAACTCTTCAATTAACAAAATTATACTTTTCTCTATTGACAATGACTAACAATTACTAACAATCACGCAGATTAGATCCCCAGTCTCTGATTGTGTTCACTCAAACAATTAAATCCATCACGATTTATCACGAAACTTCACATTCAATTCGTGACTTTGAATGTGAAACATTCAACATATTTTATATATTTAATATTTATTAAATATATTTCAGGTCACTACTATTTTCTATTATTTTATATGTTTGCATTGATTGTATTTATGCATTGTCAAGTATTATATATGTATTATTTAATTATTTTAATTTAAATCTAATTGTTAACCTATTGTTAACAATCCGTCGGTTGTTATATATGTATTTGATGACATTCGATTCGTGACTTTGAATGTGAAACATTCAACATATTTTACATATTTAATATTTAATAAATATATTTCAGACTTTTATTACTATTGTGTTGTTCTTCGCAACACGATAGCCGGTGACCCACACCCGTATCATATTTAAATCGAACACCGGCAACATACTTATAAACAATGTTTAAGGATATTACTGATACGGTTTGAATATTTATTCAGTTTTAAAATCTACAAGTTGACCATTTACCAAAAAAATAACAAAATAAATAAAAAATTCCCGACCTACCTACCCTAATTATTTTGGGCATGTTACCTGAAACAAACATTTATTTTTTTTACGCCTTACGTGTTTGTAATCATTATCATGCAACCACAATTTTTTTCCACCCGATAACTCAGACATACAATATTTTAATTTATTCTGAAAGTACAATATTCTTATTCATTCTGAAAGTACAGACAGACAGAGGTCTAAATCCCATCAATAGGTAGGAGACTCCTCAAAGCACTTTGTGTTATGGTGAGCTTTTAATAGCTTGTGACTATTGTTATACCCGAACAATGTTTTCAGGGATTGTTTTTCAACATCTAAGGGACCATTAGAGGCCTCAGAAACATTGGCATAATGGTGGCATTTTGCTCAGAAACATTTCCTTTTACAGTTTTTCCCCTTTTACTGGGGGCTGACCGTGTAAACTAAAAGTGTTTCTCAACGACATAATGTTTGTTTCTTCATGAAAACTAATACATACAGCGTGTTTCATTTCCTGAATTTTATTATGAGTTTGTTGATAAACACACACATAAAACATGAAATGAACAAAAAATCCCTGCATAAACATCAAACATTTTCAAGTAAGGCACAAAACAAACAAAACACAAAATGAAAATCACAAAAGAAATAATCAAAATTTAAAATCTCATCACCTTTGACTTCTGATTTGGTGGCTTTATCAATATAACCATAAAAAGCAACATGTCTATAAATTTTATCTCATTTGTCTAGAGCTTCTTACAAGCCTGTATAGCAATGACATAGTGTTTCCTTAGCTTTAATTCCTTTTTCAGACCCAGTTATAAACACCAATGTAATCAATGATACCATTGACAACAATGAATAAGTCCATAAAGGCATAAAAAGTGTTAGTGTGTTAAGAGTGGATTGTAGCCAGCAGATTTTCGTCCTTCGATGTGTAGGTTAAAATCTCTCTTAACACTTCACAATATATGGACAATGATGTTTATGTGTAAGCTATTGCTACGAAGTTCTAATTTTTAAAATTTGTTTAAATTTTTTAACCGATTAGGTTTGACTTGAAAAAAAAAAAAGGTCAATAATGCATAGCACATCTATGTAAAATATGAGGGAGGGAACCAAACATTATGATATAGAACAGCTGTTGTAACGAATCTATGGGTTGTTGCGTGGAAAAATAGAGTGGCATGTACATGATTCGACGATGAACTAGAATTGTCACAAGAGTGACGACTATACCCCCACAGTATGGCCTTGTCAAAAAACTATGGCACATCCATTTGAAAGAAATGCACCCAAAAATAATGCTTTATTTCATGTAGTTACACTTAATTACTTAAAATAATTTAATTAATTTTATGTGCAGTCTTTCATCAGATAATGTCTGGAAACTGTGTTTCTAGTGATTCATGTCATAACTCTGTCAACAGTTGGTGGTTTGTAACCAAAGTCAATCTTGACCTATATTGTATAATGTTACACAAATCTACCTAATTAATTCAAATTTGTGAATCCTTTCATAAGTTATTGTCCGGAAACACTGTTTTTGTGGAATTTAAATCCAAAAGGGACCAATTCTCTGTCAACATTTAGTGGTTTGTAACCTTGAGTCACACTTGACCTGTATTTTATAATGTTTTACATATGTACATGAAATTATTTGAAACTGTAAAGCCTATCTTGAATTATTATAAGGAAACTGTGCTTTTATGGAATTTAAGACAACAAAGGGGGCATATCATAGTCCAAATTTAATGGTTTGTAACCTAATTCGAACTTGACTTGTATTGTATGACATGACATATGTGTGCCTAAAATTATTTGAATATGTCAAGCCTTTCTGGATTTATCGTGCTGAAACCATGTTATTATTGAATTAAAGTCAAAAAAAGGGGCATTAGTGAGTCAAAATTCAGTGGTTTGTAACCCAAGTTGAACTTGGCATGTACATTATGATGTTACACATGTGTACCAAAATTATTTGAATATGTCAAGGCGTTCTCTAGTTATCATCTGGAAACCACAAAAACCAACAGATTGACGGACCGACAAGCTCACTCCTCCTGTATACTCCCCAAAAAGTTTGTTTGTGGGGGTATACTGAAAAGCAGAAAAAACACCTACATAATTTTTGTTTCCAACAAAACTCCATTTACAGGTCATTGGAAAGGGCCTGTTGAAACAAGCCCTATTTTGACAATAAAGTGCTGTATTTTGACATTTCACCTCAATGTATGGCCATGCCGCGCGACACGCCGTCTCATATCGGTGAACATTTGTGCCAAGTTTTTTCAAAATTCTTTCATGCATGGTCAAGTTATAGAGCGGACAAGCCCTATTTTGACAATAAAGTGCAGAATTTTGACCTTTGACCTCAAACTTTGACCTTTACCTTAAAGGTAGTGGTTCTTGCGCGCGACACACCGTCTCATATAGGTGAACATTTGTGCCAAGTTATTTCGAAATCCCTCAATGCATGGTCAAGTAGCGGACAAGCCCTATTTTGACAATCAAGTGCTGTATTTTGACTTCACCTCAAGGTATGACCTTGACCTTAAAGGTAACCATGTGGTTTTTGCGCGCTACACGCCGTCTCATATAGGTGAACATTTGTGCCAATTTATTTGAAATTCTTTCATGCATGGTCAAGTAATAGAGTGGACAAGCCCTATTTTGACAATAAAGTGCTGAATTTTGACATTTGACCTCAAAGTTTGACCTTGACCTTGAAGGCAGCCATGTGGTTCTTGCGCGCGACACGTTGTCTCATATAGGTGAACATTTGTGCCAAGTTATTTCGAAATCCTTCGATGCATGGGGAAGTTACAGGCCGGACAAGTTTCGGGACAGACAGACAAACTTACGGGACAAAGTGATTCCTATGTAGCTCCCCCCTTACCTACTGGTAGTGTGGGTATAATTAACAGTGGCAGAGTCACATGAAAGTTATGCAGCCGGTACTTGGGTGAATGAAAACACCTGCTTTGTGATTCAGTAAATAAGATTAAGTTTCCCGACTATACAGAGGTTCAGTATTCGGGCTTGTCAACTTTACCAAGAAGTGTACCCCAATCTAAAGATCCATTATCCAAGGTTTTGACTTCAATAAAGAACAACTCTTGAATAAATGAATGTTTTTATTGTTTGGCACTCAAATATTTATGAAAACCAATGAAGATGAAAGCAAAGCAGAGTAGTAGCGAACGCCAATTGTGGGATTTGTAACCATACTTATGCAAATAAGTGGAACTTACTAAAACACTTGAAGACCCCAGCACATGTACAAAATATTAACATGAGGGTAACAAGATCCGAAGTGCAC
This sequence comes from Congeria kusceri, assembly GCA_027627225.1. Classification (NCBI taxonomy): domain Eukaryota; kingdom Metazoa; phylum Mollusca; class Bivalvia; order Myida; family Dreissenidae; genus Congeria; species Congeria kusceri. The sequence goes on along the minus strand of CM051037.1, from coordinate 11,003,427 downwards.
ATAATCAAGAGACAAAGCTTTGGTGACAAAAAATGTGGACACAATTCTGCAAGTGAGGAAAAGGTCTCAAAGAATAGAGTTAAATCTATGGTGTTACGTTCGGATTAATAGGATGCTGTCTGTGTACAGGGAAGTGCATGTATGGATTCCAAAACAGATGTCAAGCATGAGAATGTGTCTGTTAGTCAGGGATATTCGACCTATACAGAATCAGGTGCAAGTGGAAAATCAAACGAATTACTTAAAACTTAACCGAAAAACTTAACTAACGCAGACGCTGACGCAGAAGCAGACGACATAAGCTTAACATTTTTTCTTAAATGTACGCAGCGTAACGCCATAGTTTTTGTGGAATAGCACATAAACATTTGTTTAAATGCATGGTTTAATTCCTATGCATCCAGACTTCTGTCTGTGGGTTATTCGCCAGCAAACGATGGCGTAAATTTATTATTTCTATAATATATCACAAATTTGGTATGGAAGTGCTTTTGAAATACACATACCTGTCTCTCCATGGCAGATTTTCAACTCCATAGTCGAACCGTATTTCTTCTCCAATGGAGATGTCTCTTGATGCAAATAAACACAACCTTGGAATGTTTTCCAAAACAATTAGTTTCATTTGAGCGTTGTTCTGTGCAGTGCCGACTTGAGCATCGTTAACACGTTGTGCTGGTTGTTGCATCAATACTACAAATAAAAGTAGCAATGAATTGCAATTAACACACAAGTTTTTTTGTTTTTTTTAAATGACGAACAACCACTAATAATGTATGTTATGTGTCAGACTGCAAGCTGTTACTTTACTGAGTATTTAAATGATCAATTATTGTTTTCAAATTTTCAACCATTTTTTTTCTGAAATTTCAATTGAGTTGATAATTTTAGTTACAGTAAATAAAGCTCTTTTCTTAAATTGCTAAGAGAAATCTTAATGCCTAATTCCATGCCTATTTTAAAGAGATGTGTTTTAAATTATATTTAATTACATACAAGAGGGCCCTAAGGACCCAGGGACGCTCACCTGAGACCTGAAATTGAACCCCCTGGGGTGTAGACAGTTTTGACCACAGAGACATTGAACACCCTTTGAAAAGGACCACCTTAGGATGTATAATACACTGCAGATCCATTATATCGCGATCCGTTATTTCGCGATATCCAATATATCGCGAATCGGCCGTGGATCCCAATTTTTTTCATGTACTTCAATATATTACTATTACACGACATTCATAAATAAATCCAGTTTGGTCTGGATTTTTAGGCTTATATTGCTACTCTTTCATTCGCACTCTTGTAGTGCGACAAACAATAAACCGACCCGCTCAACATCAAAGTGTAACAGTTTGACGTCATCCGCTTACATCGCGCATGCTACCCATGACAACGTCCTTCACTGCTGTCGCTTTAATTAGCAGGCGAATTACACGCCGTCCACGTGGAGGGTGTATACAGGAACTGTATGTCATAGATCAATACTGACCTATCTGAACGCCAATAACATTATCAATACGGCGTAACTGTTTCTTTTTTGTTTAAGAGGAAATGCTAACTGCACATCGTTCGCGATATAGATACCAAATTTTGTTGTTATGCGCTACGAAACATTTCTACAAAAGTAAAGATCTCAATGTTCTCTGCGCTACGAAGTTTTAATATGACAGTCAATACACCCACGCTTTCCATGCGGATGACGTGATGTTGTACATAATTTTTGCGCCCTTTTCTAGCAGAACAAACGATTTACACGAAATACATGTGCAGTTTAACTGTAAATAGTAATCGTGTTTACGTCATATGAACAGTAAAATTCAGACAGGTGTTTTGGATTTGGAATTTATTATACACAATGTGAAATTAATTATAAGGAATAATATAATATTTTTATATACAAATGGAATATTTTACATATGGATACATTGTGGATATTAACAACGATGAAAAAGTTGCGTTAATTACATTTATGTTTTAAGATCGTGAAAATATGCCAGTGTATACATGTATATCTATATGTACATGAATGACCTGACAAGTTATATCGCGATCCGGCTATATCGCGATCGCGGTCCATGGACCCCGCAAATCGCGATATAACGGATTTGCAGTGTACCAAGTACCAAACCTCTGCACCTTGTGGTTTCAGAGAAGATTTTTAGTCATTTTGCTATTTAAGTTAATATAAACCATGTGACCCCCAGGGCGTGGCCAGTTTTTACCCTAGGGGCATACTGGTTATTTGAACAATCTTTGTTTAGGAGAAGATGTTGTTTGAATGAACAGTTGACAACACACGCACGCATAGACGACGAACAACGGGCGATCACAAAACCCCACCATGAGCACTTTGTGCTCAGGTGAGCTTAAAAAATGAAAAAATAAAAAAAGTATGGGTTTACCAATGATTTCCATTCCATTTGAAGAAAAACTGGTAGCTATGGCGTCGTTTCTGTTGATGTATTTTGTTTGGTTCTTTTTCGTTAATTCTTTGGCCTACATACTCCAATAAAAAACTTTGTTTTTGGAACTCTGTTGAAGCAAAAACTCCATACCCTGTCGAGTAATACAATTCAAATTTAGATAAACAGAATTCAATGTGATAACATACACACACAACGTATCTTATATATTGTAATTTGTAACTATAACTGGCTTAATAATATAATATTTTCAAATTGGGAACATGTCATTTTACTGGTCTTGTAAGCTATTATCTGTAAGGAAAATGATTGAATAAAAATTGCCTACCAACATCTTCACACACAAATCTTTTTTCCAACCCATCTTTATCCATTCCTATTCGACACATGAATTTGGCATCGTCAAGTGGACTCAAGCGGCGTTTCTGTCAACATAAAAGTTATTTATAATAGCGAATTTCATTAGATATAGTGTTATCTATCCTTTATTTATTATATAATAATATATAAATAATTATACATACATATATACAAATGTAAATCAATATAATGGATTTAAACTAATCTAAAGCTTACTGAGGCAAGACTTTTTTAATAAGTTGTTTAACGGGATTTTTTTTAACACTTATGGTAGGAGGAGGGAATAAAAATAAAAATAAAAGCTGTGAAATGTCAAGTAGGAAATAAAAATAATTTTTTTTTTTTTTTCATTTTTTTTTTTTCAAAAACTTCTTAAATTCCTATAATTTGATATAATGGAGTTATTAAACCGTGTATTTTACATAAACAACACATAAGCTGTTTCAAATGTGCTGAAATTTACCTATTTTATGCATTTAAATCCAATTTAAACTTGTTTACAAATCTACTACAATAGAATGATGTAACACTTCTTCAGCGTAGCAGAATATTGATTGAGTTTACACAGTGGAGGACAGCGAAATGTGTTTAAATTTGGAAAGTGTTTAGGTTTAAATTGCTCAGGCATGCAAAATGAAAAGGTTATGGTTAAAATATATATGGTATGTAAATTTTATTTAAAAATATTAATGCTAACCATGAAAATTCAGCGCATGAAAGTAGCGATCAAAATCAGGTCGCAACTCTATAGAAAAATTTGGAAAACTTTCCAACACAGAAGTGGTCTTTTCACGGCTAGGCCCCGCCAATATTGCCCATATAAAACGTAGCTCAATATAGGCATTTATAGGGCCTAACTTGTTATGCAATGCTTACCCTAGCCCAGCAATGACATGTACTGGGTTTCTAACGCACATGTGTATCAATACATCTCCCAAACCCCACCTGCCTTGACAACTTGATCATGCACATATCCTCCAGCACAGGCGCTAAACATTCTCCGATGGATTTTTTTTTTTTTTTTCAATTCGATTTAATAATAATTTTTATTGAAATTCTGAATTACACGGCTGTGCCGGGTGCCGCCGCCACCATTGTTAAACAAAAAAATGGCCAACAAGAAATAGAAATAACCAGAAAGTGGAATTACACAGAGCTAAACTATTCTGGTTCCCGATCTTTACTCAATATAAATATACGTTTTTGTAGATTTTGAGTGCTGCTTCATGTGCGGGTTTTACCCGAAAGTTAAGGTTACACATCACTTTTTTTCATATCGGTGCTATTGTCGGGAGCGGCGCGGAATATGAAAAAAAAAATTCACTTTTATTTTTAGTTCACTTTTTGGAAAATTTGATACGGCACTCCCGTTAAACAACTGATTAAAAACTCTGGCCTAAATTAAAGGTTTTCTAAAGAAATAATAAAACAAGATTATTGGTAGAACCAATGGATGCTCCCCGCTTTGACCAATAAAATGGCCTTTACCTAAAACCTAAGACTGATTAACTTAATACAGAGACACGCTGTCATACTGAGTATTACATAGGAGTTAAGTGTTAAAATCCATTTAAGAAGTTAAAAGTCCGGACAAGCAAAAGATCATTTTCGATTTTGACATTTAAATATTACATTAACCCTTTACCTACAGATCTACGGTAATTCATGTTTCTAGCATGTCTCATTTAGGCAAACATTCATTATATTTAATTGGAAAATTATTCTATCTATGACCAAGTTATAGTCAGGACAAGGAAAAAGCTAATTTTGTCTTTAGACCTCAAAGTTTGACCTTGACCTTTGACGTATGGATCTGTTTATTTACCCTTCATGTTGTGCAATTGAGGTTCATAATTGTGCCAGGTAGTTTTTTAATCCATGGCAAGTCAAAGCACAGACAACCTCACAAGCAACGTGTTAATTTTACCATTTGACCTCCAGGTGTGACCATGACCTTGGACCTTGGTTACTGATTCATAAGCAGTACACACCAGCTCATTACAGCAAGATTTGTGCCAAGTAAATTTAGTAATGCTAAGATCCCTCCTTCCATGGCCAAGTTTTAGTGTGGTGAAGCAAAATCAGTCAATTAACAATTAAAGGGCAATTACTCTGCCAAAAATCATGACAGACACGACCTGACAATATGCGCATGTCGCCTTGGTAGGAATGCTACAAATAAAATTTCATTAAATTTTGGTCATTAGTTCCTGACATCTCATGCGGAAACAAACATGTCTTTAGAAAAATTATGTTTCATTTGTAATCAAAGGGCAATTACTCCCTGAAAAACAAGGCAGTCCAAAGGACAGCTATATCCCCCGCCGAGATCCTTCATAAGATTTTAAAGGTGACTTTGAAGTATCACACTGACCTTAATCAGTTTCATGAAAATACCTTAAAGGGCATAGGAGATATGGAGCTGACACAAAAATGGAGGCTCAAACATTTGACCTTTAAGTGTGACCTTGACCTTGAGGTGGCAAGACTGCTCCATGCCTTCTGCACATGGCCTCAACGTGATAAACATTTGCGCCAAGTTTTATGAAAATCTTTCAAAGGGCATAGGAGATATGAAGCAGACACATCAATGGAGGCTCAAACATTTGACCTTCAAGTGCGACCTTGACATTGAGGTGGCATGACTATCTCATGCCTTCTGCACATTGCCTCAAAGTGATAAACATTTGAGGCAAGTTTCATGAAAATCCTTTAAAGGGGACAGGAGATATAGAACGGACATGAAAATACAGGCTCAAACATTCAACCTTCAAGTGTGACCTTGACCTTGAGTTGGCGTGACAGGCTTAAGTCTTCTGCACATGGTCTTAATGAGCAAAACATTTGAGGCAAGTTTCATGAAAATCGATCAAAGGGTATAGGGGATATTGAGCGGACACGAAAAACAAACACGAAAATGAAGGCTAAAACATTTAACCTTCAAGTGTGACCTTGACCTTGAGCTGGTGTGAAAGACCCATGCATTCAGCACATCGACTCAATGAACTAAACATTTGAGCCAAGTTTCATGAAAATCCTTCAAATTGTATAGGAGATATGGAGCGGACACGAAATGGAGGCTCGAATAGTCGACCTACAAGTATGACCATGACCTTGAGCCGGCGTGACTGACTCATGCCTTCTGCACATCGTCTCAATGACCTAAACATTTGAGCCAAGTTTCATGAAAATCCTTCAAATTGTATAGGAGATATGGAGCGGACACGAAATGGAGGCTCAAATATTTGACCTTCAAGTGTGACCTTGACCCGGTGTGACTGACTCATGCCTCTGCACATCGTCTCAATGACCTAAACATTTGAGCCAAGTTTCATGAAAATCCTTCAAAGGGTATAGAAGATATGGAGCGGACACGAAATGGAGGCTCAAACATTTGACCTTCAAATGTGACCTTGACCTTGAGCCGGTGTGACTGACTGATGCCTTCTGCACATCGTCTCAATGACCTAAACGTTTGAGCCAAGTTTCATGAAAATCCGTCAAAGGGTATAGGAGATATGGAGCGGACACGAAAATGTAACGGACAGACGGACGGACGAAGGGCATTCCTATAACCTCCCTCCCGCTTCACGGCGGGGGATTAATTATCAGATCAGAATGATCTAACAGTATGCGCATGTCCACCTTGTAGGGATGCTGCATATAAAGTTTCATCACATTTGGGTCATTAGTTGTAGAAAATCATTTCACACCCGGACAAACTCAATTGCATCAAAATTAGAATTTGAACAGACGGACGACCCAGCGACTATATGCTCAACCCCTTTAGGAAGCATGAAAAGGTAAAATTATATACTTACACGTAATATATTTTGCTTGTCTAAGCTCATCTTTAGCTGCAAATGTTAAACAATCATTATAATATACAACAGAAAATATTTTAAGCTCCCTGTAAAGTATTTAATAATGCCTAGGCCAAAAATAAAACGGGCGCTGGCCGATTTTAAAGCATCTGCATTTTTTGGAATCTGACAGGCGCCGCGCGATTGATATACTTTGTTACTCACGCGGTCAAAAATCAAACGGGCATCGCACAATTTTCGCAAACTGACTAGCAGAACAAGCAGTTTTGATGCCGGGCAGTCGGCCAGCCGCTGCACGACAAAACGGCTGCCGCCCGATGCATGTACAGGCACCGCCCGATACCCTGACGAATACTGTACATCTGGCGGTGCCTTTCCGCCTGCCTGCTGGTGCCAGGAAGATGCCTGCGCGGTCGCCGTTGAAATCGGACGATGTTTTTAAAGAAGAAAAATCGTACGGCCACCGCCTGATCACAAAAATTACCGTCTGGCGATCGTATGGTGCCCGGTTGACGTGATTTTGAACTCATTGAACTCGAAAAAAATCGTCCGGTCACCGTAAAATTATATATTATAAGTATAACTTCGACGGGCGCCGGCCCGTGAGCAAAAAATCCAGCAGCCACCGCCCGATTGCAACTGCCTCATGACTGGCACCGTCAGATTTTGCCCGATTTGGGGCCAGACGGGCACCATCCGGCGGTAGTTTCTTATTTGTGACCGGGGCATTAGAAATATGGTTCAAAGTTTTGTACAAAATTCAAGGCTAGGTTTATCTTAAGTGTATTGCTACTGTAATCATCAACAGCAAATGTTTGATAAATTGTATTATTATTTTTTTGGCAAATATACTGACAACTGCCCTACTTTAATCAGAGGTAGGGGGAGAATGGCCATAGAAATTATTTCATGACCAATCACCACACAAGTTATGTGGCTGGGCTGGGGATCAAACCCATGATCCTCGGATTGACAGTCCAGCGCTCTACCAACTGAGCTAGCCAGCCCGGCCCTGAGACGATGGACAGACGACCCAACGACCGACAATGACTGACCAGAATAGCTTACCCTTAGGCGAGCTATGTATATCTTCTATTAAAATATGTATCTAGTTCTGATTAAGAACTGCATTGTATATTTCTCTGTTTTAATGAGAATAATTTAGAAATTTTAACTACTGGGGCGGCGATTTTTTTGGCCCTTTTGGGAACGGGTCCGGGACCATTCAAATTGGGAATTTGCGCGTCGTAAAATCACCAAATTGGGAAAAAATCGATTCGTGAAAGCACAATTCGTGAAAGAATTTTGTTAAAAGCATAAACATTCATTTTTCAATTGTTTAAACCTATTTAAATGGATCGAAACTAATAAAACAAATTGAAGATGTCAATATGAACAAAAAACATTCAAATATATAGAAAAAAGTCATGTTCACTTTGACCTTCAATGATGCTGCTACATGACTGGGCCCCATGATCTAGCAAATCCTGATTTGGTTCGTCATGATTTAGTTAATTCAGTACGAGTTAACCAGGGTACAAGTTGGCCAGTTACCGTTTTAGGGTACGTCTGTTAAAGACGGTTCTGACACCGTGACAGGCTAAAAGCCGCATTCCGTTAGTGATTAACTTGCCTTTCAATCCGACTTTATAAATTTCTTTCTATAATATTTGCTATTGTGACTCATTTTAGGGATTTAAACATTTGATTGTTAAGATAAACGATGCAATTATGTTGTTGTTTTCAATTATAACAAGTGTGAACAATTTCAGACTGGTTTTGCGTTCGCATTAAACTGTGTATACAACTCCGTATTAAGATCGATAACAAGTAGTAACCAGTGAGAATGACATAGCGTCATTTCAGAAAGATTCGGAAAATATCGCGAGGAATAAACAAAATATTTACGATTTTAATTAGTTTTTATTGGGTTTTTCTTTTTTTTTAAATTGGGAAGGGTCCGGGGCATTTTGGGAACGAGTCCGTGGGTCATTGGGAATGGGTCCGTTAACCGGACCCGTCTTAATAAGGGAAAAAATCGTTGTGGGTATTTGAATTAGTGCAAAAATGATTAAACTGAAACATAGTGTCTATACTCCCCTAGGCGAAGAAAGAGGCACACAAAAACTTACTGTAGGAAATTTGTATATAAACACTTTAACATACTTGTTGGCATATTCCAAATAATTATTAAAATTCAGGATTGGATCAAAGTACACTGTACTTCATACTTACAGCTATTTTCCCTCTTGAATACATTGCTAAATCATCATTTCTGGACCTAAAATTTAACAGGATTCATATAAATTATTACTTTATATACACCATATTTCATCTTATAAATTCTAACAATGCATTGTCTAATTCCCAAAAATTCCGACGACCCTGACCATAAAATATGACACACAACAACGTTTGGAATACTAATGGCAAATTTAAGATACAGACAGTGTGCATCCCTTCTTTTCTGACAAGTGGAATGCACACATTCTGAAATCAGCACACTATGTACTGTACATGGTTCATACTCAAGTTTTGCTCACAAATTCAAGGACTTTTCAAGGGCAGAATTGTGATTCAAGGCAAATATTTGGATATTAAAAGTATTCATTCACAACTCCGCGAGGGTCTTTTATTTTTAATTTATTTTCCACATAAAATGAAATAAAAAGTTAAAAACAAAATATCTTCAGATGTTTAGTGTTAAAGACAAAGTAGTGCAACACGGCGGTCAGTTAACCTTATCACACTTTTCCTGGGTAAGCTGGCTTACCAGTCCATAAACACAGACAATTCTAAAAGTAAATCAACAGAGATACTGTCAATGTATCCCAATTGGTAAACTCAAGAGAATGTTTCGGTTACATACAAGTAAATAGCTAGAGAATTAGTGTGATTTATTTGGGTCTCTCATTTGACTGAATTTGGGGCCGAAATTTTGCCCCGTCCCTCTTCTTAAAAAGTATGTATTTTCCCCATATTTGAACACTAAACCCCTCATCCCAGAGTGTAAGCTTTATTTTGATAAAAAAATGACCAAAATCAGACAAAACTTGACTAAGATAGAGGAATTTTTGTAAACATGTAGTTGATTCCGAGCAATTTTCATTAAACAATGGTTTGTGCATAATTTCTGGGTTTTCCTTGAATTTGAAAAATTGGGGGCACAATGACCCCCATGCCTGTAATTGTGGGGGGACATGTGAAAACTTTTGGGGGTCATTCATCAACCTACGTTTAATAGTAATACACATTGCTAAATATAGTGACTGGTGTAATTAATACTTAACTGTCCTTTCAGATTTAAAAAAATACTAGCATCAAAACAAAGTGCAGAAAAACCGTGAGTTATCTGAATCTGTTAAAAAAATTAAAATTCACTCACATTTACTCACTGAATTATATTTTCTTCTAATTGAGAGCTTTTCTATTTTAACTTTCAGTTTCACTACATGCATTTTCTGACAGAAATGACATTATATTTAGTTTAGAAAACTGGTAGTAATAATTATCATTAAAACAATGTTTAAAGGATAACAACGTTACATATTTTATTTTCATTTAAGTTCAACAATAAGCAAACAGAAAACAATGAACCAAACAAGATGTCGGTCATTCTAATTTTGACAGCTTTGCACCTGTATCAATATAGAGCTACACTTTGTGTAATTATAGTCGGTAGGTGTGAAAAACTTTTATATAACATAAATTTTGGATGTGGATTTTCGGAAGTCAAAATCATGTCAAACCAAACTTCCAAGTATGAATTAGAACCCAAATATATGGGTAAATTCAATGCTTTGAAATATGATGCATTTCTTCAGAAATTGGAAATTGCATCCACATGGAGGCAAAGGGATTTTTTTAGGATCATTTAATGAAAAATGCGACAATGACACAAGATGTGTGCGTCATGGAAAACCGTGAATTTAATTTACTATTTGAGGCAAAATAATTCATTAACTTCAACTTCAACATTATACTGTCAAAGTCAATACCGACTAGAGTAGACAGCCGCATGTCAGGACGAGTATTAAAGAATTTAAGAGGAGATAAAAAGATTATAAAAACTCGAAAGACAAATGAAGGACTTACTACTAATTTATTATGATTATATTTGAAAACAGTAAAACTTGTTTAACCCACTGATAACAAGATTGCACTGTTAGGATAGTCTGAATCGCAGTCGGTAGTTCGTTCCTGAGTCATATTGCCCAAGGGAAAAATGAGTTTATGTGATGTTGTGTTTTTGAATAATTCATGTTTTATAACAAACTAAAATATAAATTTGCAATATAACTGTAATTAATCAAGAGGTCAAAAGCAGGAATGGTATTAATGGGTTCTGAATAATCCATTCCTAGTTTCGATTTACTTACTATAAGCCTGCAAAGATTTTCAACAATACTGGTGAGCGAGTATTTGTCGGGCGAAATATGCATTTATTTTGGGACAGTTTTAATTCATGAACAAACTCAACGATGAAAATTCGCGAGTAGCATCCTGGGTTGATTACCCGTTTGTGTATATAAACAAATTAAGATTCACTAGAGCGCATGCGCAACAATAGAGGCCCTGAATGGGGTACATAAAACAAGGTCTTTTTGACAGTAGTATTTTCCGGACGTTTTTTTTTAACAGTGAAATATACGGAGAAATGCTTAATAACTTTATTTAATATATATAGATCTAAGAAAACAAATAAACAATCAGATGCGTAATTTATATCAAAATAAAACCACTTTATCAATGATTAAATAATTACTAGAGAGTATAAGTAAGGCGTTGAAACAAATACGGAAGCATGACGTTTTAAAGAGTTTACTAGACGTTACGTTTCTATGTAGCTACTACGCACGTCCTTAACGTCGTAACGGGTTAAATAATGTTCTGCCAGAGTTTGTCTGCTATAATGAGCAGACAGCCAAAACTATCACAAACCCTGTTTGGGCCCCAAATTGGGATTTTATCGCGCATGCGACGTCATTTACTTCCCCAGACGACAGTTGCATGCGTATCAGACTATCAACGTAATCATTTGGGGGTTTTACCAAAAAATAAACTCACTTTTTTCGAAGAAAAACGAAACGTACTTGAAAATATAAGCGTTTATTTGATTACGTTGTTAAAATAAGAAAAGCGGTTACGAAACGCGAATATTTAAAAACGTCCGGATTTTACTACTGTCCGACAAATACTCGCTAAACAGTCGAGTATTTACACTGCGGGTGGGGAATTTTTTATCGTTCGTATAAATGTAGCCATGCTTTAGAATTTCAAATATGATAGTATATGCATTTTACCGCAGTTTTATTCTACCTTAAACTTCTACCTTAAACTTTATTATTTTGATAAAAACAACATAGATTCTATATTTTCTGGAATTGCTCATATCGAACAGTCATCGTGCCTTGGTTTAAACATATTTATTTTGAATAAGGATTGCATAGAGAAATGCACAACATAAGTTTGTAGGATTGGAACGATAGCTAAGCTAGTAGGGTTCCTTTCCTCAATAGTACAGTTACATATATTGTGACGGTCTTCTCATATATAATATACAATAACAAATAATGATAAACAAGCTTGGAAATATGTGTTAAGCATAGTGTTTAAGTATTAATAGGGATTTGAACTGGAAGTCAAATCATGAAATAGAATATATGTATGGAACCGATAGTTATACTAATGCAAATCTGCCTGAAGCGTCAATGAAATTATGGACTGCATCAAAAACAGCATAATTAGCACTTATATTATCATCCGCATACAGAAGTGTGCGCAGTGACACATTTATATATTCTCCAACAATTGTTGTTAGCGTAAGTCTTAATGTTTCGTACAGTGGGCAAACAAGTAAAAAGTGGTAGGTGTTTTCTATTTGGCCACATCGACAAAGTGGCGATGGAACTAGGTTTCTATCATAAAGATGCTTATTTAGAGAGCTACAGTCCGTTCTCAAGCGTGTGTGCAATATTTGTTGTCTGCGTTTACCGTAATAGAACAGAGAATTGCCACGAGGTTTATCGAGGTCAAGGAACTTTTTAAAATCAGATAAGTTATCAACAAGCCTGGCTTCCTCAGGAAGAGAGTTCCAAGCCTGAATTGTAGAGGGCAGAAAGGCATTTTGATATAAAGAAGTCATAGTCCGACTGCCAGCTAGATGGGAGGAATTTCGTAAGGATCTTGAGGATCGATCACCTACTGATTGTGGTGACAACTGAGATAGATACTCGGAACATAGACCTTTGACAAATTTAAAGAACATAATGAGTTTGTGTTTTGACCTTCGTTTGATGAGGGTTTCCCAACAGACTTCATTATATAATAACCTTGGGGAAACTAGTCTGGTACAGCCAGATACAATTCGGGCAGCCTCAGTTTGGATTTTGTCTAAGTCATTTTTTTCATACATCGTACAATTGTCCATACAACGTCAGCATATTCTAAGATTGGTCGAATGAAGGAGAAGTATATAACTTCAAGTGACCTTCGATCGAGGCGATAGCGAAGCCGTTTCATAATATTGATACTTGACCATGCCTTAGATTTAATACTTTCTATTTGTCGATGCCAGCTCAAATCATTTGCCTTCAAAGTCATTGAGTCAACTGACAACTTGCCGAGTTCGACAGACGAGTGTTGTCTCAGACTCCAACTTTGAAGCGCACAGCATCCAAAAACATTTGCTAGTGGCTGTATATAATAAACTTGGCTATCATGTTCAAATAATAGTTGTGTATAAAAATGTTAAACGCCCATTATAAAACGGGAAATAGGTGCCTACTTACTTTTTCTCTCGATCGCGCCATCTTGATATGTTGAAATGACGTAGATCTATAGATCACGCATGCGCGAGTTGCAGCAGTAGTAAAGTGTGTAACGCTGCGAAATTTATCATAAACCGAGTGTGGAAAAAGTCCGATGTAAACCTGAAAATCGCTTTTTCTTTAATTTTACGTTTTTATGGTAAAACATCAGAAATTAATTTGTTTTCAACACCATAAAATTTCACTACATGAGTGTATGTAGTGACTTTTAAAAATGTAGTGACTTTAACGTGTGTGAACTAGGTCGTGTAGCGAAATGTGGTTGTTTACACACACACACACACACACACACACACACACACACACACACACACACACACACACACACACATGTTTGTATTGCCGTCCTAGAGAGGCATCGTTTAGATACTAACGTATCGAGGTCTAGGATTTCCGCACGAGATACTTAACAACCCTTCCAATGCTAAACATGATACGATATTTAGAACAATAATTTAGGTCGTTTTTATCGATACCATAAGTATTCATTGTTCAACTTTTCACAGTCATTGCGAGATACATCCATATATGGTATGACTTTGTGAGGTAAGCACAATATTTGCATAAAGCACACAAATACCTCTCCAGGATAGACAATAATAATGGTTTGCGTACATCACATTAAAGTTGAGTTGTTGAATGAAGGAAGCTTTTTCTAGCAATTTAGCAGCTTATTAAAATACAAATAAAAACACGAATTAAGAATAAAGTTACAGTTTAATGCATATGCTAGTTAATGGTTACGGAAAACTCACTGCGTTTGTGAGGCAATTGGACGTCCATGTCGACCAATTGTTTGAAATGCTGTTTTCGTTGCGTTAGTGAATCCGTCACGGATGTGGGACAAACCAATTTGGTTGTCTTGTTGGTCTGTAGTGACGCGTATCCTCGGTTGCCGGTGCATGTCAGCAACGCTCTCGGTTTGCTCGAACTTTTCCCACAGTTTCTGTGTCGTATACAACCGGCAGATGAATTGTTGTGCGAACTACAAAAACATATCTGTGTGAATTCTAAGTACAAAAAAAACGTTTTTAGTGTGTAAAAAAATAATTCATTGCGAGGGTTGAGCTTGAAACTATTGTATCTGATATAGAAATGTTAAGCAGATACAATAGTTTCACACTCAACCCTCGATTGTTAAAGTGGATTAATTTAAATTTGCTACACATAGCCGTCTTAAAAACGTTCCGGCTTTAATCATTCCAACCGCCTGTCCACGTTCTGCAATGTTTATTCTTGCCATTTTGAATGTTTTATGTCGAGCGGATGTTCGAAAGACAAAACGAGTACATGTGAATTGTTGCCATGTTGTGCACGAGGAACTCGAACCGGAATTGCGACAATGACCGACCCGTTAATGATCAGTATGAATAGTTAAGTACGACACATACAATTGCCCAACATTTTATGTAATTTCGTCGATTCAGTTGTCAGAAAATCAAAACATGACCAATTAGAAAACTTGTTGAGTGTTTATATTGATAATGCGATCTCTTACAGATATAAGTCGTGTACGTTTTTTAATCTTTCCATGTGTTATTTAACTGACAATGCAACACCCAGATAAAGATTTATATTGTCTATGTATTATACTAGCTAAAAACATAAGAACCGTTTAACTAGATATTCCTATGATAAAGATTAATCTAGAGTTAGTTCTACGCTAGGTATCCGTTGCGAAACTTGTGTTATGGAAACTGTCCCAAACAATTTCATCGACTTATATTACGAAAAAAGCGATGTTGCCTATATATAATATATAGGCCTACATGTCGAATATTTGTAATGATGAATATTGTGTGCGTACTTAATGAATGGTGCTTTTCCACTACAAGAGTTGTACAAATTACCGTACTTATTGTGTATTATTTTCAATGTACTGACATCAGAATTTCAGTTAATAAAAACTTATGATGTCGTATCACAAATATTAACTAGATAAGATTTGAGATAATTATCTGGTGTTTATTAAGATAATGCGGAAGATCTCGCGCACATAGTGTGTGATAACTCAAATGTTAACTGGTAAAGATTTGCGATGTACGATAATTATCTGGAAACACAAACTTTTCTCAAACATATTCGTGTTAGTAAGATAATGCGGGGGACCTTGCGCACAAATTAAGTGGTATTACGAATGTTAAATAGTTAAGATTTGCGTTGTAAGACAATGTTCACGATATTATTCGTGGTAGTAAGATAATGCGGAAGACACAAAGTAATGTTCATGATAATATTCGTGGTAGTAAGATAATCTTCAAGACACAAAGTAATGGTTTTTCCCTGGACAGTGACTCAAAGGTTTCTCAATTAGCGTATGAGTTTCGAAACAATTGAGCTTAAATTAGTACTTTAAACCAAAATGTGTTGTTTAGGTAATGTCTAGACACATACAATTTTGTGGTGGTTTTGTCACACGGGGGTTGGGCGTCATTATTTATAGGTTCCATATTCCTATCAGGCAAGTCGTGATCATCTATAAAAGATCCATTAATACTGTTCTAACTCATGAAAAAAAAACATATACTGTGTGTCTTCGATTCTTGCACGCATACGCAGCGAGGTACACAATATGGTGTGTTTAATAATCACGTATACGCAGCGAGGGACACAAGATGGTGTGTTTCATATTCAGCTTTACAACAACAAACAGAGGCAATGAATAGCGATTATACAAGTTCAGTCATTACAAGTTACAAATAGCAAATAAATACAAAAATCATGATAGAAACTACAATGAGAATACATATAAGCTTAAAGATGCGCTTCCAGTAGTAGTTTTTTGCGGCAACTATCATGACTACTCACGAATATACACGATGGACCACGTTGTTGCACGAGGTTTGTTACGATGTTACTACGTTCTCAGTACGTTTGCCTACGTTAGTTCCACGATTATGCATGAGACATCGTGATGTCCAAAATCGCCTAAACTCTTAAGAGCACCGTTAACAATCGTCTGAAATGGCCTGTTACTGTAGCGTATAACTGACGCTAGCGTATTAGAACTGTAGCAGATCGTAACATATCTTGGCGAAACCCTGGTGAATCGGTTGCGGAATCCTACAAGAGTCGTTGATATTCTTAGTCTCGTCCTACATCAAATGCCAGTATACATAGGAAGACTCATGACGATTGACATGTCTACGATCAATCGTGGACATTAATCGTAGCCAAAATCGTGACAGTGTGGCATATGCTTAACTCTCTACGACTACTTACTTAACTTACTGCGCCAATAGAACTGATCAATATACCCTCGCTTATCATTTAACACATAAATCAGTTATTTTTATATCGGCCCAACAGTGGGCTACGTGAACTTTCGTCGATATGTTTAATATGTTAAAACGGATCGGGCCGTCTCTAACAAGATAATGAAGTAACCGGAAATGTATTTAAATAGAGGTCAGCAGGATCAGGCCCCACGACTACGAACATTTCCAACATCAAACTTAACCTTAATTTTCAGTCTTAACCTTAAAGTCAGTCTCAACTGAGATGATATCTTAAATGAAGACTACGAACGTTCTTAAACTCATACTCACGTGAGATTTAACATCAGTCTCAAATATTTACATTTGTCGTTAATATAAGCGGCCTATATTGGATTACGGTTCTTGAATACTCTATGATAAATAAGTAGACGCTTGTAATTCATCGATAAAATGCGTGTCAAGCGCCTGTACAAATATCGTCTGTTTCGTGACCGTGTCATTTGGGCTGAAACAATGGCTGATACGAGGAAAAGGTCCACGAATTGGTCGGAATCGGAAAGAATGTTGGCTGTGTCAACAATTCTCGAAAATTACAACCAGTTGTTTGGTAAATTGAAATCCTCTATCATAACTTCAAGAACAAAAGGAAAAACATGGGAAGAAGTTCAAGATATCGTGAATGCGTACGTATTATCGATATATATACAGTAATTATAAATTATGTGGTGTAGTATAAAATTAATGGTATTGGCCGTCTGCAATTATAAATTATGTGGTGTAGTATAAAATTAATGTTATTGGCCGTCTGCAATGTACGTGCGTTATTTAATTAAAACATGAAAAAAAAACATTTGGGAAAGTGTTCATATAATTAAATTAGACGATTTTAAAATTGATTGCTTGTCTTTGTTAATTTCCTGATTAACAAACAATGTTGCTTCGATTTTAATATTCCTACGTACTGTCATGTTGATTTGTTTGAAATGATAAGGCTTTTGACATGCATGTAAATCTCTGTTTACAGCTCTAGCACCACCCGAAGGAGCATAGACGAGCTGAAGAAAACGTTCCAAAACGTGAAACAAAGAGGTTTATTTATCTTTTGTATCTTATCAACTGTAATAGTAACATTAAAGTCATCTTACCTTGGTGTTTTTGCTGTTTTAAGGTGTTTATCAACCTAGAAAGTGTTGTTGACTAAAACAAAAGACTGTTTTGTTCTTGTCATATTTTAATAAATCCATTTTCACATCGTCATATAATTTCCACAGTTCATGTGTTCATTTCATTGATTTTCCACAATTAGTCTAGTTAAAATGTCTTCAATACACAATGTGTTTACTTCACTGGTTGACACTCCATTTGTTTGCTAAAGATGACGTAACTTAAATGACGTAGGTCTACTGTTATTGAATTTCTTTGTAGACACATTGCTTACAGACTGTTGCAGTTTGTTAAAGGGACACTTTTGAATGAAATGACAAATGAATATTGCAACATTTTCACTATCTTTGCAAATTTGAACCATGAACGTCATTTAAAAAATAAATAAGAGTTTAATAAAATCTGCTTTCATCAATAATTATTTATGACTTAATGACTAACATGGGCGTACTTAGATCAAATTAAAAGAAACCAATGAAAGGTAGTCGGTGATATGTATTCGTTGCACTGTCAGTAACTTCGCTCTCGTATGGTATGTAGTGACTGAGGGTGTATATCATATACACCATCATTTACTTACAGTGCAACTAATACTATTTAAGTAAACAAAATATATCTAGGTGATGTCATATTTTAGTAATTTAGTATTATTTCTAATCATTTTTTATCATCTTTATAAGTACTATTTTTGTTATTATCATTTTTATTTTATTTATTTCAGCTAAAGAAAAAAATTCCAACAGCAAAAAGACTGGAGGGCGGCCAGCACCCAAAATCACTCAAACTGAAAAACTCCTTCTGGTGTTTCTGGCCGATAGTCTTCAACTGGATGGTGTTGACGGAGGACTAGAGACGGACCCGCATTGTGAAGGTACTTAAGGTATTGAACAACTATAAGCTAATAATTCATTAAAATGTTGACGTTTGCACTTTTGTTTTCCATGGAAAAAAAATAAAAAATAAAAATTTGGTGTCGGGTCATAAAGTCCCAGTAAGTGTTCAAGAACGGCCTACATGTGACGGTACATGTCGTTGATAGACCCGAATGTGATGTTTAAAAAAATGAAACTAAATTTAACTGGGATAGGTATATTTAATTGAGTGATGTATTTATTACAAATTATGTACAAAGAACTATATTTATATTTACTATATTTATTTACAGTGATAAGGACTGTCATGCTGGATGATGCAGAAGTGCCAAGCATCAGTATTCATGAAACAGGTATGAATCACATATATACACACGCACACACGCACATACAGTCAAACATACTGCATATACGACACGTAATTCAAAAAATTCCTCTGCAACTGATAAAGCATTAATAAAAAATGCATCATTAATAAGGACATAAAAACTGTATGTCATTTTAATAGTATTGTTTAACTGATTGGTAGATCTACTAACTGTTAGAAGCACTAATAATACTAATTAAATTTATAACTTCAGTCTCATCTAACGCAAGTGCCATTTGTGGTGACATACAGCGTCAATCATTAGAAGAAGAAAAAGGTAACAGAATCTTTTAAACCATCATATAATGAGAAATATTTTTGAAGACATTATTAAGAATATATTTATAAGATATGAATGCATTACAGAGATGGTAAAAATATACCACTGTATCCAACTATATTTTTAATCGCATATACAAATGTCAAATACGTGTGAAAACATGGAATAGTTTTACTCAATATGTCTATATCATAGATCTACATTCCATAATTTCTAGTACAATGAACTAGTCATTATTCTTTTTTTGACAGATGATGAGTTCCCAAGAAAATCGTCTGCACAAGGCAAGTACAGTTTTATGATAATAGTACTTAGTATTTTTACCATACTATTTAATCAACCAGCAATGACATACATTGAAAATAATTGTTATTAGACTTTTTTAGTCTGATAAATTAACTAATGTTAGAAAATAACATAACAGAACTTTTTCACTCATTATATAACAGCAACATTTGTTAATAACATGTGAACATAGCATTAAATTATAATAATGATAATAATAATAAGACAACCCCAAAATTGGTGTTACATTAATATGTAATATATCTGAAATGTTTCATTTGATTATATTTTGAATCCATACATATAACTTATAAATGCGAGTTCTACAATAACAATATACACAAAACGGAGCACTTATGGTATATTGTACATGTACATTTTCATCTATGTGTTAAATAAAAATATGAGTATATTAATATATCATAAGATCCACACAATAATTATGTACATGATACATTGTAAATAATTTTAGGCAATTGTTCCACCAGTATCAAAAGTATACAATTGAGACCCATTAGCTGTAATTATACTTTTACAATGTTTCAGGAAAATTTAAGAGGAAAAGGAACAGCTACGATGAACTGTATGATAAGGAGCTGACACGAGCTGCTTTAGAGATCAGTCTTCTTCAAAATAGAATTGCACACGAGAAACAGCTCTTTGATAGAAAATTAAAACTTGCTGAGATTCAACTGCAATCTGGAAATGGATTAGTTATTCCATTTGGAGATCAAATATAAATATATATCACAGATTACAATTATTAACAAAATAAAACAATTTAATTTACACAATATCCAACGTCAAAAACATTTATGTTGCAGTATGTCTATGTATTGTAATTTATAATTAATAAATTTGGTATTCATAGTTAAAGTACGAGTTAAATATTTTGTCAAGTAAGTGAGTGTTAAAAAAATATTTAAAAATTATCCTGACATGTAATAATACAACAGTATGCAATCTTTTTTAGTTTACTTGTTCTTACCTATATAGCACCAAGTTGAATCAATACATTTATGACATGTAATAATATAAAATGTGATATATGATTCATAGTTCTTCAATAAATATATATGCAAATAATTTAAATGCTATTCATTTCTCTTGCATCATCAATATTTAAAAAAGCAAAATCCATTTCAATAATATCAAAATATACAATATTTACAATACGGACGGTAATTCAATAACAGCAACAATTTCAGTCTATATACAATGCAATGTATTCATTTTCAGACAAATGTCACTTTGGCCAATGAAGTTAATTACACAGTTCTTATGCTAGGAAGGGTTATAAATTGACATTGATACTGAATTGAAACATATGCTCATTAAAAGTATAGTGAGTGCAATGACAGCTTCTATAAACAAAAAAAAGAACAATACACTAAAGTGAATGCAATTTTTTTTTGTGTGTGTGTTAAATTGGGTTGTGTCCTATTGTGCCTAAAAATGTCACCATAAATTCAAGGCATTCATTTCTCTTACTTGTGAAAGTTATCACGAAACTATCTGAAAAAATTAGCAGACAACAAGTCGCGAAAGTGCTGGCCAGTGACATCATTCTCTGCCTGAACAGCTTCTGGCACATCATCAGGCTCAGTGACTGCTCTTCCAAATACGTCCCCGTTCACAAAACCAAAATTGTGAAGGATTACACATGCCACTATTATTTTGCATGCTTTCCTTGGCTCAGTTCTTATTCCATATGCCAGGACGGGAAATCTTCTTTTGACCATTCCAAAAGTTTGTTCAATCAGAACTCTTGTCTTACAAAGTGCTCTGTTGAATCTGCAATTTAATACAGAGTAAGTTATTTGTTAGCAAGTTAAAAGGTAAATGACTATTTAGAACATTTGATTGGTGATGTGTACAATAGTGACAAATAATAAGAACAAAGCATACCTCAAATAATTTAAACAAGAAGGTCACAATACTTACTGCAAAAACTTTGTGCTGATGCGAGTTAACAATAGACACAGGTTTTATCACCTGATTCACAGTGAATAGTACGTATTTAATAGTGTGTTTGAGAGTTTATGTTTATGTAATGTTCTCAATGACGACAAATGCAGACAAGTCATAATAATTTAATAAATTTGTAAAGTAATGCAAGTAATTTAGTTTTAAAGTTTTCAATAATATATAAATATATATAATCTGCAGACAGTTTATATAACAGAACTAACATAACCAAGTTTTCCATTAACTTATTAATGCTGACTTTTGAGTTAGTGTATACATTCAATACATTTAATGTATAATTGCAAAAATGTATGTAACAACCTTTCCTGTGCAGCTTTGGTTGGATTTAGATATGGGGTCATAAGAAAGCGCCGACATGCATATCCAGAATCGCCCAAGAGGATTCCATCCAACTGACCTGCCAGTATGATAGTAAGAAAACAAGACGCACATAGGCCCAAGGTCGCTCACATGAGGGCCAAAGTAACTAAAATGTTCTGAGCAAGTTACATGAAGAATCGGCTAAGTGCCTGTATCGCTCCACTAGTTTATTAAGTAAGGAATGTCAGAAATGAAAGGACACTTATATGCTGTATATATAAGAAAATGCCACTGCCCTCTGGTGGACATGTATTTGTAACCACTAAAAATAACTGGAAGTATATAAAATGATGAGTAAAGTATATGATAAAAAATGATTAGTATTGCTTAATGAAAATTGTGTTTGTTTTAAAACACATTTGCTGTTTGACATTTTTACCATCCTCAAATCTTCTGCACACGGAACTTTCAGCAAACATACGACTATCGTGGACACTGCCAGGCCACTTAGCAACCACATTTGTAATGCGGAATTTACAATCACACACCATCTGAAGAAAAAAACAAGAGCAGTATCACAACAGTGCGCTCGACTATTCATTCCTCTTTGACACAGTAATGGTCCTTGGTCACAACATATACAGAACAAGAGCTGTCTCAGGACAGCGCGCTTGACTATTCACTTTGTCAGAGTTATAAGCCTTTGTCACTACAAAAAAGGGGCATATTTATGCTAAATTGCTGATCACAGTTATGTGCCTTGGCCAATTACCTTATATTAAGACCTTGGAGACATTTGTGAAGCTTCAACTGAATATATGTAGTAGATATAGAGATATGAATTTGTTGCATGCAAACTTTCACCTGTAATTACAAAAAAGGGCATAATTCAGCTAAATAGCAGGTCATAGTTATGGGCCTTGGTCAGTGACCTCACAGGATGACACAGAAGACGCGTGTGAAGTTTAAATTGAATATATTTAATAGTTATAGAGATATGGAGTTGTTCCACACAAACCTTAACAAGAGCTTTACGCCGAAGCTAAAAAGAAAATAATTTTGAATGAACAAAGTTCAGAATCCAAAAATTAGTCGTAGCGATCTAGGGCATGATAATTTTATGATACCTGCCAGTTTATGGAATGAAAACCCTTCCTATTCACATAATCTTCTTCATGTTGTGCTGGTGCTCGAATCCGAATATGCGTTCCGTCTATACACCCAATTACATTAGAAAATCCTGAAAATCAATAATGAAAAATATCATTTACATCAATATACTGCTTGACTGTTATTAACATCAATAATGTTTGAAAATGTGGAACTTAAATGATTACCATTATATCAGAGATCTGTTGAAAAAAAAAAAGTTAATTAAATTACACACTGGTAACAAAAGTAGATATATTTTTTAACTAAATGGTGTGCATTTAGAACAGTGATGACTTCATGTTCTTCACGCAGTTATCATGCATACATTTGTTAAAAAAAAAAGAAACATAAAAAAACACATTTTTATTGCGATACTTAAAGTGAAAATCATAAATCATTTTGTTTACAATTCATAGTTTGGCTTTAATGCTCACCTTAAAATGGAATTTAAATCAAAATTGTTATCTTATTTTACTTGTTGATGATGCCTTTATTCAGTTGATAAAGTGCCAAATGATTAATGTTGGTACAGTATAAATTTAAAAATCTTCACGAAAAATGATATGCTAGTAATCTAGTATAGTATTTGTGAATAACACAATTTAAAAAGCATTTTATTTATAGATCTAAATAACACAATTAAAAATAATCCAACATTTTTTCTTTATAGACACAAAGTAGTCATACAATATACAATCAAGAAAATAATACATAACACTATTCAGACAATAAGGCAACTAATGAAAGACTTCCTAATCAACAGGTATACATCCAGTATACGTTAGATTGACTTATTTCGTCATCAAAATTGTAGTGATGCGGATTGTGTACCATCCCAATATACATATACTTCATACATTTTTCCAAATAATAATTCATCGAGAACTGAAGTAGAGATCGAACCGTAAAAATATTCTAGATAATGTAAGCAATAAATCTCATGTCGAAATAAGACGTGAGCAGTCGTTTGTTAATCATGTTTATCATAGCCGTTCAGTAGTTTATAACGGAAGTCAAATACAAAGCATCAGTTGTTAGGCAAGTTGTCGCCCTTTGGTATTATAACGATTCGCCACAATACCGATTCGCCACAAAACATTCGCAAAATAAACAAACCTGCGATTGCATAGAAATTCTTGTTTGTCGTTGTCGCATCAATACCAGATGGAAATGCTATGAAACGCCCCATCATGCGAATGATGGCAGCTGTTACGTTGGTTACGGCTGCTCCAACAGCTTGTCTTGATATGATATGAATTTGCCCGATCAGCAGATAGTGAGCATTGCTTGCGAAAAACTGTAAAGTTATTAGTACAGACAGCACAGGTGGTACCGGGTTGCTCCTCCGCGTATCTGTTTGGAGCAAAGGGACGACCATTCCCACAATATTGTTAATTGATTCTGGCCAGAAACGATAACGTTCTCTTATTTCATCCCTGCCAAGAGTCTCTAGAGGGTTATTTCGATCTCTAAAGATTCTTGGCACTCTCTCCCGCCTTCGTTCTACCAACATTTCCATACGCTCGATGCGTTCTATCACATTGTCTGCCATTTTTAAGCTTGGTATTACTTTTTTGAGACAGCATGAACGCTGTCTCAAAAAAGTAATCTAAAACTCAAATTTAAGACTTAGTTTAAGATTAAAATTTTTCGTAGTCATCAAATTATTTCCAGACTCATCTCAAGTCGGAATTTGAGCAAAACAAATAAGTTTAAGTCTAACACTGGACTTAAGTAACGTTCGTAGTCGCCGGGCCTGGATTAGCCTGTGTGGACTGCACTTTACTCACGTGCATTAAGCCAGGGTTTCCCACGACACGCCTCATATATAATATAGGTGTCATGCCCTAGCACAATGTCTGTAATATCATACACCTGGATTTTTCCCTTAAAATCATCAAGTTATATAAATGTTCACAATGTGGAGATGGCGTGTCACTTGCAAGACCTGTGTCCCAAGGTCAAAGGTTAAATATGGGCATAATACATATTGTCCGGACTATATAACTGCAAGGTAAAGGTCACACTTACAGGTCAAAGGAGAAGATCTGCTTGTTTGAAAAAATAACGTTATTTTAAAAACATAATGTAGCCTTTACGAAGATGAGTGATACAAGAA
The DNA here is from genome assembly GCA_027627225.1 of Congeria kusceri. Taxonomy (NCBI): domain Eukaryota; kingdom Metazoa; phylum Mollusca; class Bivalvia; order Myida; family Dreissenidae; genus Congeria; species Congeria kusceri. The sequence goes on along the minus strand of CM051037.1, from coordinate 10,978,244 downwards.
CATTCTGCACTCTTGTATGTGGATTGCAGTTGCTTTCCTTCAATTTAAAAGTCAAACACATTGAACACTTCAAAAATACTGCATTCCATGTTTTCTACAGGGATTGTCATGGAAAGTTGAAAAGTTTCCTTAAATATGTCTGTAAAATGCATACAAATGATCAACTCCATTGATATATATTCAAACAAAAAATCTAAATCAAGAGCTTAATGATCGACAAACATGTATTGCAGCGATACAAGAAATTCTATTGTATTCTACAGAGAGCGAATCAGCCAAGAAAAGTAATCTTATTATGTAGATCCAAAAAACTGTGGAGATCAGTGTAGTATTTTGAGTTAAGTATGTTCGAATAGTATCATGGAAAACTGAGTGATGTCCTGGAAAACTCACGGATTTTGGTTTAAACAGTTTGTATCAACCCATTTTACTACTTTTTCGCTGCAGCTTCACCAACACCGCCAGAATATCCACCAGCTGCAGCAGACTCAGGTACAGCTGAACAAGAAGATGGACACGATACGAGCTAAACTCCTACGTAAGTGCAGCCTACTGTCAGTATACATGTTGTGTAAGAATTATGCCCCCTGTCAGAGATGGCGGAGTATATTGGTTTGCTAATGTTGAACATCCACCAGCTGCAGTAGACGCAGGTACAGCTAAACAAGAAAATGGACACGATACAAGCTAAACTCCTAAGTATGTGCAGCCCACTGTGTGTAACCGTGTTACAGTCATTGTTATTGGCTATTTCTAGTCAGTACTGTGCCTGTTATTAGTGATACTAGATTTGTATGTAGCTAAATAATATTATTAAAGGTATATTTTAATGGATGAATAGCTGTTTATAGAATCCATGATGATAATGTACAATATGAATTGGAGTCCAATATGGATTGCTCCAATCATTTGACATATTACAACCTTCGTTCAGCTGACTACCGGTAATTTACAAATAATTATCATATTTGCCGGATCTATCAAAATTCCGATATTGTGTGTCTGTTAGTGGTGTCATACTTGTATTATACCAGTTCACTAAATAATGAACAATATTGATTTGACACATATTATAATCTGAAAATAAGTCTCATTCATGTTGCGGTGGTGAAATTCTTCCTCAGTTCAGTTAATTATCTCTCATTGAATGGCAAATATATATATATATATATACAGTAAAACCCCACTAATACGACAACTTGGGGGTCTTAATAAAAGTAGTCTTAATAGCTGGATGGTCGTATTTTGGAGGTCTGGCAGATCACCAAGTCAGTAAATGCATACTTATGTGTAATTTAATGTTTTTATGAAAATAATAAATAATCAGTAGATAACAAAAATTCCAATTTGTTTTCAATAAAATGTTTTATTGAATAGAGAATGATTATGTAACTTATAGTTATGTATACATGTATGAACTTAACATAAAGTATGAAAATAAATAAAACTTGATTAACGAAGCCCATTTAAGGTTAAGCATTCATCAGTGCTACCCACTAACTGTCAGCTAGTGTCAATTAACGTAATCTGATACACAGTCGATGTGCTAATCCCTTATCAAAACCTTTATAGCATTGTTTTTCACACGCTCCTTTTATACCGCCAAGCATTGTTACCTCCACAGCATATGTTGTTAATTGATGATGTTAAGTGTCAACAACCAAATGACACTGGTAGCAATAACGGGGTTATTTTGAGCATTATTTGGTACTTTCGGTCTGGGATTAGCAGTCGTAATACGGAATAGCGGAGTGCCGTATAATAGGGGTTTGTATCCATTGAAATATATAGGAAAACAATCAGGTCTTTTAAAAAGTGTCCGCTTTAGCGGGTGGTCGTAAAATCGAGGTGGCCGTAAAGCAGGGTTTCGGTGTATATGTATACAAATACCTGATGATGTTTACTTTCAGTTTCCGCAAGTCACAAATCCATTACTGGCCATGAGGTCTGAAAATGTGTTATTTATTACTGCCCCCCAAATACATATTAGTGGCCATTTAGCTCACAAGTATAAACGTGACAAAATATTCCACCAGCCGTGAGGGCCAGTGTTTTGGTTATTATACCCCCAGATTCGAAGTTGTGGGGTGGGGGGTGTTTATTGGAGTGAGCTTGTCGGTCCGTCAAACTGTCTGTCTGTCTGTTAGTTTTCGGTTTCCGGATGATAACTCAAGAAAGGCTTGACATATTCAAATAATTTTTGGTACACATGTGTAACATCATAGAATATAGGTCAAGTTCGATGTTGGTTACAAACCACTTAATTTTGACAGAGTTATGGCCTTGACTTAAAATTCCCTAAAAACATGGTTTCCGGATGATAACTCAAGAAAGGCTTGACATATTCAAATAATTTTTGCTACATATGTGTAACATCATAGAATACAGGTCAAGGTCGATGTTGGTTACAAACCACTAAATTCAACATTAAATTCCCTAAAAACAAGATTTCTGGGCGATAACTCAAGAATGGCTTGACATATTCATATAATTCATGGTATACATGTGTAGCATCATAAAATACGGGTCAAGTTCGACTTTTGTTACAAACCACTAAATTTTGACAGAGTTATGGCCCTTTATCTGACTTAAATTCCATTAAAACATGGTTTCCTGACAATAACTCAACAATGGCTTGACATATTTAAATAATTGTTGCTACACATGGGTTACATCATAAAATACAGGTTGAGTTCGACTTTGGTTACAAACCACTAAATTTTGACACAGTTATGGCCCCTTTTTTACTTAAATTTCGATAAACATGGACAATAACTCATGAAAGGCTTCACATATTTAATTATTTTTGGTACATAGGTGTAACATCATACAATAGAGATCAAGTTCAACTTTTGTTACAAACCACTAAATGTTGACAGTTATGGCTCCTATTGAAATTAACTTTTTCCAAATACACTGTTGACCATTCACAAATTAAAGCATTCTCTCTGTGTCTATTTCTTTCAAATGGATGCCATAGTTTTGTGATAATGCCATATTGTGGGGGTTTATCCGTCACTCATGTGACAATTTTTTTTTTTCTGGACCTACACTATACCAGTAACCGGCTTTGCCCGAGGTCTGACAGACTTCGCAGTGACTGTATTTTGTTGGATGTGTTTGAAACTGCTGAGTTTTGATGAACCTTGTGAGCTGGTATAGCAGATTCCACGCCTGAAGTGTTGTATATATCACACCTTGGGGAGTTTAGAGAAACCACAGTTGACACAATGTACAATAAGCCCGCTCAATGGTTTTGACACCCCAAACATAAGCCCGCTTGTAATTTTAATGACCCGGACAAAATCCCGCTCGTTGAAAACATGTACATTTTTTATTATAATTATCGCCAACAATAAATCGGTAATTAATTATAATTAACGCGTAATTACAGCGCATGCTGTGGTTCAAACAGGTTATTATTTTTAGCATTTTTTTTAATTTCCCGCTAAAAAAAACAAACTTACTTTTCAGTGTAGATCTATATATATTGGACACATCACATTACTACACCGCATACATAATTAATTACAACGTTAAAAACCTGACTGAGTGTGGGCGATAATTACTTAAAGAATTCACCTATTATTAACGAGCTGGCTTTTGTTCGGGGTGTCAAAAACATTGAGCGGGGTTTAGTCCGGGGGTGTCAAAAACATTGAGCGGGCTTTTGTCCGGGTAGGGGTTTTGTCCGGGTACCCATTATTATAATACTTTTTTAAAAGTCCTATAGGATACAGTATAATTATATTTATAGACACCACAATGAATTAGATATATAGAAACACAATTGAATGATTGATTTCTGTGTTGCAGGCCAAGAGAGCAAGGGCCTGTCCAGCCCTCGGAACCACATAGAGAACCTCATTGAGTTCCCCACACCATGACAGATCACACAGGCACCGGGGGGATGTGTCAATAGGGGCCAGGAAATTGAAGGGTCAGGCACAAGGACCAGTGCTAAGCACTGATGCAAGAACCCTCTGTTCATCACTACTGTCCTGTGTACCGAGTGGGGAAATGAATATTATATTTTTGGATTTATTTTCATGCCCCCGGCATCTTGGTGCGCGCTGCATATAGTGATTGTCCGTCCGTCTGTATGAGATTAACTCCATTTTACCGTTTCGTCTAGCACCAACACCACTTACTACAACTTTTGGACACAGTTGTTGCTTATGACTATTCCTTATCCACCTATTTCACCCAACCTCACTTTGACCATGACCTTATAATTTGGACTTAGAATAGTTTAAATAGGCAATTTCTCAGTCAACTAGATTTTACCGTTCGCCTAATACTGCTTACTACAACACTTGGATACTTATGCAGTTGTTGGTTATGACTATTCCTATTCCACCCATATCGCCCAACCTCACTTTGACCTTGACCTAATTTTGATTTAGAATCATTCAAATGGGCTATTTCCTGGTTAACTAGATTTTACCGTTTGGTCTAGCACCGACACCGCTTACTACAACACTTTGAGACTTAAACAGTAGTTGCTTATGACCATTCATAATCCACCCATATCACCCAAGCGCACTTTAACCTTGCCTTGACCTAATTTGGACTTAAAATAATCAAATGAACTGACCATCACCAACCGGGGGCATGTATGTTTATTTATTAAAATAATATGCGCGGACAGGTGTCACTTGTTAGATACCAGTAAGACATGTTCTGCATGTCTCTGATTTTAGTTTAGTGCTGCAAGATTTCGTTATTAATATATTGTACATGCCAAAAGCAGTTATAGTATATTACATGCATTGTGACTGTTGTATATGCCTTTTTCATGTGCAACTTTGTACTGTATTAAAAGTATTGTATGTTATGAGAATAAAATTATATTTGCAAATGGTATTTGTTCTACTTTATACATAATTAACTTCAAGGAAAGTTATGTCCTTGTGAACGTGTGAATCAACAGTATTCGACCATTGGTATTTTTAAGACAATAGTGATGTAATTATACAAAACTGTTTCTAAACGCTTTGTAGATTTCGTTAATTTGCTGTATCACCCACTGTTGTTGAACGTGCAGGTATTGCTCAGACACCTTTACCTGACACTCATTAACCCTATTTGCGTAACTTTTGTGCTTGAATTATCTCCTGTATTTATACTCAGCTTTGTTTGTGTTTCACATGTTTATTGATGCCATAACTTTTTCAGTGGAAACTCGTACACCGAACAAACTGGGTTCCAATTCTTAACGGATTTGTAACACTAGTTAAGTATATTCATGCATCAGTGTCAGGTTAATTTGCCGAGCTATAATAGCCAATTATAATACTGCAGTACAATAAGGAGAACCTTGTAGAATAACCAGAAGTTGAATGTTCCCTTTTATTGACAATAACATTTTAATTGATCAATAATGGAGTGAATAAATGAGCATGTAATGTGGTTCACAAATAAAACATGTTCACATATCTTTAATAATGTGTCAGATATCAACCTTTGATCTGCGTCTATTAAATACGGTTTCACATTTTGAATTATAATTAAGATGAAAAATTCATCAAATACACTATAATGTGAAGTTAGAATTACATCAAACATAGAATCGACGGTTTTATTACAAGTTAACCATTTGAAATTTTAAAATTTTTGCAAGGTAATTAGTGCATTAGACAAATGCATATATAATTGCATCAGTAAAATAAAATTTACCACAAAACTGTATACTTGTTTGCATTTAAAAATTTTCAACAACAAAAAAAGAAACGTGTCTGTGCGTGCATGAATTCAGTTTAAATAAGCAACATGATGGCCCAAAGCGCTCACCTGAGAACTGGCACAGATGAAGACCATACTGTTGTGACAGGTTTAAAAATAAAGGTATCTGAACAATACAAATGTTTCCGCAAAGGGGGATAGGATCTGTTTCATTTAAAACATCCGTTTGTGCAATGGGCTTACTAAAGTATGATTTATGTAGTGGATATGCGGTATTTTTGCTTATGGTTCTCAAATCATTTTTCTTGATATTCGTACCTGACCCTTGTCAGAAACATTATATTTTGATGTTGTTTTCGCAGACAGTTTTGGAGAACTAGTTGCAATGCGATAATTGTGATGGCTGTGCTATAAGGTCAAGTTTTGCTTTTTCTTAGATATGTTTATGTCCAAAGATGATAAATGATATAAATGCAGGCTGTTAAGCCATTAATGTTGCATGTACAAATAACTGCATGTAAGGTTTGCAATTGTTGGTACCAAATTTTATCAATCAATTTTTATGGTCATATATATAAACTGTTTGGTCAACATTGAATAAAAAATCGTGTGTGCAAGCCAATCATTGATAACTTGTTGATGTTTTTTTCCACACACAAGGGGCAATAACTCCGGTGTTTCGGGCCCAATCATGCTTATATTCGACTTCAATTGTAATCTTATGTTCATAGACAAACTGTGCTCAGTTGGTGAAGACTGGGTGAAATTTTAGCATCTGCTGAGATCTGATGGTCATACACAAACTGTAAAAGTTTGGTTAAGATATAATGAAATATTAGAAAATGGAAAAAATGTACATTCTATGTTTGACATATTATTCTAACTTCACATAATAGAGTGATTGCAGATTATACTAAATAACAAAGTAATTTACAGTTTGGTTACAAACATTGAAGGCTCACAGAATGTTACTGTTTGTCAGCATGCTAAATAAAGCAGGCCTGTCTACGCCATCAGTTCTGCATATAATGCCAAATTGTTTTACAACGCAAATGCTTAGACTATGTCTCAATTTATGTCTCAATTTATGTTTCTATATGTAACACTAAATTATCAGCTTCGTTTCTGTTTTCTTCCCATTTGAACAGCAGCCACAAAACCACCTGAAATGAATAATAGTCAATATGGTGCGATCTTTAAGGATTACAGTATATAGTACTAGAGATTAATATCATGTTTATGCAAGTCTTTCGTTGACTTACACTTGTACAACTGTTTTTACCATCTTTAGATAAACACTCTGGAACATTTTGATAAACATTACTAGTATCTATCATATTCATCCATGCTTTTCCTATACACATGAATCTGTCTATTAAAGGGACTATGTCATCGAAAAGGACCTAAAGGGGGAAATTTCTTTTTTTTTTTAATTCTAAAATTTGGAAATTAATACTGGCATATAATAATGGTTAAAACAAGGTATATAGAATGGGAAAAGAGTGTACGCATTCTGTGATAAAAATCAATTTATAATGTGGGTTGTGTTTGTTTGGCCCTTTTCCTGTTTACATTTTGACGTCAGAATTGTGAGCATTTTGTATAACCATAATTTACTAACGACTCCTTGCCAAGCATGATAGCGCTGTTGGTTAAAGCGCTGTCTACTGCCATTTCTTCGTATGGCTCCTAAGTCGTGAGTTCGATCCCTGCTTGAAGTTATATTTTTTTCATGCTTTTTTGCTTATTTGTTCTTATCAAATATCGTATTGAGTAATAGATTTTTTTTAAATTTAATGCACATGTCCTAGTAAAGCGCAGTTCTATAAAATAAAGTAATTTACAGTGCAAAGGGAAGCCAATTTTTCGTTGACATAGCCCCTTTAATAGGCTGCGGTTAGCTATATCAAGTATGTATCTAAACAAAAAATGTACTTCTTGTAAGTTTAATTAGCTTCACTGTATTTCTGCATTGTATGTTTGTACTGGTATGTGCGTGGTGAATTTTTATCATGTGCACCAGGATTCTCTCCCATATGACCATCGCGACCAAACGTCTCGTAAGTTATGGGAGATCCTGTTCCAGAGGCAACCCTGGGTATTTTTTAGTGAAGATCTAGTACACTGCACAGGTCTCTGTTTAATGTCTTGTGCAAGGCTTGTACTGGTAGTTTTAGCTGATTGTATTTAACTAAAAGAAAATGGTTACATTTCACTGACTCACCTATCAGAACCAGGCCCATAACACCAGCAAGCAGTGGAATAGCCAGGGCATACGAGCGGTCTGGAAACAAGTTGTGTATGATCACCTGGTCTTCATCAACAAATGGCTGAAAACAATTACTGTATTTAGTGAAGTGATCAGTTCTATGGCAGTTCAAATGATAAATGAAATCGTAAAACACCACAAAGCTAATTTTAGTTTACAATTTAAATGACGACTACATTTCTAATACTTGGCTTATGCTAACTGGAATACATGTGTATGTATTAAGTAACTCAAATCTACATGCAATCACTACAGTCTACTGGTATTTAATTATTGTGCGGGCAAAACACAGTGTTCATACTTCTGATATTCTGACAAGTGGAAAAAGAATGCCACAGTGACTGTCACCTTAAAATAGTACACACATTTAAAGTGACAAATTATTCTTTTACAAATTGTCATATTAGTGTCTTCCGATGCATCAAGCCTACATTGGTCCGATATCTATCCGATATGTTCTGAATATCGGATAGATATCGCTCGCGATATCTATCCGATCAACGTTTTGCCCATCTGCATTTTATCGGGCAGTCATCGAAGCATTGCATATGGGATACATATCGGATAGACATCGGGCCAATATCTTCCCAGAATGCGAGCCTACATCAGTCCGACATCTATCCGATATGTTTTTAATATATCGGATAGATATAGCTCGCGATATCTATCCGATCAACGTTTTGCCCATCAGCATTTGATCGGGCCGTCATCGAAGCATTGCATATCGGATACATAACGGATAGACATCGGGCCAAAATCGTGCCAGAAAGCAAGCCTTCATCGGTCCGATTTCTATCCGATATGTTTTAAATATATCCGATCCGATCAACCTTTTGCCCATCGGCATTTGATCGGATAGATATCGGAGCATTGTTTATCGGACGCATATCGGATAGACATCGGGCCAATATCGTTCCAGCTAGCAAGCCTACATCGGTCCGATATCTATCCGATATGTTTTAAATATATCCGATCCGATCAACCTTTTGCCCATCGGCATTGGATCGGATGGATATCGGAGTATTGTTTATCGGACGTATATCGGATAGACATCGGGCCAATATCGTTCCAGCTAGCAAGCCTACATCGGTCCGATATCTATCCGATATGTTTTAAATATATCCAATCCGATCAACCTTTTGCCCATCGGCATTTCATCGGATAGATATCAGAGCATTGTTTATCGGACGTGTATTGGATAGACATCGGGCCAATATCATTCCCGTCTGCAAGCCTACATCGGTCCGATATCTATTCGATGATGTTGTCAATATCTTTGGAATTTATAACCACACTTGTTTATTTTAATGCTTAATTTCAAAATGATGTGCAATTTGGAACAACACTCAAGAAAGTGTACATATCTTCATTTTTAATAACTACTTCTAATTCTATCTTCTCAAAACAGTTCATACGTTTGAGAACCAAATGATAATAAAACAATCCCAAAAAGCTGTGATAAATATAACAGAAGCAATAGAAAATCATCAAGGAAATGTATACACTATTTATTTGAACAAAAGTTTATATGATCTTTCAACGTCTTCATGTTTAATTAATATTTAAATCAGTTACGAGTTTATTGATTAAAACATTAAAGGACATGTCACATTGAAATCTTATAGGTTTGTATAAAAAGTCACAACATGTCAGTGATGTGACAGTTACCAAGAAAAAGCAAAGAAATGCAATCATTTATTGTAAGTTGAATTGCCAATTAAAATAGTTACAAATGCTTTCAATCAACATGTAAGTTATTTTTGAATATTAGCATCATCCACCATCATACATGCTTTAAAACCAGTGCAACAAAATTGAAAAAGTTAATAATTCTGCAATACTTAACCGACAATTAATTGTATTAGACATTTAGTATCAAATTGAAATTTCCACATTTCAATGACCTTAATTTAGATAAAACCAAATATTTAAAAATCATATAAACCAATGGAAATCTGATTCGAATCCCAACTGGAAATTAAAACAAAATCGAAGACAATTCCAGTAAAAAGTGTAAACACACTGAAATACAAAAAAACAACAACACATATTTGACAATATTATGCTTCCAAAAGCATCCTTGAAGATACGGTTTCTTTGTTATCCTCACAAAATGTTTACATTTAATTTTGCAAATAAAATAAAACTGGTTCAGTCAAGATTATATATATTAATTACATGTAATTTGTTAGCATCATATATAGGTTGCATCACATCTTCAAAAAGAATCGTAATTCTAAGAGCTTTGCATGTCTTCACAAAAACATGAAAAATGTAAAACAATTAATTAAAACTAAACAGTGTGTGTCATTAAATTGTGTTTTTTTTTTTAATAAACCACATAGTAGACTTGTTATTAAGAATTGTGGTTATAGCAATTAATAATTTAAGAGTGTTTACTTTAGAAGTCTTCATAATATTAATGATTAGTAGAATGTTTTTTATCCACTCTTCTTAATCTCAGTCAAATTCCTTAGCCAGTGTTTGATGCAGCATTCCACCCGATAATGAAAATGGTGTTCAAAGCAGACCATGTATGTCACTGGCAGCTGGAATGTATGTAAATTAAACTTTAGATCACAGAAAGTAGTTCAATTAATAATTGTAGTCATATAAAGAAATGCAATAAATGTTTTACTATATACTCCAATTTTACATAACTGTAACAATATTACACAGAAAATGTTGAGACATAATAATAATTATTAAATCAGAGTTGGAGAAATTGTACTTGATCTCTGCAATGGTGTTATGCAGAAACTGCTTAAACAGTGTGTTACTAACTTGCTCACATAAACAGAAGTGAACTGCATGTTCTGACAAAGTATTACTACATCCAATGTATATTTGAATACCTTCATCTTTCCAAATGACAAATTCAAATTAGATGATTCTGTCCATATTGATATGCAGCCCCTTTGTCAGTGATGAACGTTATCAAGTCCAAGACCTTATTGTCATCCAAAGAGGCCCAAGAACCACCATTGCCAAGCAGGTAATTCGTCTGAAAACAAAATTGTTTTCAGTATAATTTGTTTTAATTGTGGGTTCATTAGTTTAGTGTATTCATTTATTTCAAGGGACCAGTTCACAGATTGGCCAACTGACAATTTTCCAACTTTTTGTCACAGATTCCCACAATGAAAGAATAGCATATATAAAGGAGCAAAATAACACAAAGGACATACTGTAAATACCATTTTGTTAAGGAGTAATCATCAGTGGAAATTTAGAAAATCATAAAGCGTTTGTAATGCTAAACGATGGAATAATTTGGAGTGTTTCTGTTGTTTACGTTAAAATTGCTGACAACACATGGATCGCTTACATAAATTATACAATCATATAATAAAATATATAATGCATCCCCATATATAAAAGTTGGAATGGCCGAGTGGTTTAGGCGGTAGTATTTTGATCTAGAGGTCGGAGGTTCGAACCCCGGTGGGAGCAACTTTTTTTTTTTTTTTTTTTTTTTTTTTTTTTTCTCGTCATTATACTTGAGCTTTTTAGTTTCGATGCTTAAATCTGTTAAGTTAAGACAATGAATGGAATACTACAAAAATACAAAAATATGTGAACAAGTCCCTGTAAGTATAATGAATACAATACTGTTAAAATTAAAATAAATTTCAACTGTAAGCCTTTAAAACACAAATTTTGAAGTATATTGAACCTGTTACATGTAAAAAAAAAAACTTATCTCGCTGTAAATACTTACATTCGTAGATATGACAAAACAGTATCGTAATATACTAATAATAATTAACAACACTCGCGAAAATACGTTACATTTCAATAACCTGGATTTGTCTACGCCTACAAGACTTTGAATAGCTAATATAAAGAAACACGATGTCTACAAATAGTCATAAGTACTTACTTCTTGTTGTTTTTTCTGCTTTGAAGAGGAAACTGAACATGTAATGTTACTTTTCCTTTCTGGAGATCACCAGTTCAAGTTTAAACGAACAAGAATTTTGCGCCAACCAAAAACGATTTTGTTCGACGAAAATAATTTCGAAGCTATTTCAAATAAGATTTGTGAAGTTATAGAACGCACATTCATTTCAGTAAAATACTTTGCATTATTGCCGGATTGATACACATAAATAATTTTATGAAAATAAAGAGAAATTACCCCTTGCCATGAACGAAATCGGCCCTACATCGATCCGACATCATTACTTAAAATGACGACAACGTAACACATATTGAAGAAATGCCACTCATATATGGATTTGTTTAACATATATCACATACACTATATGTATACATCTACGTTTTATTATATCGGATAGATAACGGATAGATATCGAACTATTATATCAATAGCCGACAACTGGCCGATATCTATCCGATATGTGCAGTAGGTACAATGCTTGCTCTCGATAACGGATAGATATTGGGCTGTTTTGTTAATGCGATATCGATATACCGATATCTATCCGATATATGCATGCTGGCTGGGTTTGAAGTGAACATGTCAGTATGCAAGATTAGACAACCAACAGATACATTTTAAACTCTTACCAGTACAATGACCCACACTGTGTAGTACACAAAGACTGCTCCAGTAGTCAGTAGAAGACCACTGCCCAAACCTCGCTCTGATTTCATGGTGCCGCTGTTGGCGTTTTCATTTAGAAATCTGGTGACAGGTAAAGATGTGTGCTATCTTGGGAAACTAGATTGTAGATCAACCCTTTATCAGTTTCTGGTAAGCACTGATGTGACACAAGTTTATACTTTCACTATAAATTATAATATAACCAGACAAAGTCGAACCAGAGATCTATTCACATCGATCTATTGTTTAATAATAGATTTTTGGATGTTTGGTCGAACTCAAACTTTAAAGATCTGTGTTAGATGTGAGGCTATCTTCGTAAATCCACTGTGTTCCATTATACAATACATAAACAAAATCTATCATTAATTAATATTAACCTTTAAACATACTAACAGCAATTTGAATTGGTTTAAATAATATAGAATTTCCACAATGTTATAAAACATTTTTAATATATTCTCGTTTGTTAACAACATGGAAAATGTCGAATTTGTAACAAAGGGAGAACACTGTCGCTATACACTATGCATTGAGTTACACTCCACCAACATTACACGTTTGCAGATGTATGCTAGTCCAAAGACTAACATTTTTTTAAACTGGTACTGCAGCTAACAGCGCGCATTCGTTGGTGCGAGCAATCTTTTTGATTGGCGAATGTTAAATGACCCCTTTTATTGACAATAACATTTTAATAATTGATCAATAATGACTGAATAAATGAGCATGTAATGCAGTTCAATACAGAATACTATTGAATTACACTCTACCAACACAACACGTTTGCAGATGTATGCCAGTCAGACTGTTAATTGTATTTATTAGCTATTACACAGAATACCAATGCTTTATTTACTCCTGTTAATATGAGTTTGTTATTGTTTTATCATTGTACATTTATTATTTTATTAATTATCATTAACTATATATTTAGAGTAAAAGTGTGAACTAATAGCCATAATGCGTATTAACTTATATTTTTTATTTGAGTCTCATCCACATACAATCATACATACATAATGATACATACAAACATTTACAATATGTTGCATGTGGCCATTCTTATATAGAATTATAAGAGACAATAGCATATATTTACATTTCAATCACAATAAAACAGATACAACAGAATATAAGATACTTTTTTTATTAAACATATAGTCCTATACTTATCAGTTACCGTTCTCATATCACAGTTATTGAATACCAAAAAAAACTTTCCACCTACAGTGGATTTATGTTTAGAAGAGAATTCCTTGAAACAGAAAATACCATAAAAGCGGAAAGTACCGTCCATGCATTAAGCCCGGTTTTCCCACGACACGGCTTATTTATCATTACCAATCAGACAAATATTTGCACTTTTCTAAACAAAAAAAAGACATGATGGAATGTAAACCTGTATGCATTTTATCTTATAATCACAATATCAAAATCTTCAATGGTGTGATTATTATTATTATTATTATTACTATTGTTATTATTATTATTGTGGTTTTTATTGTGATTATTATGATTATTATTATTTTAACAAATAAGTTCAGTTTCGTTGACGCATATATTGAAAATGAATTTCAAGGCTGTCTAGCGCGTACTATTAAGGCCAAAAAAATAAACGTTGGCTTCCGTTAACGTTTCCAAGGAGGGCAGGTAAAAAAAAACAACTATTTTTCTTGATCTCGACATATTAACCACACAGTTATAGATATATTGAACTGCATGTAAAATGTGTAAACGCCTTCGATAAAAAACTCTAGCTTAGCTATAAATAAGGCCTTTTGAAAAAGACATTTCATAAAATGGGTTTGAATGTTACTTTTTAAACATAAATTAAAACATGATTTGACATATATTTTTGCAATTGTAGTTATTGGAACTACTTTTAAGCTAATCGTGAGCTTATGTGGTCACCTAAACCGCTGGGCAGATTTTCACCAAACTTCACAGGAATTATCCTTGGGTGACCCTCTTTCAAATTTTTTTAAATCGGTTCAGTCCGCTGCGTATGTAGGTCACCAGAGCTAAAAATAGATTTAAAAAGTGAAAAGTTTAAAAATCTTCTTCTCTGAAACTGCATGGCTGAGAGCTTTCATATTTGGTATGTGGCATCTTCTAGTGTCCCTCTACAAAGATTGTTCAAATAATGCCCCTGGGGTCAAAACTGGCCACGCCCCGGGAGTCACATCGTTTATCAAGACTTTCATAGCAAAATGACTTTAAAAATATTCTCTGAAACCACAAGGCCCAGAGGTTTCATATTTGGTATGTAACATTGCATAATGGTCCTCTACAAAGATTGTTGAAATGATGCCCCTGGGGTCAAAATTGGCCACGCCCCGGGGGGTCACATTGTTTATATAGGCTAAAATAGCAAAATGATTTTAAAAATCGTCTCCTCTGATACCACAAGGCCCAGATGTTTCATATTTGTTATGTAACATTGCATAGTGGTCCTCTACAAAGATTGTTCAAATGATGCCCCAGGGGTCATAACTGGCCACGCCCCGGGGATCACATGGTTTATATAGACTTAAATAGCTAAACGACTTTGAAAATCTTCTTCTCTGAAACCGCAAGGCCCAGAGGTTTGGTATTTGGTTGGTAACATTGTATAGGGGTCCGCTACAAAGATTGTTCAAATGATGCCCCTGGGGTCAAAACTGGCAACGCACCGGGGGTCACATTGTTTATATAGACTTAAATAGCAAAATGACTATAAAAATATTCTCCTCTGAAACCACAAGGCCCAGAGGTTTTATATTTAATATGTAACATTGCATACTGCTCCTCTACAAAGATTGTTCAAATGATGCCCCTGTGGTCAAAACTGGCCACGCCCTGGCGGTCTCATTGTTTATATAGACTTAAATAGCAACATTATTTCAAAAATCTTCTCCTCTGAAACCGAAAGGCCTATTGGTTTCATATTTGGTATGTAACATCATGTAGTTGTCCTCTACAAATGTTGTTCAAATGATGCCCCTGGGTCAAAACTGGCCACGTCCCGGGGGTCACATGGATTATATAGACTTGAATAGCAAAATGACTTTAAAAAATCGCTCCTCTGATACCGCAAGGCCTGGAGGTTTCATATTTAGTATGTAACATTTTATAGTGGTTCTCTAAAAAGAATGTCCAAATGATGCTCCTGGGGTCAAAACTGGTCAAGGCCCGGGGGTCACATGGTTTATATAGACTTAAATAGCTACATGACTTTGAAAATATTCTACTCTGAAACCGTAACGCCCAGATGTTTGGTATTTGGTTGGTAACATTGTATAGGGGTCCTCTACAAAGATTGTTCAAATGATTACCCTGGGGTCAAAACTGGCTACGCCCCGGGGGTCACATTATTTATATAGACATAAATAGCAAAATTACTTCAAAAATCGTCTCATCTGAAACCCAAAGACCCAGCGGTTTCATATTTGGTATGCGGCATCCTCTAGTGCTGTCTACAAAGATTGTTCAAATTATGTCACTGCGGCCTAAACTGGCCACGCTCCGGGGGACACATTGTTTATATAGACTTAAATAGCAAAATAAGGTCGCGGTGGCGTAGTGGATGACAATTTTCAAACTATACACTATTCTTTTATTTTTGGATTCTGTGACAAAACGTTTGAAAATTGTCATTTCGCCAATCTGATAACAAGTCCCTTTAATACCAATAGAAACCGTTTTGAAATCACTTAGCCGTGATATAATATAGATGAGAGAATTGTTGAAACTAATGCAAATTAATGTCAAAATGAAACTGAAAAACAACACGACGAACATAATGGGTCTTGGATTGCCACTCTGGTGGACATTTTGCTTTAAATTTCCGATATTTACCACCTCATGTCCACTAGAGCAACCATCCCATAAAATTTAGCCCTTAATGGGGTCAAGGTGGCATCTGGCAGTTATTCTTTCTAGTACAGTGTGTTTGTAAGAGTCCATTTTCGAAATCTTTGCAGACGACTAATCCTACGGGAAGTTCTTAAAGGTTACGCATGCGCAAATAAATTCCTTCTTTGTTACATATAAAATATTCAATGTTTGATCTCAGTTTTCACCATGACCAAGCTATTTTCCAATATATCACCATACATTGTTGCCAGATGAGCTCATAACCTTATATTTACCTTAGAAAAAACACGAAGTCCTATTACACTGGTTTAAAGATTTATTGAAAAAAAAATTAGACAGAAAAAAGTGTACTTGAGTACATCTGGAAAACATGATTTTAACTCAGAATTAAGCATAAGTTTGAGTTTTAATAGGCATAGCAGATACAATATATAAAATCAGAAGTGAAAACAATCTTCATTGGCATTCTAAATGTTATAGAATGGGTTTTTAATCCGTTTCGAACAATTTTTTTAAGTTTCTGTATTTTTGGCGGTAAAATCCATATAAATGTAGCATTTCAGATGCCATTTGACCCCAGAAAAGGGTTTGTTTACATAACAATGAACAGATTTGACCTCCTGTCACACAATTTGTTTTTTAATTTGACCTCAAAATGTCAATGCCTGATATTAATTAACAGTCTTCTGTAACCCCTGAACCTGTGGGTGAGGTCAGCCTCCTGGAATATTCAATCTGTTTCAGGTACTAGATGCTGTGTAATCTGTGAAAATAAAAAGGTTTTCTGTGCATGTTTACTCAATATTGTGATTACTAGTGTAAATTAGATATAATAAGTGTAAATATACAATAGTTTACAAAGTTTTTTTTTATTGCGATAAGGCTAGTCGCCATGCCGACTTCACATTGTCGAGCTCACGTGCGAAAAGTTAAGTTCAAAAAGGGGTTTGACAGTCCCAACAAGGGTTAAACTCGTGCTTTTCCTGCTGGTGTTTATGAGAAGTATGCGAAGCATGCGAGGTTGAAAAAGAAGTCATTAGATAGTAAAATACATGACAATAATCATGTACTTACCTTCAAATATACCGATGGTACGGACACGACTGTGTCAGCTTTACGGCCCCGCCCCAACATTCAAGTGTAGTTGACAAGTAAAGTAGTTTTGATGAGTCGTCACTTCACCCAGACTTTTATACCAATGAGTTGATGGTTCAGGCTGAGGCCCAGGTTCTTTTCAACACTGCATTTAAAAAAGATTCTCAAATTAAACCAAACTGTGATGGTGATATAAATTTTGATGCAGCTAACTCCATTAGGTGGGGTCTAGGTTGGCGTTAGCGACTAAAGTGTTTTATGCATACATTTCATGTATTTTCAGATGAAAGCCTGATGAGTCGTCACTTCACCCAGACTTTTATACCAATGAGTTGATGGTTCAGGCTGAGGCCCAGGTTCTTTTCAACACTGCATTTAAAAAAGATTCTCAAATTAAACCAAACTGTGATGGTGATATAAATTTTGATGCAGCTAACTCCATTAGGTGGGGTCTAGGTTGGCGTTAGCGACTAAAGTGTTTTATGCATACATTTCATGTATTTTCAGATGAAAGCCTGATTTAAGTACAATTACAAAATAAATTATGAACTAAATAGGACCTGTTAACTTTGCAAATTAGGAAAATTGGTATAATCAAAGTAGGCAGTTCGGAAGGTCATCATGGCCCATGCGTCGGGCTGTGTGGACACGAACTTTGCGGGCATTATTAACAGTTACAGGTTCTAAAACCAAGGTATTATGACACAAATGAGAGGATTGTTGAAACTAATGCAAATTAATGTCAAAATGAAACTGAAAAACAACACGACTAACATAATGGGTCTTGGATTGCCAATCTGGTGAACATTTTGCTTTAAATTTCCCATATTTACCCCCCTCATACCCACTAGAGCAACCATTCCATAAAATACAGCCCTTAATGGGGTCAAGGTCGCATCTGGCAGTTATTCTTTCTAGTACAGTGTGTTTGTAAGAGTCCATTTTCGAAATCTTTGCAGACGACTAATCTTACTGGAAGTTCTTAAAGTTTACGCATGCGCAAATAAATTCCTTGATCTCAATTTTCACCATGACCAAGCTACCTTCCAATATATCACCACACATTGTTGGAAAGATGAGCTCACAACCTTTTGAAAAAACAGCATGTCAAAATATTATATACTTTGTTACTCAAAATATTTACCTTAGATAAACACGCCGGTTTTTACAGGCATGGAGGCTGCCATTTTGCGCATGAATACATGGGACAAAAGTTATGAAGCTGGGAACCACTAGACAATGAAGTGCACAAAAAGGTCACAATACACTAAATAAATAAGTCATGTAGGGCTGTAGGGGCACTATACAGTTTCTCAGGCTTCGGACTCGGCCTGGTGGGGTCTATGTTCGAGCCGTCTAGCGCACACTAATAATGTCAACACCTGAAAACAAACCAAACATCATTTTAATATTGTTGTGGCGGTGGCTTCACAAAAATATAGGGAACGTTATTATGCACACAGTTCCATTATAATTTTAACATGCATGATCAGCCAATTTTGGGGTTCAAATGTCACCCGTTTTCGCGACCATTTCGGTGATTTTCAACATCAGTTTGCAACTTTCCTGAAAATGCGAGCACCTCAAACACTGCATGCCTGTCTGCGTAACTTACCAGGTACTTGATTGCAACTGAGCAAACTTGGGGTTAAATATTCAGATTTTCCAATAAATTCCAAAGTATGTATGCCCTTTTAAATATCCTGCCAAAATGGCGTTCAGAGCCAGGAATCCACATTTACGAATTTTATGTGCAAGGTGGCTCAACACATACACTGGCTTTACATAGGTCATATTTTCGAATTCACTTAACATGCAATTCAAAACTCCAGCCCTTAATTCTGATACTTACAACCTACAAAACACTCAAAATGCTGCTCAGTTTCACTGTATCCCTATTTATTAGAATTTTCTCCCCTGCCAAATCGAAGTTTTGGCTGAAACTGTCAAGTGCCACCTTAAGGGGCATCAAACTGTTTCATAGAGGCAAACTGAAAGCATTACATTGAAGTGCATCCAACACCTAGCTTGCATAATACAATTTGGATGAATACAATGATTTCTTTTCATTTTATTCATGTTTTAGCACCCATTTGACATTGCGGCTTTTGGCCAGAATTTTCAAGTTCAAAGAAGTCGCACTATGAGAATGGAAACATTGCTAAAATTACAGTTTCTAACAACAGCAGTCTTGATTTGATTGTTTAAGCATAGTGCAGAAACACCTAATTCAATTTGCACACCAAGAGCACTTTCCACATAATAACAGAACCCCATGAATGAACAAAGCATCACCAAAGCTCAGAAAACTGCTAGTTACACAGTACTTTGTGGTATTCTAACTGACAGAATAATGTCTTTCAACCCAAACAGGCCCAAGAGTGTTACTAATGAACCCAGCACACAAGAATTATGAACTTGTATGATTCATAACTGTAGTGATATAATGGTGAACAATATGGGGCATACCAATCAGACGGCTAGCACTACAAGGCCCTGTCGGATGGGTCCGGAGCTGCTGGGTACAGATTGCGGTCGCGGATGTCCACAACAGATGACAGCTGATCTTATAAAGGCAGTTTACCTGCTGCAAAAGAGTGACAAAATACCTCAGATTGAGGAACAAGTAAACATTCATTTATGCGTGCAAGTTGGAAACATATGAGAAGTCACACGCATACAACTTGAATAATGTTTGGACCGGACAGGAAGCGACAATGAACGTATGCGTTTATGCGGACCATGTTAACCAATGTACCAACTGGTTCAAAATCACTTGTTTTCCTGCATTTTTTTGTGCCACTAAGAAAATTTTCCACTCATTTTAGCAATTATTATTCTAATCTGGACAAGGAATATTACATTTGTTTGCCCGTATAGCAATTTAAAATGGCCAAGAAATACATCTTAGAATAAAATAGGCTGCAACTGCAAAGGCCTGAAGCCATCACATCCATTTCAACAAACACGTGTCATTTCTGTCCGAAAACCTGTCAAATCAATGCAAAATAATTTTGCGATATCTTTTCAGCTGAAATGTGATGGTATAGAATAATCCGTAACTGTTCGTGTGTGCCCGTGTGGAGCGCTAGCCCCATTTTATCCACTCGAACAGCATAAAAGACACCAATTCAATTCACAAAATACTTATATATACCATTCAAATGTGTGTTAAGTAATTTGTTTCAGTCGTTAAAAAGCAAAATGCATTTTCTTTTATATCAGTATAAATATATTCTTTAAATGAAGCTTGTTCCAACATCTTATAGTGCTTTTTGTAAAATGTCAACACATCCAGCTGCTGAGTTACCTCCCTTGTTTGGGACTCAATAATCATCAAATTATGGCCCGCACACTGACAAAACTATCCAATCCAGTGTGCTGAGGTGCAGAACAGACTTAAAAATACCATATCAAGATCATATGCTGACTATCAGAAAATGCCATGTTATCTTAAGGGAGAACTATGCAGTTTATCGGGCTTCGGACTCGGCCTGGTGGGGTCTGGGTTCGAGCCGTCTAGCGAACACTCATAATGTCAACACCTGAAAACAAACCAAACATCATTTCAATATTGTTGTGGCTGTGGCTTCACAAAAATGTAGGGAAAAGAATTATGCACACAGTTCTACTATAATTTTAACATGCATGATCAGCCAATTTTGGGGTTCAAATCTCACTAGTTTGCAACTTTCTTGCAAATGCGAGCACCTCAAACATTGCATGCCCGTCTGCGTAACTTACCAGGTACTTGATTGCAACTGAGTAAACTGGGGGTCAACATTCAGATTTTCCAATAAATTCCAATGTATGTACGCCCTTTTAAATATCCTGCCAAAATGTTGTTCAGAGCTAGGAATCCTCATTTACAAATTTTATGTGCAGGGTGGCTCAAAACATACACTGGCTTTTCATAGGTAATATTTTCGAAATCAATAAACATGCAATTAAAAACTCCAGCCCTTAAATCTTATAATTACAACTTCCAAAACACTCAAAATGCCGATAAGTTTCACTGTATCCCTATTTATTAGAATTTTCTTTCCTTCCAATTCTAATTGTTGGCTGAAAGTGTTAAGTGCCACCTGAATGGGCATCACACTGTTTCATAGAGACTAACTGAAAGCATTACCTTGAAGTGTAACCAACACCTAGCTTGAATATTAACATTTGGATGAATACAATGATTTCTTGTCATTTTATTCATGTTTTAGTACCCAGGTGACATTGTGGTTTTTGGCCAGAATTTACAAGTGCAAAGACGCCACACTATGAGAATGGAAACATTGCTAAAATTACACTTTGTAACAACCACACATTGATTTAATGGTTTAAGCACAGTGCAGAAACACCTTATTCAATTTGCATACCAAGAGCACTTTCCACATTATAACAGAACTCCATGAATGAACAAAGCATCACCAAAGCTCAGAAAACTGCTAGTTTCACAATAATTAGTGGTATTCTAACTGACAGTATGATATTTTTCAACCCAAACAGTCCCAATAATGTTACTAATGAACCCAGCACACAAGAAGTATAAACTTGCATGATTCATAACTGTAGTCATATAATGGTGAACAATATGGGCATACCAATCAGACCGCTAGCACCACGTCGACCCGTCTAGCGCACACTGATAATGTCAACACCTTTAAACAAACCAAACATCATTTTAATATTGTTGTTGCTGTGGCTTCACAAAAATGTAGAGAAAACAATGTCACCAGTTTTCGCGACCATTTCAGTGATTTTCAGCATCAATTGGCAACTTTGCTGCAAATGCGAGCACCTCAAACACTGCATGCCTGTCTGCGTAACTTACCAGGTCCTTGATTGCAACTGAGCAAACTGGGGGTCAACCATTCAGATTTTCCAATAAATTCCAATGTATGTACGCCCTTTTAAATATCCTGCCAAAATGGCGTTAGAGCTGGGAATCCTCATTTAGGAATTTTATGTGCAAGGTGGCTTAGCACATTCACTGGCTTTTCATAGGTGATATTTCCGAATTCACTAAGCATGCCATTCAAAACTCCAGCCCTTACATCTGATACTTACAACTTCTAAAACACTCATAATGCTGCTCAGTTTCACTGTATCCCTATTTATTAAAATTTTCTCCCCTGCCAAATTCGAATTTTGGGCTAAAACTGTATTGTGCCGCCTTAAGAGGGAATCACACTGTTCCACAGAGGCAAATTGAAATCATTACCTTGAATTGCGACCAACTCCTTGCTTCCATAATAAAATTTGGATAAATATAATGACTTCTTTTCATTTTACTTTGTTTCAGAACCCATGTGACATTACGGTTTTTGATCAGAATTTACAAGTGCAAAGAAGCCGCACTATGATAATGGAAACATTGCTAAAATTACACTTTGTAACAACCACAGTCTCGATTTGATGGTTTAAGCACAGTGCGGAAACACCTAATTCAATTTGCACACCAAGAGCACATTCCACATTATAACTGAACCCCATGAATGAACAAAGCATCACCAAAGCTCAGAAAACTGCTAGTTACACAGTAATTTGCGGAATTCTAACTGACTGTATGATATTTTTCAACCCCAACAGGCCCAATAATGTTACTAATGAACCCAGCATACAAGAAGTATAAACTTGCATGATTCATAACTGTAGTCATATAATGGTCAACAATATGGGGCATACCAATCAGACCACAAGGATCTGTCGGATTAGTCCGGAGCTGCAGGGCACAGATTGTGGTCGCGGATGTCTACACCAGATGACAGCTGATCTTCTTAAGGCAGTTCACCTGCTGCAAGAGTGACAAAAAACCTCAGATTGAAGTACAAGTAAATATTCATTTATGGGTGCAAGCCGGAAACACATGCGAAGTCACACGCATACAACTTTGAATAATGTTTGGATCGGACATGCAGTGACAATGAACGTATGCGTTTATGCGGACCATGTTAACCGATGTACCAACTGGTTCAAAATCCATTATTTTCCTGCATTTTTTGTGCCACTAAGCAAATTCTCCACTCAATTTGGCAATTATTATTCTAATCTGGACGATGAATATTACATTTGTTTGCCCGTATAGCTGTTTACAAATAGCCGAGAAACTACATTTTTGAATAAAATATGCAGCAACTGCACTGGCCTGAAGCCATCACACCCATTCAACAAACACGTGTCATTTCTGTCCGAAAACATTTCAAATCTATGCAAATAAGTTTGCGATATCTTTTCAGCTGAAATTTGGTGTATTTGAACCATCCGTAACGGTTCGTTGACTAGTGTGTGCCCGTGTGCAGCGCACGGGCCATTTGATCCACTCAAAGAGCATAAACGACACAAATTCAATTCACAAAATACATAAATATACCATTCAAATGTGTGTTAAGTAGATTTTTAAGCTGTTATAAAGCAAAATGCATTTTCTTTTATATCAGTATCAATATATTCTTTAAATGAAGCTTGTTTTAACACCTTATAGTGCTTTTTGTAAAATGTCAACAAATCCAGCTACTGAGTTACCTCCCTTGTTTGGGACTCAATAATCATTCCAATTATGGCCCGGACATTGACAAAACTATCCAATCCAGTGCGCTTAGGTGCAGAACAAACTCACAAATACCATATGAAGAGCATATGCTGACTTTCAGAAAATGCTATGTTACCTTAAGGGGCATTATACTGTTTATCGGGCTTCGGACTCGTCCTGGTGGGGTCTGGGTTCGACCCGTCTTGCACACACTGATAATGTCAACACCTGAAAACAAACCAAACATCATTTCAATATTGTTGTGGCTGTGGCTTCACAAACATGTAGAGAAAAGAATTATGCACACAGTCCCACTAGAATGTTAACATGCATGATCAGCCAATTTTGGGGTTCAAATGTCACCAGTTTTTGCGACCATTTCGGCGATTTGCAACATCAATTTGCAACTTTGCTGCGAATGCGAGCACCTCAAACACTGCATAACTTACCAGGTCTTTGATTGCAACTAAGCAAACTGGGGGTCAACCATTCAGATTTTCCAATAAATTGCAATGTATGTAAGCCCTTTTAAATATCCTGCCAAAATGGCGTTCAGAGCTAGGAATCCTCATTTACGATTTTTATGTGCAAGGTGGCTCAGCACATACACTGGCTTTTCATTGGTCATGTTTTCGAATTCACTAAGCATGCAATTAAAAACTCCAGACCATAAATCTGATACTAACAACTTCTAAAACACTCAAAATGCTGCTCAGTTTCACTGTATCCGTATTTATTAGAATTTTCTCTCCTTCCAATTCTAATTGTTGGCTGAAAGTGTAAAGTGCCACCTTAATGGGCATCACACTGTTTCATAGAGGCTAACTGAAAGCATTACCTTGAAGTGCAACTAACAGCTAGCTTGCATATTAACATGTAGATGAATATAATGACTTCTTTTCATTTTATTCATGTTTTATTACCCATGTGACATTGTGGCTTTTGGCCAGAATTTACAAGTGCAAAGAAGCCACACTATGAGAATGGAAACATTGCTAAAATTACACTTTGTAACAAGAGCAGTCTTGATTTAATGGTTTAAGCACAGTGCAGAAACACCTAATTCAATGTGCACACCAAGAGCACTTTCCACATAATAACAGAACCCCATGAATGAACAAAGCATCACAAAACTGCTAGTTACACAGTAATTTGTGGTATTCTAACTGACAGTATAATATTTGTCAACCCAAACATGTCCAAGAATGTTACTAATGAACCCAGCACACAAGAAGTATAAACTTGAATGATTCATAACTGTAGTCATATAATGGCGAAGAATATTGAGCTGCTGGGCACAGATTGTGGTAGCGGATGTCCACAACAGAGGACAGCTGATCTTCTTAAGGCAGTATATCTCACCTGCTGAATAAGAGTGACAAAAAACCTCAGATTGAGGAACAAGCAACCATTCATTTATGTGTGCAAGCTGGAAACACATGCAAAGTCACAAGCATACAACTTGAATACTGTTTGGACCTGACAGCAAGCGACAATGAACGTATGCGTTTATGCGGACCATGTTAACCGATGTACCAACTTGTTCAAAATCACTTGTTTTTTGATGCCAATTCGAATTTTAAGCTGAAAGTGTAAAGTGCCACCTGTACTCTCTAAATAAATCAACAAGTTTAACTCGAAGAGATGTTTTTAGGTTCAGAGACTTGCTTTGATATTCTTTTTTGGAGATGTTGGTAGGGTAAGCATTGGTATGTACAAATACATCACTGATATGTTTTAAGATTGGATACTACAGTATGACACTTGCGCTGAGGCAGGTTACATTCAACTACAAATTAGCCGCTAAAAGATGGTGATAAGGGGGCAGTATACAGTTTTTCTGGCTTCGGACTCGGCCTGGTGGGGTCTGGGTTCAACTCGTCTTGCACACACTGATGATGTCAACACCTGAAAACAAACCAAACATCATTTCAATATTGTTGTGGGTGTGGCTTCACAAACATGTAGAGAAAAGAATTATGCACTCAGTCCCACTAAAATTTTAACATGCATGATCAGCCAATTTTGGGGTTAAAATGTCACCAGTTTTTGCGACCATTTCGGTGATTTTCAACATCAATTTCCAACTTTCCTGCGAATGCGAGCACCTCATACACTGCATGCCTGTCTGCGTAACTTACCAGGTACTTGATTGCAACTGAGCAAACTGGGGATCATCCATTCAGATTTTCCAATAAATTCCAATGTATGTACGCCCTATTAAATATCCTACCAAAATGGCGTTCAGAGCTAGGAATCCTCATTTACGAATTTTATGTGCAAGGTGGCTCAACACATACACTGGCTTTTCAATGGTTATATTTTCGAAATCACTAAGTATGGAATTCAAAACTCCCGGCCTTAAATCTGATACTTACAACTTCTAAAACACTCAAAATGCTGCTCAGTTTCACTGTATCCCTATTTATTAGAATTTTTTGCCCTGCCAATACAAGTTTTTGGATAAAACTGTACAGTGCCGCCTTAAGAGGGAATCACAGTGTTCCATAGAGGCAAACTGAAATCATTACCTTGAATTGCAACCAACACCTAGCTTCCATAATAAAATTTGGATGAATATAATGACTTCTTTTCATTTTATTCATGTTTTAGTACCCATGTGACATTGCGGCTTTTGGCCAGAATTTACAAATGCAAACAAGCCGCGCTATGAGAATGGAAACATTGCTAAAATTACACTTTGAAACAACCACAGTCATGATTTGATGGTTTAAGCACAGTACAGACACACCTAATTCAATTTGCACACCAAGAGCACTTTCCACATTATAACAATACCCCATGAATGAACAAAGCATCACCAAAGCTCAGCAAACTGCTAGTTACACAATAATTTGTGGTATTCTAACTGACAGTATGATATTTTTCAACCCAAACAGGCACAATAATGTTACAAATGAACCCAGCACACAAGAATTATAAACGTGCATGATTCATAACTATAGTCATATAATGGTGAACAATATGGGGCATACCAATCAGACCGCTAGCACCACAACGCACTGTCGGATGGGTCCGGAGCTGCAGGGCACAGATTGTGGTCGCGGATGTCCACACCAGATGACAGCTGATCTTCTTAAGGCAGTTTACCTGCTGCAAGAGTGACAAAAAACCTCAGATTGAAGTACAAATGAACATTCATTTATGGGTGCAAGCTGGAAACACACGAGAAGTCACACGCATACAACTTGAATAATGTTTGGACCGGGCGTGAAGTGACAATGAACGTATGCGTTTATGCGGACCATGTTAACCGATGTACCAACTGGTTCAAAATCACTTGTTTAGCTGCATTTTCTGTGCCATTAAGGAAATTTTCCAATCAATTTGGCAATGATTATTCCAGTCTGGACAAGGAATATTACATTTGTTTGCCCGTATAGCTATTTACAAATAGCCGAGAAACTACATCTTTGAATAAAATAGGCAGCAACTGCACTGGCCTGAAGCCATCACACCCATTCAACAAACATGTGTCATTTCTGTCCCAAAACCTTTCAAATATATGCAAAATAAGTTCGCGATATCTTTTCAGCTGAAATTTGGTGTATTTGAACCATCCGTAACGGTTCGTTGACTAGTGTGTGCCCGTGTGGAGAGCAAGGGCCATTTTATCCACTCAAAGAGCATAAAAGGCACAAATTCAATTGACAAAAATACATAAATATACCATTCAAATGTGTGTTAAGTAGTTTTTTAAGCTGTTACGAAGCAAAATGCATTTTCTTTTATATCAGTATAAATATATTCTTTAAATGAAGCTTGTTTTAACACCTTATAGTGCTTCTTGTAAAATGTCAACAAATCCAGCAACTGAGTTACCTCCCTTGTTTGGGACTCAATAATCATCAAATTATGGCCTGGACATTGACACAACTATCCAATCCAGTGTGCTGAGGTGCAGAACAAACTCAAAAATACCATATGAAGAGCATATGCTGACTTTCAGAAAATGCCATGTTACCGTAAGGGGGCACTGTACAGTTTCTCGGGCTTCGGACTCGGCCTGGAGGGGTCTGGGTTCGACCCGTCTTGCACACACTGATAATGTAAACACCTGAAAACAATCCAAACATCGTTTCAATATTATTGTGCTGTGGCTTCACAAACATATAGAGAAAAGAATTATGAACACAGTCCCACTATAATTTTAACATGCATGATCAGCCAATTTTGGGGTTCAAATGTCACCAGTTTTCGCGACCAATTCGGTGATATTCAACATCAATTTGCAACTTTCCTGCGAATGCGAGCACCTCAAACACTGCATGCCTGTCTGCGTATCTGACCAGGTACTTGACTGCAACTGAGCAAACTGGGGGTCAGCCATTAAGATTTTCCAATAAATTCCAATGTATGTACACCCTTTTAAATATCCTGCCAAAATGGCGTTCAGAGCTAGTAATCCTCATTTACGAATTTTATGTGCAAGGTGGCTCAACACATACACTAGCTTTTCATTGGTCATATTTTCAAATTCACTAAGCATGTAATTCAAAACTCCAGCCCTTACATCTGATACTTACAACTTCTAAAGCACTCAAAATGCTGCTCAGTTTCACTGTATCCCTATTTATAAAAATTTTCTCCCCTGCCAATTCGAATTTTTGGCTAAAACTGTATAGTGCCGCCTTAAGAGGGAATCACACTGTTCCATAGAGGCAAACTGAAATCATTACCTTGAATTGCGACCAACTCCTTGCTTCCATAATGAAATTTGGATGAATATGATGAGTTCTTTTCATTTACTTTGTTTCAGCACCCATGCGACATTGCGGCTTTTGGTCAGAATTTACAAGTGCAAAGAAGCCGCACTATGATAATGGAAACATTGCAAAACTTACACTTTGTAACAACCCCAGTCTTGATTGGATGGTTTAAGCACAGTGC
This sequence comes from Congeria kusceri, assembly GCA_027627225.1. Taxonomy (NCBI): domain Eukaryota; kingdom Metazoa; phylum Mollusca; class Bivalvia; order Myida; family Dreissenidae; genus Congeria; species Congeria kusceri. The sequence goes on along the minus strand of CM051037.1, from coordinate 10,949,333 downwards.
GGAAACACCTAATTCAATTTGCACACCAAGAGCACTTTCCACATTATAACTGAACCCCATGAATGAACAAAGCATCACCAAAGCTCAGCAAACTGCTAGTTACACAGTAATTTGCGGAATTCTAACTGACTGTATGATATTTTTCAACCCCAACAGGCCCAATAATGTTACTAATGAACCCAGAATACAAGAAGTATAAACTTGCATGATTCAAAACTGTAGACATTTAATGGTCAACAATATGGGGCATACCAATCAGACCGATAGCACCACAAGGATCTGTAGGATTGGTCTGGAGCTGCAGGGCACAGATTGTGGTCGCGGATGTCCACACCAGATGACAGCTGACCTTAAGGCAGTTCACCTGCTGCAAGAGTGAGAAAAAACCTCAGATTGAAGTACAAGTAAACATTCATTTATGGGTGCAAGCTGGAAACACATGCGAAGTCACACGCATACAACTTGAATAATGTTTGGACCGGACATGAAGTGACAATGAACGTATGCGTTTATGCGGACCATGTTAACCGATGTACCAACTGGTTCAAAATCCATCATTTTCCTGCATTTTCTGTGCCACTAAGAAAATTCTCCACTCAATTTGGCAATTATTATTCTAATCTGGACAAGGAATATTACATTTGTTTGCCCGTAGAGCTATTTACAAATAGCCGAGAAACTACATTTTTGAATAAAATAGGCAGCAACTGCACTGGCCTGAAGCCATCACACCCATTCAACAAACACGTGTCATTTCTGTCCAAAAACATTTCAAATCTATGCAAATAAGTTTGCGACATCTTTTCAGCTGAAATTTGGTGTATTTGAACCATCCGTAACGGTTCGTTGACTAGTGTGTGCCCGTGTGCAGCGCAAGAGCCATTTGATTCACTCAAAGAGCATAAAAGACACTAATTCAATTCACAAAATACATAAATATACCGTTCAAATGTGTGTTAAGTAGTTTTTTAAGCTCTTATAAAGCAATATGCATTTTCTTTAATATCAGTATAAATATATTCTTTAAATCAAGCTTGTTTAACACCTTATAGTGCTTTTTGTGAAATGTCAACAAATCCAGCTACTGAGTTACCTCGCTTGTTTGGGACTCAATAATCATTCAAATTATGGCCCGGACATTGACAAAACTATCAAATCCAGTGTGCTGAGGTGCAGAACAAACTCACAAATACGATATGAAGAGCATATGCTGACTTTCAGGAAATGCTATGTTACCTTAAGGGGCATTATACAGTTTCTCGGGCTTCGGACTCGTCCTGGTGGGGTCTGGGTTCGACCCGTCTTGCACACACTGATAATGTCAACACCTGAAAACAAACCAAACATCATTTCAATATTGTTGTGGCTGTGGCTTCACAAACATGTAGAGAAAAGAATTATGCACACAGTCCCACTATAATTTTAACATGCATGATCAGCCAATTTTGGGGTTCAAATGTCACCAGTTTTTGCGACCATTTCGGTGATTTGCAACATCAATTTGCATCTTTGCTGCGAATGTGAGCACCTCAAACACTGCATAACTTACCAGGTCCTTGATTGCAACTGAGCAATCTGGGGGTCAACCATTCAGATATTCCAATAAATTCCAATGTATGTACGCCCTTTTAAATATCCTGCCAAAATGGCGCTGAGAGCTGGGAATCCTCATTTACGAATTTTATGTGCTAGGTGGCTCAGCACATACACTAGCTTTTCATAGGTCATATTTTCGATTTCACTAAGCATGCAATTAAAAACTCCAGCCCTTAAAACTTCTAAAACACTCAAAATGCTGCTCAGTTTCACTGTATCACTATTTATTAGAATTTTCTCTGCTTCCAATTCTAATTGTTGGCTGAAAGTGTAAAGTGCCACCTTTATGGGCATCACACTGTTTCAAAGAGGCTAACTGAAAGCATTACCTTGAAGTGCAACCAACAGCTAGCTTGCATATTAACATTTGGATGAATATAATGACTTCTTTTCATTTTATTCATGTTTGAGTACCCAGGTGACATTGTGGCTTTTGGCCAGAATTTACAAGTGCAAAGAAGCCACTCTATGACAATGGAAACATTGCTAAAATTACACTTTGTAACAACAGCAGTCTTGATTTAATGGTTTAAGCACAATGCAGAAACACCCAATCCAATGTGCACATCAAGAGTACTTTCCACATAATAACAGAACCCCATGAATGAACAAAGCATCACAAAAGCTCAGAAAACTGCTAGTTACACAGTAATTTGTGGTGACAGTATAATATTTTTCAACCCAAACATGCCCAAGAATGTTACCAGCGAACCCAGCACACAAGAAGTGTCAACTTGTATGATTCATAACTGTAGTCATATAATGGCGAAGAATACTGGGTATACCAATCAGACCGCTAGCACTACAAGGCCATGTCGGACGGGTCCTGAGCTGCTGGGCACAGATTGTGGTCGCGAATGTCCACAACAGAGGACAGCTGATCTTCTTAAGGCAGTTTATCTCACCTGCTGCAAAAGAGTGACGAAAAACCTCAGATTGATGAACAAGTAACCATTCATTTATGTGTGCAAGCTGGAAACACATGCAAAGTCACAAGCATACAACTTGAATACTGTTTGGACCTGACAGCAAGCGACAATGAACGTATGCGTTTATGCGGACCATGTTAACCGATGTATTACTTGTTCAAAATCACTTGTTTATTGCTGCCAATTCGAATTTTAAGCTGTAAAAGTGTAAAGTGCCACCTGTACTCTCTAAATAAATCAACAAGTTTAACTCGAAGAGATGTTTTTATGTTCAGAGACTTGCTTTGATATTCATTTTTGGAGATGTTGGTAGGGTAAGCATTGGCATGTACAAATACATCACTGATATGTTTTAAGATTGGATACTACAGTATGACACTTGCGCTGAGGCAGGTTACATTCAACTACAAATTAGCCGCTAAAAGATGGTGATAAGGGGGCACTATGCAGTTTCTCTGGCTTCGGACTCGGCCTGGTGGGGTCTGGGTTCAACTTGCCTAGCACACACTGATGATGTCAACACCTGAAAACAAACCAAACATCATTTCAATATTGTTGTGGGTGTGGCTTCACAAGAATGTAGAGAAAGGAATAATGCACTCAGTCCCACTATAATTTTAACATGCATGATCAGCCAATTTTGGGGTTCAAATGTCACCAGTTTTGGCGACCATTTCGGTGATTTTCAACATCAATTTCCAACTTTCCTGGGAATGCGAGCACCTCATACACTGCATGCCTGTCTGCGTAACTTACCAGGTACTTGATTGCAACTGAGCAAACTGGGGGTCATCCATTCAGATTTTCCAATAAATTCCAATGTATGTACGCCCTTTTAAATATCCTACCAAAATGGCGTTCAGAGATAGGAATCCTCATTTACGAATTTTATGTGCAAGGTGGCTCAACAAATACGCTGGCTTTTCATTGGTCATATTTTCGAATTCACTAAGTATGCAATTCAAAACTCCCGGCCTAAAATCTGATACTTACAACTTCTAAAACACTCAAAATGCTGCTCAGTTTCACTGTATCCCTATTTATTAGAATTTTCTCCCCTGCCAATACAAGTTTTTGGATAAAACAGTACAGTGCCGCCTTAAGAGGGAATCACACTGTTCCATAGAGGCAAACTGAAATCATTACCTTGAATTGCAACCAACACCTAGCTTCCATAATACAATTTGGATGAATATAATGACTTCTCTTCATTTTATTCATGTTTTAGTACCCATGTGACATTGCGGCTTTTGGCCAGAATTTACAAATGCAAACAAGCCACACGATGATAATGGAAACATTGCCAAATTACACTTTGAAATAACCACAGTCTTGATTGGATGGTTTAAGCACAGTGCAGACACACCTAATTCAATTTGCACACCAAGTGCACTTTCCACATTATAACAATACCCCATGAATGAACAAAGCATCACCAAAGCTCAGCAAACTGCTAGTTACACAATAATTAGTGGTATTCTTACTGACAGTATGATATTTTTCAACCCAAACAGGCCCAATAATGTTACAAATGAACCCAGCACACAAGAATTATAGACGTGCATAATTCATAACTATAGTCATATAATGGTGAACAATATGGGGCATACCAATCAGACCGCTAGCACCACAAGGCACTGTCGGATGGGTCCGGAGCTGCAGGGCACAGATTGTGGTCGCGGATGTCCACACCAGATGACAGCTGATCTTCTTAAGGCAGTTTACCTGCTGCAAGAGTGACAAAAAACCTCAGATTAAAGTACAAGTGAACATTTATTTATGGGTGCAAGCTGGAAACACTCGAGAAGTCACACGCATACAACTTGAATAATGTTTGGACCGGACGTGAAGTAATAATGACGTATGCGTTTATGCGGACCATGTTAACCGATGTACCAACTGGTTCAAAATCACTTGTTTAGCTGCATTTTCTGTGCCATTAAGGAAATTTTCCAATCAATTTGGCAATTATTATTCCAATCTGGACAAGGAATATTACATTTGTTTGCCCGTATAGCTATTTACAAATAGCCGAGAAACTACATCTTTCAATAAAATAGGAAGCAACTGCACTGGCCTCAAGCCATCACACCCATTCAACAAACACGTGTCATTTCTGTCCCAAAACCTTTCAAATATATGCAAAATAAGTTCGCGATATCTTTTTAGCTGAAATTTGGTGTATTTGAACCATCCGGAACGGTTCGTTGAATAGTGTGTTCCCGTGCGGTGCGAACGGGCCATTTTATCCACTCAAAGAGCATAAAAGACACAAATTCAATTGAAAAAATACATAAATATACCATTCAAATGTGTGTTAAGTAGTTTTTTAAGCTGTTACGAAGCAAAATGTATTTTCTTTTATATCAGTATAAATATATTCTTTAAATGAAGCTTGTTTTAACACCTTATAGTGCTTATTGTAAAATGTCAACAAATCCAGCTACTGAGTTACCTCCCTTGTTTGGGACTCAATAATCATCAAATTATGGCCTGGACATTGACACAACTATCCAATCCAGTGTGCTGAGGTGCAGAACAAACTCAAAAATACCATATGAAGAGCATATGCTGACTTTCAGAAAATGCCATGTTACCGTAAGGGGGCACTATACAGTTTCTCTGGCTTCGGACTCGGCCTGGAGGGGTCTGGGTTCGACCAGTCTTGCACACACTGATAATGTAATTACCTGAAAAAAACCAAACATCATTTCAATATTGTTGTGGTTGTGGCTTCACAAACATGTAGAGAAAAGAATTATGCACACAGTCCCACTATAATTTTAACATGCATGATCAGCCAATTTTGGGGTTCAAATGTCACCAGTTTTTGCGACCAATTCGGTGATTTTCAACATCAATTTGCAACTTTCCTGCGAATGCGAGCACCTCAAACACTGCATGCCTGTCTGCGTAACTGACCAGGTACTTGACTGCAACTGAGCAAACTGGCGGTCAACCATTAAGATTTTCCAATAAATTCCAATGTATGTACACCCTTTTAAATCTACAGCCAAAATGGCGTTCAGAGCTAGTAATCCTCATTTATGAATTTTATGTGCAAGGTGGCTCAACACATACACTAGCTTTTCATAGGTCATATTTTCAATTTCAGTAAGCATGCAATTCAAAACTCCAGCCCTTAAATCTGATACTTACAACATCTAAAGCACTCATAACGTCGCTCAGTTTCACTGTATCCCTATTTATTAAAAATTTCCTCCCCTACCAATTCGATTTTTTGCCTAAAACTGTATAGTGCCGCCTTAAGAGGGAATCACACTGTTCCACAGAGGCAAACTGAAATAATTACTTTGAATTGCAACCAACACCTAGCTTCCATAATAAAATTTCGATGAATATAATGATTTCTTTTCATTTTATTCATGTTTTAGCACCCATGTGACATTGCGGCTTTTGGCCAGAATTTACAAATGCAAAGAAGCCGCACTATGAGAATTGAGACATTGCTAAAATTACACTTTGTAACAACAGCAGTCTTGATTTAGTGGTTTAAGCACAGTGCAGAAACACCTTATTCAATGTGCACACCAAGAGTACTTTCCACATAATAACAGAACCCCATGAATGAACAAAGCATCGCAAAAGCTCAGAAAACTGCTAGTTACACAATAATTTGTGGTATTCTAACTGACAGTATAATATTTTTCAACCCAACCATGCCCAAGAATGTTACTAATGAACCCAGCACACAAGAAGTATAAACTTGTATGATTCATAACTGTAGTCATATAATGGCGAAGAATATTGGGCATACCAATCAGACCGCAAGCAATACAAAGCCATGTCGGACTGGTCCTGAGCTGCTGGGCACAGATTGTGGTCACGGATGTCCACAACAGAGGACAGCTGATCTTCTTAAGGCAGTTCATCTCACCTGCTGCAAAAGAGTGACAAAAACCTCAGATTGAAGAACAAGTAACCATTCATTTATGAGTGCAAGCTGGAAACACATGCAAAGTCACAAGCATACAACTTGAATAATGTTTGGACCTGTCAGCATGCGTCAATGAACGTATGCGTTTATGCGGACCATGTTAACCGATGTACCAACTTGTTCAAAATCACTTGTTTTTTGCTGCCAATTCGAATTTTAAGCTGAAAGTGTAAAGTGCCACCTGTACTCTCTAAATAAATCAACAAGTTTAACTCGAAGAGATGTTTTTAGGTTCAGAGACCTGCTTTGATATTCTTTTTTGGAGATGTTGGTAGGGTAAGCATTGGTATGTACAAATACATCACTGATATGTTTTAAGATTGGATACTACAGTATGACCCTTGCGTTGAGGCAGGTTACATTCAACTACAAATTAGCCGCTAAAAGATATTGATAAGGGGGCACTATACAGTTTCTCTGGCTTAGGACTCGGCCTGGTGGGGTCTGGGTTCGACCCGTCTTGCACACACTGATAATGTCAACACCTGAAAACAAACCAAACATCATTTCAATATTGTTGTGGCTGTGGCTTCACAAAAATGTAGGGAAAAGAATTATGCACACAGTCCCACTATAATTTTAACATGCATGATCAGCCAATTTTGGGTTTCAAATGTCACCAGTTTTTGCGACCATTTTGGTGATTTCAACATCAATTTGCAACTTTGCTGTGAATGCGAGCACCTCAAACAATGAATGCCTGTCTGCGTAACTTACCAGGTACTTGATTGCAACTGGACAAACTGGCGGTCAAACATTCAGATTTTCCAATAAATTCCAATGTATGTACGCCCTTTCAAATATCCTAGCAAAATGGCGTTCAGAGCTAGGAATCCTCATTTACGAATTTTATGTGCAAGGTGGCTCAACACATACACTGGCTTTTCATTGGTTATATATTCGAATTCACTAAGAATGCATTTCAAAACTCCCGGCCTTAAATCTGATACTTACAACTTCTAAAACATTCAACATGCTGCTCAGTTTCACTGTATCCCTATTTATTAAAAATTTTCTCCCCTGCCAATTCGATTTTTTGGCTAAAACTGAATAGTGCCGCCTTAAGAGGTAATCACTCTGTTCCATACAGGCAAACTGAAATAATTACTTTGAATTGCAACCAACACCTAGCTTCCATAATAAAATTTGGATTAATATAATGACTTCTTTTCATTTTATTCATGTTTTAGCACCCATGTGACATTGCGGCTTTTGGACAGAATTTACAAGTGCAAAGGCGCACACTATGAGAATGGAGACATCGCTAAAATTACACTTTGTAACAACCACAGTCTTGATTTGATGGTTTAAGCACAGTGCAGAAACACCTAATTCAATTTGCACACCATGAGCACTTTCAACATTATGACAGAACCCAATGAATGAACAAAGCATCACCAAAGCTAAGAAAACTGCTATTTACACAATAATTTGTGGTATTTTATCTGACAGCATATTTTTCAACCCAAACAGGCCCAATAATGTTACTAATGAACCCAGCACACAAGAAGTATAAACTTGTATGATTCATAACTGTAGTCATATAATGGCAAAGAATATTGGGTATACCAATCAGACCGCTAGCACTACAAGGCCATGTCGGACGGGTCCTGAGCTGCTGGGCACAGATTGCGGTCGCGGATGTCCACAACAGAGGACAGCTGATCTTCTTAAGGCAGTTTATCTCACCTGCTCCAAAAGAGTGACAAAAAACCTCAGATTGAAGAACAAATAACCATTCATTTATGTGTGCAAGCTGGAATCACATGCAAAGTCTCAAGCATACAACTTGAATACTGTTTGGACCTGACAGCAAGCGACAATGAACGTATGCGTTTATGCGGACCATGTTAACCGATGTACCAACTTATTCAAAATCACTTGTTTTTTGCAGCCAATTCGAATTTTAAGCTGAAAGTGTAAAGTGCCACCTGTACTCTCTAAATAAATCAACAAGTTTAACCCGAAGAGATGTTTTTAGGTTCAGAGACTTGCTTTGATATTCTTTTTTTGAGATGTTGGTAGGGTAAGCATTGGTATGTACAAATACATCACTGATATGTTTTAAGATTGGATACTACAGTATGACACTTGCGCTGAGGCAGGTTACATTCAACTACAAATTAGCCGCTAAAAGATGATCATAAGGGGGCACTATACAGTTTCTCTGGCTTCGGACTCGGCCTGCTGGTGTCTGGGTTCGACCCGTCTTGCACACACTGATAATGTCAACACCTGAAAACAAACCAAACATCATTTCAATATTGTTGTGGGTGTGGCTTCACAAAAATGTAGAGAAAAGAATTATGCACTCAGTCCCACTATAATCTTAACATGCATGATCAGCCAATTTTGGGGTTCAAATGTCACCAGTTTTTGCGACCAGTTCGGTGATTTTCAACATCAATTTCCAACTTTCCTTCGAATGCGAGCACCTCATACACTGCATGCCTGTCTGCGTCACTTACCAGGTACTTGATTGCAACTGAGCAAACTGGGGGTCATCCATTCAGATTTTCCAATAAATTCCAATGTATGTACGCCCTTTTAAATATCCTACCAAAATGGCGTTCAGAGCTAGGAATCCTCATTTACGAATTGTATGTGCAAGGTGGCTCAACACATACACTGGCTTTTCATTGGTTATATTTTCGAATTCACTAAGTATGCAATTCAAAACTCGCGGCCTTAAATCTGATACTTACAACTTCTAAAACACTCAAAATGCTGCGCAGCTTCACTGTATCCCTATTTATTAGAATTTTCTCCCCTGCCAATACAAGTTTTTGGATAAAACTGTACAGTGCCGCCTTAAGAGGGAACCACACTGTTCCATAGAGGCAAACTGAAATCATTACCTTGAATTGCAACCAACACCTAGCTTCCATAATAAAATTTGGATGAATACAATGATTTCTTTTCATTTTATTCATGTTTTAGTACCCATGTGACATTGCGGCTTTTGGCCAGAATTTACAAGTGCAAACAAGCCGCACTATCAGAATGGAAACATTGCTAAAATTACACTTTGAAACAACCACAGTCTTGATTGGATGGTTTAAGCACAGTGCAGACACACCCAATTCAATTTGCACACCAAGAGCACTTTCCACATTATAACAATACCCCATGAATGAACAAAGCATCACCAAAGCTCAGAAACTGCTGGTTACACAATAATTTGTGGTATTCTAACTGACAGTATGATATTTTTCAGCCCAAACAGGCCCAATAATGTTACTAATGAACCCAGCACACAAGAATTATCAACGTGCATGATTCATAACTATAGTCATATAATGATGAACAATATGGGGCATACCAATCAGACCGCTAGCACCACAAGGCACTGTCGGATGGGTCCTGAGCTGCTGGGCACAGATTGTGGTCGCGGATGTCCACACCAGATGCCAGCTGATCTTCTTAAGGCAGTTTACCTGCTGCAAGAGTGACAAAAAACCTCAGATTGAAGTACAAGTAAACATTCATTTATGGGTGCAAGCTGGAAACACTCGAGAAGTCACACGCATTCAACTTGAATAATGTTTGGACCGGATGCGAAGTGACAATGAACGAATGCGTTTATGCGGACCATGTTAACCGATGTACCAACTGGTTCAAAATCACTTGTTTAGCTGCATTTTCTGTGCCATTAAGGACATTTTCCAATCAATTTGGCAATTATTATTCCAATCTGGACAAGGAATATTACATTTGTTTGCCCGTATAGCTATTTACAAACAGCCGAGAAACTACATCTTTCAATAAAATAGGAAGCAACTGCACTGTCCTGAAGCCATCACACCCATTCAACAAACACGTGTCATTTCTGTCCCAAAACCTTTCAAATATATGCAAAATAAGTTGGCGATATCTTTTTAGCTGAAATGTGGTGTATTTGAACCATCCGTAACGGTTCGTTGACTAGTGTGTGCCCGTGTGGAGCGCAAGGGCCATTTTATCCACTCAAAGAGCATAAAAGACACAAATTCAATTCACAAGATACATAAATATACCATTCAAATGTGTGTTAAGTAGTTTTTTAAGCTGTAACGAAGCAAATGCATTTTCTTTTATATCAGTATAAATATATTCTTTAAATAAAGCTTGTTTTAACACCTTATAGTGCTTCTTGTAAAATGTCAACAAATCCAGCAACTGAGTTACCTCCCTTGTTTGGGACTCAATAATCATCAAATTATGGCCTGGACATTGACACAACTATCCAATCCAGTGTGCTGAGGTGCAGAACAAACTCAAAAATACCATATGAAGAGCATATGCTGACTTTCAGAAAATGCCATGTTACCGTAAGGGGGCACTATACAGTTTCTCGGGCTTCAGACTCGGCCTGGAGGGGTCTGGGTTCGACCCGTCTTGCACACACTGATAATGTCAACACCTGAAAACAAACCAAACATCATTTCAATATTGTTGTGGCTGTGGCTTCACAAACATGTAGAGAAAAGAATTATGCACACAGTCCCACTAGAATTTTAACATGCATGATCAGCCAATTTTGGGGTTCAAATGTCACCAGTTGTCGCGACCAATTCGGTGATTTTCAACATCAATTTGCAACTTTCCTGCGAATGGGAGCACCTCAAACACTGCATGCCTGTCTGCGTAACTTACCAGGTACTTGACTGCAACTGAGCAACCTGGGGGTCAACCATTAAGATTTTCCAATAAATTCCAATGTATGTACACCCTTTTAAATCTCCTGCCAAAATGGCGTTCAGAGCTAGTAATACTCATTTACGAATTTTATGTGCAAGGTGGCTCAACACATACACTAGCTTTTCATAGGTCATATTTTCAATTTCAGTAAGCATGCAATTCAAAACTCCAGCCCTTAAATGTTATACTTACAACTTCTAAAGCACACAAAACGCTGCTCAGTTTCACTGTATCCCTATTTATTAAAATTTTTCTCCCCTACCAACTCGATTTTTTGGCTAAAATTGTATAGTGCCGCCTTAAGAGGGCATCACACTGTTCCACAGAGGCAAACTGAAATAATTACTTTGAATTGCAACCAACACCTAGCTTCCGTAATAAAATTTGGATTAATATAATGACTTCTTTTCATTTTATTCATGTTTTAGCACCCATGTGACATTGCGGCTTTTGGCCAGAATTTACAAATGCAAGCAAGCCGCACTATGAGAATGGAAACATTGCTAAAATTACACTTTGTAACAACCACAGTCTTGATTTAATGGTTTAAGCACAGTGCAGAAACACCTAATTCAATTTGCACACCAAGAGCACTTTCTACATTATGACAGAACCAAATGAATGAACAAAGCATCACCAAAGCAAAGAAAACTGCTATTTACACAATAATTTGTGGTATTTTATCTGACAGTATATTTTTCAACCCAAACAGGCCCAGTAATGTTACTAATGAACCCAGCACACACGAAGTATAAACTTGCATGATTCATAACTGTAGTCATATAATGGTGAACAATATGGGCATACCAATCAGACCGCTAGCACCACGTCGACCCGTCTTGCACACACTGATAATGTCAACACCTGAAAACAAACCAAACATCATTTCAATATTGTTGTGGCTGTGGCTTCTAAAAAATGTAGAGAAAAGAATTATGCACACAGTCCCACTATAATTTTAACATGCATGATCATCCAATTTGGGGGTTCAAATGTCACCAGTTTTCGCGACCATTTCGGTGATTTTCAACATCAATTTGCGACTTTGCTGCGAATGCGAGCACCTCAAGCACTGCACGCCTGTCTGCGTCACTTACCAGGTCCTTGATTGCAACTGAGCAAACTGGGGGTGAATCATGCAGATTTTCCAATAAATTCCAATGTATGTTCGCCCTTTTAAATATCCTGCCAAAATGGCGTTCAAAGCTGGGAATCCTCATTTACGAATTTTATGTGCAAGGTGGCTTAGCACATACACTGGCTTTTGATAGGTAATATTTTCGAATTCACTAAAAATGCAATTCAAAAGTCCAGCCCTTAAATCTGATACTTACAACTTCTAAAACACTCATAATGATGCACAGTTTCACTGTATCCCTATTTATTAAAACTTTTCTCCCCTGCCAATTCGAATTTTTGGCTAAAACTGTATAGTGCCGCCTTAAGAGGCAATCACACTGTTCCAAGAGGCAAACTAAAATGATTACCTTAAATTGCAACCAAATCCTTGCTTCCACAATAAAATTTGAATGAATATAATGGCTTCTTTTCCTTTTATTTTGTTTTAGCACCCATGTGGCATTGCGGCTTTTGGTCAGAATTTACAAGTGCAAGGAAGCCGCACTATGAGCATGGAAACATTGCTAAAATTACACTTTGTAAGAACCACAGTCTTGATTTAATGGTTTAAGCACAGTGCAGAAACACCTAATTCAATTTGCACACCAAGAGCACGTTCCACATTATAACAGAACCGCATGAATTAACAAAGCATCATTAAAGCTCTGAAAACTGCTAGTTACAAAATAATTTCTGGTATTCTAACTGACAGTATATTTTTCAACCCAAACAGGCCCAATAATGTTACTAACGAACCCAGCACACAATAAATATAAACTTGCATGATTCATAACTGTAGTCATATAATGGTGAACAATATGGGGCATACCAATCAGACCGCTAGCACCTCACGGCCCTGTCGGCTGGGTCCGGAGCTGCAGGGCACAGATTGTGGTCGCGGATGTCCACACCAGATGACAGCTGATCTTAAGGCAGTTCACCTGCTGCAAGAGTGAGAAAAAACCTCAGATTGAAGTACAAGTAAACATTCATTTATGGGTGCAAGCTGGAAACACATGCAAAGTCACACGTATACAACTTGAATAATGTTTTGACCGGACATGAAGTGACAATGATCGTATGCGTTCATGAGGACCATGTTAACCGATGTACCAACTAGTTCAAAATCACTTGTTTTCCTGCATTTTCTGTGCCACTAAGGAAATTCTCCACTCTATTTGGCAATTATTATTGTAATCTGGACAAGGAATATTACATGTGTTTGCCCGTATAGCTATTTACAAATAGCCGAGAAACTACATCTTTCAATAAAATAGGCAGCAACTGCACTGGCCTGAAGCCATCACACCCATTCAACAAACACGTGACATTTCTGTCCCAAAACATTTCAAATCTATGCAAAATAAGTTTGCGATATCTTTTCAGCAGAAATTTGGTGTATTTGAACCATCCGTAACTGTTCGTTTACAGGTGTGTTCCCGTGTTGAACGCACGGGCCATTTGATCCACTCAAAGAGCATAAAAGACACAAATTCAATGCACACAATACATAAATATACCATTCAAATGTGTGTTAAGTAGTTTCTTAAGCTGTTACAAAGCAAAATGCATTTTCTATCATATCAGTATAAATATATTCTTTAAATGAAGCTTGTTTTAACACCTTATAGTGCTTTTTGTAAAATGACAACAAATCCAGCTGCTGGGTTACCTCCAATGTTTGGGACTCAATAATCATCAAATTATGGCCCGGACATTGACAAAACTTTGTAATGCAGTGTGCTGACATGCAGAACAAACTCAAAAATACCATATCAAGAGCATATGCTGACTTTCAGAAAATGCCATGTTACCTTAAGGGGGCACTATACAGTTTCTCGGGCTTCGCACTCGCAATATTGTTGTGGCTGTGGCTTCATACAAATGTAGAGAAAAGAATTATGCACACAGCCCCACTATAATTTTAACATGCATGATCAGCCAATTTTGGAGTTCAAATGTCACCAGTTTTCGCGACCATTTCGGTGATTTTCAACATCAATTTGCAACTTTCCTGCTAATGGCTTTTGGCCAGAATTTACAAGTGCAAAGAAGCCACACTATGAGAATGGAAACATTGCTAAAATTACACTTTGTAACAACAGCAGTCTTGATTTAATGGTTTAAGCACAGTGCAGAAACACCTAATTCAATGTGCACACCAAGAATACTTTCCACATAATAACAGAACCCCATGAATGAACAAAGCATCACAAAAGCTCAGAAAACTGCTAGTTACACAGTAATTTGTGGTATTCTAACTGACAGTATAATATTTTTCAACCCAACCATGCCCAAGAATGTTACTAATGAACCCAGCACACAAGAAGTATAAACTTGTATGATTCATAACTGTAGTCATATAATGGCGAAGAATATTGGGCATACCAATCAGACCGCTAGCAATACAAGGCCATGTCGGACGGGTCCTGAGCTGCTGGGCACAGATTGTGGTCGCGGATGTCCACTACAGAGGATTGCTGATCTTCTTAAGGCAGTTCATTTCACCTGCTGCAAAAGAGTGACAAAAAACCACAGATTGAAGAACAAGTAACCATTCATTTATGAGTGCAAGCTGGAAACACATGCGAAGTCACAAGCATACAACTTGAATACTGTTTGGACCTGACAGCAAGCGACAATGGACGTATGCGTTTATGCGGACCATGTTAACCGATGTACCAACTTGTTCAAAATCACTTGTTTTTTGCTGCCAATTCGAATTTTAAGCTGAAAGTGTAAAGTGCCACCTGTACTCTCTAAATAAATCAACAAGTTTAACTCGAAGAGATGTTTTTAGGTTCAGAGACCTGCTTTGATATTCTTTTTTGGAGATGTTGGTAGGGTAAGCATTGGTATGTACAAATACATCACTGATATGTTTTAAGATTGGATACTACAGTATGACACTTGCGCTGAGGCAGGTTACATTCAACTACAAATTTGCCGCTAAAAGATGGTGATAAGGGGGCACTATACAGTTTATCTGGCTTCGGACTCGGCCTGGTGGGGTCTGGGTTCGACCCGTCTTGCACACACTGATAATGTCAACACCTGAAAACAAGCCAAACATCATTTCAATATTGTTGTGGCTGTGGCTTCACAAAAATGTAGGGAAAAGAATTATGCACACACTCCCACTATAATTTTAATATGCATCATCTGCCAAATTTGGGGTTCAAATGTCACCAGTTTTCGCGACTATTTCGGTGATTTTCAACATCAATTTGCAACTTTGCTGCGAATGCGAGCACCTCAAACACTGCATAACTTACCAGGTCCTTGATTGCAACTGAGCAAACTGGGGGTCAACCATTCAGATTTTCAAAAGAATTCCAATGTATGTATACCCTTTTAAATATCCTAGCGAAAATGGCGTTCAGAGCTAGGAATCCTCGTTTACGAATTTTATGTGCAAGGTGGCTCAGCACATAACTGGCTTTTCATAGGTAATATTTTCGAATTTCCTAAGCATGCAATTCAAAACTCCAGCCCTTAAATCTGATACTTACAACTTGTAAAAGACTACTAATGCTGCTCAGTTTCACTGTATCCCTATTTATTAACAATTATCTCCCCTGCCAATTCGAATTTTTGGCTAAAACTGTATAGTGCCGCCTTATGAGGGAATCACACTGTTCCATAGAGGCAAACTGAAATTATTACATTGAATTGCAACCAACTCCTAGCTTCCGTAATAAAATTTGGATGAATATAATGACTTCTTTTCATTTTATTCATGTTTTAGCACCCATGTGACATTGCGGCTTTTGGACAGAATTTACAAGTGCAAAGAAGCCGCACTATGAGAATGGAAACATTGCTAAAATAACACTTTGTAACAACCACAGTCTTGATTTGATGGTTTAAGCACAGTGCAGAAACACCTAATTCAATTTGCACACCAAGAGCACTTTCCACATTATAACAGAACTCCATGAATGAACAAAGCATCACCAAAGCTCAAAAAACTGCTAGTTACACATTAATTTGTGGTATTTTAACTGACAGTACGATATCTTTCAACCCAAACAGGCCCAATAATGTTACTAATGAACCCAGCACACAAGAAGTATAAACTTGCATGATTCATAACTGTAGTCATATAATGGTGAACAATATGGGCATACCAATCAGACCGCTAGCACAACGTCGACCCGTCTTACACACACTGATAATGTCAACACCTGAAAACAAACCAAACATCATTTCAATATTGTTGTGTCTGTGGCTTCACAAACATGTATAGAAAAGAATCATGCACACAGTCCCACTATAATTTTAACATGCATGATCATCCAATTCTTGGGTTCAAATGTCACCCGTTTTCGCGATCATTGGAAAATTCCAATGTATGTACACCATTTTAAATCTCCTGCCAAAATGGCGTTCAGAGCTAGGAATCCTCATTTACGAATTTTATGTGCAAGGTGGCTCAACACATACACTAGCTTTTCATTGGTCATATTTTCGAATTCACTAAGCATGCAATTAAAAACTCCAGCCCTTAAATCTGATACTTACAACTTCTAAAGCACTCAAAACGCTACTCAGTTGCACTGTATCCCGATGTATTAAAAATTGTCTCCCCTGCCAAATCGATTTTTTGGCTAAAACTGTATAGACCCCCGTATTAAGAGGGAATCACACTGTTCCATAGAGGCAAACTGAAATAATTACTTTGAATGGCAACCAACACCTAGCTTCCATAATAAAATGTGGATGAATATAATGACTTCTTTTCATTTTATTCATGTTTCAGCACCCATGTGACATTGCGGCTTTAGGCCAGAATTTACAAGTGCAAAGAAGCCGCACTATGAGAATGGAACATTGCTAAAATTACACTTTGTAACAACCACAGTCTTGATTTGATGGTTTAAGCACAGTGCAGAAACACCTAATTCAATTTGCACACCAAGAGCACTTTCCACATTATAACAGAACCCAGTGAATGAACAAAGCATCACCAAAGATACGAAAACTGCTATTTACACAATAATTTGTTGTATTTTATCTGACAGTATGATATTTTTCAACCCAAACAGGCCCAATAATGTTACTAATAAACCCAGCACACAAGAAGTATAAACTTGCATGATTCATAACTGTAGTCATATAATGGTGAACAATATGGGGCATACCAATCAGACCGCTAGCACCTCAAGGCCCTGTCGGATGGGTCCGGAGCTGCAGTGCACAGATTGTGGTCGCGGATGTCCACAACAGATGACAGCTGATCTTAAGGCAGTCTACCTGCTGCAGGAGTGACAAAAAAACTCAGATTGCAGTACAAGTAAACATTCATTTATGGGTGCAAGCTGGAAACACATGCGAAGTCACACGCATCAACTTGAATAATGTTTGGACCGGACATGAAGTGACAATGAACATATGCGTTTATGCGGACCATGTTAACCGATGTACCAACTGGTTCGAAATCACTTGTTTTCCTGCATTTTCTGTGCAACTAAGAAAATTCTCCACTCAATTTGGCAATTATTATTCTAATCTGGACAAGGAATATTACATTTGTTTGCCCGTAGAGCTATTTACAAATAGCCGAGAAACTACATCTTTGAATAAAATAGGCAGCAACTGCACTGGCCTGAAGCTATCACATCCATTCAACAAACACGTGTCATTTCTGTCCGGTAACCTTTCAAATCTATGCAAAATAAGTTTGCGATATCTTTTCAGCTGAAATTTGGTGTATTTGAACCATCCGTAACGGTTCGTTGACTAGTGTGTGCCCGTGTGGAACGCGCGGGCCATTTTATCCACTCAAAGAGCATAAAAGACACACATTCAATGCACAAAATACATAAATATACCATTCAAATGTGTGTTAAGTAGTTTTTTTAAGCTGTTACAAAGCAAAATGCATTTTCTTTTATATCAGTATAAATATATTCTTTAAATGAAGCTTGTTTTAACACCTTATAGTGCTTTTTGTAAAATGTCAACAAATCCAGCTACTGAGTTACCTCCCTTGTTTGGGACTCAATAATCATCAAATTATGGCCTGGACATTGACAAAACTATCCAATCCAGTGTGCTGAGGTGCAGAACAAACTCAAAAATACCATATCAAGAGCATATGCTGACTTTCAGAAAATGCCATGTTACCTTAAGTGGGCACTATACAGTTGCTCGGGCTTCGGACTCGGCCTGGAGGGGTCTGGGTTCGACCCGTCTTGCACACACTGATAATGTCAACACCTGAAAACAAACCAAACATCATTTCAATATTGTTGTGGCTGTGGCTTCACAAACATGTAGAGAAAAGAATTATCCACACACACCCACTATAATTTTAACATGCATGATTGGCCATTTTTGCGGTTAAAATGTCACCAGTTTTCGCGACCATTCGGTGATTTTGAACATCAATTTGCAACTTTGCTGCGAATGCGAGCACCTCAAACACTGCATGCCTGTCTGCGTAACTTACCAGGGACTTCATTGCAACTGAGCAAACTGGGGGTCAACCATTCAGATTGTCCAATAAATTCCAATGTATGTTCGCCCTTTTAAATATCCTGCCAAAATGGCGTTCAGAGCTAGTAATCCTCATTTACGAATTTTATGTGCAAGGTGGCTCAGCACATACACTGGCTTTTGATAGGTCATATTTTCGATTTCACTAAGCATGCAATTAAAAACTCCAGCCCTTAAATCTGATTCTTACAACTTATAAAACACTCGAAATGCTGTAACTTTGTAACAACCACAGTCTCGATTTGATGGTTTAAGCACAGTGCGGAAATACCTAATTAAATTTGCACACCAAGAGCACTTTCCACATTATAACAGAACCCCATGAATGAACAAAGCATCACCAAAGCTCAGAAAACTGCTAGTTACACAGTAATTTGCGGAATTCTAACTGACTGTATGATATTTTTCAAACCCAATAGGCCCAACAATGTTACTAATGAACCCAGCATTCAAGAAGTATAAACTTGCATGATTCCTAACTGTAGTCATATAATGGTGAACAATATGGGGCATACCAATCAGACCGCTAGCACCACAAGGCCCTTTCGGATGGGCCCGGAGCTGCAGGGCACAGATTGTGGTCGCGGATGTCCACACCAGATGACAGCTGATCTTAAGGCAGTCTACCTGCTGCAAGAGTGTCAAAAACCTCAGATTGAAGTACAAGTAAACATTCATTTATGGGTGCAAGCCGGAAACACATGCGAAGTCACACGCATACAACTTGAATAATGTTTGGACCGGACATGAAGTGACAATGAACGTATGCGTTTATGCGGACAATGTTAACCGATGTACCAACTGGTTCAAAATCCATTGTTTTCCTGCATTTTCTGTGCCACTAAGGAAATTCTCCACTCAATTTTACATTTGTTTGCCCGAATAGCTATTTACAAATAGCCGAGAAACTACATCGCAGAATAAAATAGGCAGCAACTGCACTGGCCTGAATCCATCGCATCCACTCAACGAACACGTGTCATTTCAGTCCGAAAACGTTTCAAATTTAGTGTATTTGAACCATCCGTAACGGTTCGTGTGCCCGTGTGGAGCGCAAGGGCCATTTGATCCACTCAAAGTGCATAAACGACACAAATTCAATGCACAAAATACATAAATATACCATTCAAATGTGTGTTAAGTAGTTTTTTAAGCTGTTACAAAGGAAAATGCATTTTCTTTTATATCAGTATAAATATATTCTTTAAATGAAGCTTGTTTTAACACCTTATAGTGCTTTTTGTAAAATGTCAACAAATCCAGCTACTGAGTTTCCTCCCTTGTTTGGGACTCAAAAATCATCAAATTATGGCCCGGACATTGACAAAACTTTCGAATGCACAATGCTGAGGTGCAGAATAAACTCAAAAATACCATATCAAGAGCATACGATGACTTTCAGAAAATGCCATGTTACCTTAAGGGGCCACTATACAGTTGCTCGGGCTTCGGACTCGGCCTGGTGTGGTCTGGGTTCGACCCGTCTTGCACACACTGATCATGTCAACACCTGAAAACAAACCAAACATCATTTCAATATTGTTGTGGCTGTGGCTTCACAAAAATGTAGAGAAAATATTATGCACACAGTCCAACTATAAGTTTAACATGCATGATCAGCCAATTTTGGGGTTCAAATGTCACCAGTTTTCGCGACCATTTCGGTGATTTTCAACATCAATTTGCAACTTTCCTGCAAATGCGAGCACCTCAAACACTGCATGTCTGTCTGCGTAACTTACCAGGTACTTGATTGCAACTGAGCACACTGGGGGTAAATCATTCAGATTTTCCAATAAATTCCAATGTAAGTACGCCCTTTTAAATATCCTGCCAAAATGGCGTTCAGAGCTAGAATCCTCATTTACGAATTTTATGTGCAAGGTGGCTCAGCATATACACTGGCTTTTCCTCGGTAATATTTTCGATTTCACTAAGCATGCAATTCAAAACTCCCGCCCTTAAATCTGATACTTGCAACTTCTAAAACACTCAACATGCTGCTCAGTTTGACTGTATCCCTATTTATTAAAAATGTTCTCCCTTGCCAATTCGAATTTTTGGCTAGAATTGTATAGTGCCGCCTTAAGAGGGAATCACACTGTTCCATAGAGGCAAACTGAAATCATTACCTTGAATTGCAACCAACTCCTAGCTTCCATAATAAAATTTGGATGAATATAATGACTTCTTTTCATTTTATTCATGTTTTAGGACCCATGTGACATTGCGGCTTTTGGACAGAATTTACAAGTGCAAAGAAGCCGCACTATGAGAATGGAAACATTGCTGAAATTACACTTTGTAACAACCGCAGTCTTGATTTGATGGTTTAAGCACAGTGCAAAAACACCTAATTCAATTTGCACACCAAGAGCACTTCTCACATTATACCAGAACCCCATGAATGAACAAAGAATCACCAAAGCTCAGAATACAGCTAGTTACACAGTAATTTGCGGTATTCTAACTGACTGTATCATATTTTTCAACCCAAACAGGCCCAATCATGTTACTAATGAACCCAGCACCCAAGAAGTATAAACTTGCATGATTCATAACTGTAGTCATATAATGGTGAACAATATTGGGCATACTAATCAGACCGTTAGCACCACAAGACCCTGTCGGATGGGTCCAGAGCTGCAGGGCACAGATTGTGGTCGCGGATGTCCACAACAGATGACAGCTGATCTTCTTGAGGCAGTTTACCTGCTGCAAGAGTGAGAAAAAACCTCAGATTGAAGAACGAGCAAACATTCGTTTATGGGTGCAAGCTGGAAACACATGCGAAGTCACACGCATACAACTTGAATAATGTTTGGACCGGACATGAAGTGACAATGAACGTATGCGTTTATGCGGCCCATGTTAACCGATGTACCAACTGGTTCGAAATCACTTGTTTTGCTGCATTTTCTGTGCCACTAAGGAAATTCTCCACTCAATTTGGCAATTATTATTCTAATCTGGACAAGGAATATTACATTTGTTTGCCTGTATAGTTATGTACAAATAGCCGAGAAACTACATCTTTAAATAAAATAGGCAGCAACTGAACTGGCCTGAAGCCATCACATCCATTCAACAAACACGTGTCATTTCTGTCCGAAAACCTTTCAAATCTATGCAAAATAAGTTTGAGATATCTTTTCAGCTAAAATTTGGTGTATTTGAACCATCCGTAACTGTTCGTTGACTAGTGTGTGCCCGTGTGGAGCGCACGGGCCATTTTATCCACTCCAAGAGCATAAAAGACACAAATTCAATGCACACAATACATAAATATACCATTCAATGTGTGTTAAGTCGTTTTTTTAAGCTGTTACAAAGCAAAATGCATTTTCTTTTATATCAGTATAAATATATCGTTTAAATGAAGCTTGTTTTAACACCTTATAGTGCTGTTTGTAAAAGGTCAACAAATCCAGCTACTGAGTTACCTCCCTTGTTTGGGACTCAATAATCATCAAATAATGGCCCGTGCATTGACAAAACTATCAAATCCAGTGTGCTGAGGTGCAGAACAAACTAAAAAATACCACATCAAGAGCATATGCTGACTTTCAGATAATGCCTTGTTACCTTAAGGGGGCACTATACAGTTTCTCGGGTTTTGTACTCGGCCTGGTGGGGTCTGGGTTCGACCCGTCTTGCACACTCTGATAATGTCAACACCTGAAAACAAACCAACATCATTTCAATATTGTTGTGACTGTGGCTTCACAAACATGTAGAGAAAAGAATTATGCACACAGTCCCACTATAATTATTACATGCATGATCATTCAATTTTGGGGTTCAAATGTCACCAGTTTTCGCGACCATTTCGGTGATTTTCAACATCAATCTGCACCTTTTCTGCTAATGCGAGCACCTCAAACACTGCATGACTGTTTGCGTAACTTACCAGGTACTTGATTGCAACTGAGCAAACTGGGGGTCAACAATTCAGATTTTCCAATAAATTCCAATGTAAGTACGCCCTTTTAAATATCCTACCAAAATGGTGTTCATATCTTACTGTTAATGATTATGAAGACTGTTGATGATTATGAACACTTCTGTTGAGTATGAAGACTGTTGATGATTATGAAGACTTCTGTTGAGTATGAAGACTGTTGATGATTATAAAGACTGTTAATGATTATAAAGACTGTTAATGATTATGAAGACTGTTGATGATTATGAAGACTTCTGTTGAGTATGAAGACTGTTGATGATTATAAAGACTGTTAATGATTATAAAGACTGTTAATGATTATGAAGACTGTTGATGATTATGAAGACTTCTGTTGAGTATGAAGACTGTTGATGATTATAAAGACTGTTCATGATTATGAAAATTGTCGATCACTATGAAGACTGTTGATAATTATAAAGACTGAAGATTTTTAATGATAATGAAGTCTATTGATGATTATGTGAAGACGACTTTGATCACTATTGATTATTTGTAAGATTTGTGTTGACTTTCGAAGATTATTGATATTTGTAT